>JAOQMS010000004.1:27046115-27088896 GCA_027563885.1 Erythroxylum longipes
GCAAGTATGAGTAATGAATACGCATAATAAGTATGCGACAGTGGTGATATCGGAGAAAAGAAGATAAAACGATAATGTTTACGGTGTGCTCTTTGAGAGATAAGCATCACGTATTAGGTTATACTGCATGCAAGTTGGACTTCGAAAACGGGGTCTAACACTCTCGGTATCAGAGCAAGCACGAGTTAGACTCCGGAGACGGGGTCCAACATTCTTAAAGTTATTTCTCTTGAAGTTGAGAGTAATGAAATTGATTTACATGAGGATAAGCAATTGCTTAAGTGTGGGGAGTTTGATAAGTGCTTAATTTTTCATATTTTAAGTTTATATTTAGCACATTTCATTTGTTTATTTTAGTTTTTTATAGTTAATTTTTTCATATTTTATTTTTAGGTCATAATTCATATATTCGGAGCAAAAGGGACAAATTGGAATAAGTTTGGGGCAATTTAGAGCTAATTTGACTAAGTTATAAAGCTATAGGAAAAGTACAAGGGCAAGTACATGCAACACGGTCACAATTCATGCAAGACAAGTTGTTTTAAAGTTCAAGATAATTATATGGTTATGAACACAATTGTGTACTTACCAATGTTCATATTGTGAGCTTGTGTTTGCTTTGAATACAAGGATCTTATGATTTTCAAGTACACATCTAAGTACATGGTCATGTATTTAACTATGTACCACCTAAAAACTTAATTTGTAATATATAAAACACAAAATTAAAGGACAAAACCTTAGGAAGCACAATTGTAAGACCTAAAACTATAGAAAAAAAGAAAAGAAAAAGCAATGAGACATATCTAAAATGAATTTCCATCAATCTAAAGTGAATTTCTTGAAGATTAAAAGGGATTTCATCATTTATCTTTTGATTTTATGTTCTTCATTTAGTTTTGGTGATATGTCTTTCATTATGATGAACTAAATTGTTAAGGTATCTGGATAAGATAATCCTCAAGATGGATTGTGTACTGATTTCTATTTAATTTAATTTATTCTTTAGTTTCATTAAGATTCAATTATATTTTTATTTTTCTTGAATTAATATTGTTAATATGTTAATTCATGTGTATTTCCATACAATTAAGATTTGAAAATCTTTGTATGAATTTTTCTACCATAATTGGAAAGGTTTGCATGTCAACCTAGAGATGGGATGACTTAAATCTTTCTGATTGGGGTCAAATATAATAGTAAAATTCATAAATCAGTTAATGCAATTCTAGGGGTCTTAATTTGAAAGAGATTTCAATTAATCAACCTATGATTAGTTGTTAATAATCTTGAGAGACCAAAATTGTGGAATTTTCACATTCCAATGTACTTTAGATTAAGTTGGATGTTTGAAGTCTTATTTGCATAAGAAGTCCTTGGTTTAATCTCTATTTTAGTTACTTAATTGTGTTAATTTGTTTTATTTTATTGCTTTAAATTTGAATTTGATAATTTATTAGAATAAATCATAGAAAGATGGGTAGTAATAATTTTAGTCCTCATAGTATTGAATCGAACTTGCCAATATACATCATGTGCTTCTGGTGAAACAATTCAATCAAGTTTTGGCATTATTGTGGAATAGAATATTAGGGACTTAGTAGTCAAGATTTTCAATTTTGCTATAATTAACCTAATATTGAATAATTATATTTTTAAAAAAGGATGTTGATTAAGATGATTCTTTACGAGTTTGGTTATGGTCGTGATTTGATTTGTTTAGGCAAATAGTTATGAGTTTTGATGATTAAATTGATTTCATTAATTTTGAGAAAGGATACTTGATTTGCATTATGATACTTTATGTATAATTTGTACATGCATTTAGTTAAATGTAAATTCTTTTTAAGCATATTCATTACCCCACACATAAAAATTTTAAAAATAGTAGTATGCCAATAAACAAATATAAATAATTGCACTCTGTTAGCTTTGTACGAATAAAAAAGTCAAAGTTCAAGAGTGATGCTAGTAGCCATTTAAGATAGTGACCTAATTAAGTAACTAGTGGTAATCATGATAAGGTGTTTACTCTCATGCCAAAGGATATGTAACTTTTTAAACGAACTTCTATATGCTCACATAAGAGAAGTTGTTAAAGTTTTAGATAGTTTCATGACGATGAATAGGCTCATATTTGTGAAGTACAAACCTGTGTATTTGAATATGTTTGTCTTAGATTTAAGGATCTCGTGATTTTTAAATACATAACTGTGTAACTACTTATGTATAACCTAAAAACCTAATTTTAATACTATAAAAGACAAAAAAGGAAAGGGAAAAGCAAGGAGGAAGATTGAGAAGCATAACTGGAACACCTAGAACGACAAAAGGAATAAAAAATAAAAAAGGACAAGTATTTAAAGTAGATTTCCATCAATCTAAAATGAATTTCTTGAAGATTAAAGGGATTTCATCATGTTTCTTTTTAATTTTCGTTCTTTCTTTAGTTTTAATGATATATCTTTCATTAAGAGGAACAAAATCATTATGGTACTTAGATAAGATGATCCCTGAGATGGATTGTGTACTGATATCAATTTAAAATAATTATTCATCAATTTCAATAAGATTCCATTATGTGTTTGTATTTGTTTTTGAATTAATATAGCCAGTATGGTAATTAATTTCTGATTTCACACAATTGAGACCAAGAAATTCTTGTACGAATTATTCTAGCATAATCCAAAATAGTTGCATGCAAACCTAGAGATAGACTAATATAAGTCTTCTAGATTAGGGTCAAACTAATAGCGAAATTCATAGATTCATTAATGTAATTTTAGGTTTAATTTGAAAAAGATTTGATTAATCAACCTAAGATTAGTTTTTAATAATCTTAGGAAATATATGAGCATAAATGAGGAATTTCCATGGTCTAATAGACCTTAGATTAGACTTGTTATTTGAAGTTTTATTTGCTTGAGAAGTCCTAGGGTAGTTCAAAATCCTAGCGTCACTGTCTTTATTGATTATTTCATGGTTTAACCATTATTTTAATTAGTTAATTTATTAATTTTTTTACTTTATTACTTTAAAATTGAATTTGATCAATCTTAATCACTATAGATTAAATAATAAAAAGACTATTAGTATTAGTAATTTTAGTCTGCTAGTTATAGTTACATTATATTGGAGGTAAAATGATTTAATCAATGGCTAAGATTTTTAAGATGAGAATGTTGGTCGTCTATTAAAGAAAAATCTCACTAGGAAACACTACCACTTAAAATAATTTCACATAGCACATTCAATGGTAAAGATACCATTTCATGCAATTTTAGATGATCAAGGGAAAAACTAGAGAACATATGATAAACTATAGCTCACAATCTACTTCCAGGTGCATCTGTTGGATGCCCTGTCAAGAGTTTGTTATATAGAAGTAGTAATGATAAGTGACTTGATAGGATTTATTCGTGTTCCGAGGAAGGAGTTAAAAGTGCAGTAGGAGGTTAGTGGATAAACCAATAGATAGAAATCAGAAGCCTCAGTAAGAGCTTGATGTAGGGAAAAAGAATTGGCAGTTATAAGTGGCTAGTTTAGAGGTATCCATATCTAAAATTAATAAGTCAAAGTTGTAACATGTTTAGAGGTTAGAAGGCAAGAGTTACTGACATAATTATGTCGGGAAGGAGAGATAAGAATGAACATTCCAAAAAGGGACAAAAAAAACTAAGTGAAAAGTTGAAGGGCCACTACTATAAATAATATGAGAGGAGAAGGAAAGAAAGAAATATAGAAATGATAATATATAGAGCTAAATGGGGTTGAAACAAGGAGGATGAGGAAGTTGACGTTCAAAACTATTCAAGAGTTCATACATAGTATGGAGGGACCAAACAAGTTCTTATAAGTGCAAAGAGAAGCTATTGTTGGAAATCTAAACTTAATATGGTTCAATGGTTAAAGTGTTTGCACTGGACAGAATTTAAGACTGATTTAAGAGAGAATTTGAAAGTTCAAACGTTGATCATTTTGGATGGGTAACCTATGGATTTAAATCTCTTTAAGTCTAGTTTCAGTTAGTGGAAGTTTCAAGTCATTTGGACATCTCTTTAAAAAGTTATGGTTGTTTTAGTGAAGGATGGTTAGAATTAACTGTGTTGTTTAAAATTCCGTTGTTATACGAATTTATAAAGTCTTTATCTAATTTTTAGGCTTTATAAGGAGTTGTAATAAGTTGTTATTAGAGAGAATCTAAAGAGTTGATAATATAAAGAAACTTGCTTGTTATTCTTCTCTTCTTTTTACCTCAAAAGTGTCTAATTCACTATTAGAATCTAACAAATTGGTATCAGATCCATTACAACCTCCAGTATGACGCCACTCAAACAAGTTCCATTATCGTGGCTTATGAAAAATAACTATGACAATTGCAGTATACAAATAAAGGCATTGCTCAGTGTATAAAATATGCTGGATGTAGTTGAGAATGGCTACGATGAACTAGCGACAATGTGTAATATATCTGCGAATCAGATAAAGACACTGAAAGAGACCCTTATGAAAGATAAAACCACACTTTACCTCCTTTTTCAAGTAGTTGATGAATCTGGTTTTGAGAAAATCGTTAGAGCGACAACATCAAAAGAGGCATGGGAGATTCTTGAACAAAGGTGCGAGCTGAGTGAAACAAGTTCGCCTATAAACATTTAAAGGTGAGTATGAATTTTTAAAAATGAAAGAGTCAGAATGCATATCTGATTATATCACAAGGGTACAAATAGTGGTGAATCAACTCAAAATAAATGGTGAGGCAATGAGTGATGGTCGAGTAGTAAAGAAAATAATAAGGCCCTTAATTGATGATTTTGAGAATGTGGTGTGTGCAATAGAAGAGTTTAAAAACTTGGCAGAGATGACCATAGATGAGCTCTCAAGTTCCTTGAAGGCTTATGAACAAAGAAAGATGAAAAATAAATAAGAGGTGTTGGAGGAAGCACTTCAAGCCAAGGCAACACTAAAAAAAAGAGAAGTCACATAGACGCGGTAGAGGTCGCGACAGAGGCTATCGTAGAGAACAAGAATGGAAAGAGAATAAGGAAGATAAGAATTAACAAAATTCGTAAGGCGGAGGTCATGGTCGAGGAAGAGGAAGATCAAGTGCAATGTTTAATATTAAATTGTAAAAATTATGGCCATTTTACAAAAGAATGTTATTTTAAGGAGAAGAGAAATGAGAATGAGAAAAAGGAAGAAAATGGAGGTGATGGTGTAATGCTGCTAGCAAGCAAGGAGGTCGACCCCAATAATGATTCGGTATAGTACTTAAACATTGGTGCGAGCAACCATATATATGGCTACAGGAACATGTTTGCTGAAATAGAAGAGATTTTAGATGGCCATATATCATTTGGAGATGCCTCAAAAGTGAAAGTCAAAGGGCAAGGTAAAATTCTTATTTAATGTAAAGATGGAAATGAAAGTTTTATTATTAATGTTTATTATGTCCTAGATATGAGGAGCAATATTTTGAGTTTGGGTCAATTGATGGAATGTGGTTACACGATTTTTATGAAAGACTGAATGCTTTATTTAAGGGATCAAAATAACCAGTTGTTATCCCAAGTAGAAATGACCAAAAACCACATGTTTAAGTTGAATTTAGTAAATGTACAAGCAAGATGTTTAGAGGCTTGTATAGAGGATAGAACTTGGTTGTGGCATTTGCGATTTGGGCACCTTAATTTTGGTGGTTTGAAACAATTAGAAAATAAAAGAATGGTGAATGGTATACCAAACATAGACCACTATGATAAATTTTGTGAAGGTTGTGTGTTAGGAAAACTTCCAAGGAATTATTTTCCAAAAGAAGCAAGATATCGTGCAAAGAAGGTGTTTGAATTGGTTCATATCGATATTTATGGTCCAATAACTCCTAACTCTCTTGGTAAGCACAGTTACTTTATTATTTTTATTGATGATTATTCCTAGAGAACTTGGGTTTATTTTTAAAGGACAAATTGGAAGCATTTTCTATTTTAAAGAAATTTAAGGTGCTTGTTTAAAACTTGAGTGGTGAGCATATAAAAGCTTTATGGTTTTATAGGGGTGATGAATTTAAATAAAAAAAGTTTATAAATTTTTCTAAAGAGAATGGCATTAGAAGATTCTTAACAACTCCTTATTCATGTTAACAAAATGGAATAGCAAAGAGAAAGAATTAGACCATACTCATTATTCGAAGCATGCTTAAAAGTGAAAACACGCTATAGGAATTTTAGGCTAAAGCGGTAAGATTTGAGGTGTATTTGCAAAATTGTTGTCCAGCGGCAAATTTGGAGAATGTTGCCCCATAAGAAGCATGGTGTGGTTTCAAACCATTGGTGGCACATTTAAAGGTGTTCGGAAGTATGGCTTACACTCACATTCTAAATAAAAGGCGTACAAAGCTTGATGACAAACGCAAGAAGCTGATTTTTATCGACTATAATGAAAGGTCCAAGACTTATAATCTCTATGATCCCTTTACAAAAAAAGTACTTGTAAGTTGCGATGATGTGCAGGTCAATGAAGAAAGCATGTGGAATTAGAGTTCCGTGGAGGAGATGACTTATGAAGAAGTGAAAGAAGTAGCATCAACAACAATTTTCACACCAACAGACACAACTACATCAACATCAACACAATCTAGATCATCTTTAATTTTATCCAATGATGTAAGAACATAAAAAATAAAAAGCTTGCAAGACTCGTACGAGGCAACAAATGAATTGCACTTAGTGTGTCTTTTGGTGGATGTGGAGGATTTCACATTCAAGTAAGCTGTAAAAGATGAGAAATGGTAAGCTATGATGCAAGAGGAGATGAAAGCAATTATAAAGAATGATGATTGGGAACTTGCAAAATTGCACAAGATTCATAAGCTCATTGGTGTGAAGTGCGTTTACAAGAAGAAGATGAATGCACAAGGTGAAATTGAGAGATAGAAGGCGAGACTAGTGTTAAAGGGATATAGGCAAAAAGTCAAGATTGATTATAAAGAGGTGTTTGACCCAGTTGCAAGAATGGAGACAATTTAGCTACTAATTTCGTTAGCAGCTCAAAACGAGTGGAACATTTTCAAATGGATGTGAAGTCGACATTTCTAAATGGAGTGCTTGAAGAAAAGGTCTAATTTAAACAGCCCCTTGGATATGTAAAAGTTGGTAAGGAAAATAAGGTGTTGAAGTTAAAGAAGGCATTGCACAGGTTGAAGCAAGCACCTAGAGCATGGAACAACAAAATAGATGCATATTTTAGGGAGCATGGGTTTTTACAATGTGCATATGAACATGCATTATATGTGAAGGTATCAAAAGATGACATCTTATTGGTGGCCTTATATGTGGATGACTTAATTTTTGCAAGAAATAATAAGGAAATGATTAAGAATTTTAAGTTAGAAATGACAAAGGAGTGTGAGATGACCGATTTAGGTTTCATGTCTTATTTTCTCAGATTAAAAGTGAGACAAGATAAATCTGGAATTTTTGTGTCTCACGAAGCATATGCAAAGGAGATTTTAAAGAATTTTAAAGTGGAAGATTGTAATCTCGTAAGCACCTTGATTAAGAGCGGTATGAATTGTCCTAACATGATGAAGGTAAGGCATTTGACGCAACCTTATATAGAAGTTTGGTTAGAAGTTTGCGTCATATTACATGCACAAGGCTAGATATTGCATATGGAGTTGGCTTGGTAAGCCGGTACAAGTTTTGTATTTTTTATGGGAAGCATGGCATTTACATGGATTTTAAAAAAATAACTTATAGTTACTTTGTCAACCTGTGAAGCAGAATATGTTGCCACATCTTCATGCGTATGTCACTCGTTATGGTTGCGTAAGTTATTGAAGGAGATGAATTTTTCTCGAGAGAAACAAACAAAAATTCTAGTGGATAATAAGTCAGTAATCGAATTGACAAAGAACCTGGTGCATCATGAAAGGAGCAAGCTTATTGATGTGCATTTTCGCTTCATATGGGTGCATGTGAAAGATGGTGACATGGAGATGACTCATGTAGCAAGTCGTGATTAAGTAGTGGATATATTCACAAAACCACTGCCTATTGAACTTTTCAACAAATTCAAGAAGTTTCTCTAGATGCAAGAAAGAAAATAATTAAGTTTAAGGGGGGATGTTGGAAATCTAAACTTAATATGGTTTAATAGTTAAAGTGTTTGCGGTGGACAGAATTTAAGACTGATTTAAGAGAGAATTTGAAAGTTCAAACGTTGATCATTTTGGGTGTGTAACCTATAGATTTAAAGCTCCTTAAGTCTAGTTTCATTTAGGGAAAGTTTAAAATAATTTTTACTTCTTTTAAAGAGTTATGGTTGTTTTAGTGAAGGATGGTCAAAATTAACTGTGTTATATGAATTTCTAAAGTCTTCATATGATGTTTAGGCTTTACAAGGAGTTGAATCAGTTGTTATTAAAGAGATTCTAAGGAGTTGATAATACAAAGAAACTTGCTTGTTATTCTTCTCTTCTTTCTACCTCAAAAGTGTCTAATACACCATTGAACTCTAACAGTTATTAGTGTAACACACCACTACCATAGGACATATGCCAGAAATTCTTGAGAATATCCGAGCACATACCCTACGGGAATGGCATATTAGAGCAGTCACATTCATTTAATATGGCATCATACACATCAGAAGTAATCATAAAAACAACATTTCATTAACAAAACATGTTTTACACTGTTATTTCATTACAACCCATCCGTATATTTACAATATAGAAACCATCTGTGATCACACTGTTTTAAACAAAAGATTCTACATGAATTGAAAACTATACAAAGAACTCTATCTAAAATCCTTAGATGACAGCTGACTAGACCTTTGAGCCATATCTTAATCCAAAATGGATAGTACTAAACTTCAGTTAGCTTGTTCTACTAGCAAGGTCTCCTCTCAGTACCTACAAATCAACGTTGCAATTTTGATGAGTTTTGCAAACTCAGTGAGTGAACCTTCATTGATGTGTTCACTCAAAATAGAACACATATATATCAATGATTAAAATTTAACTCAATCAAAGTAACACTTCATTTAAAGCTATAACTCATATTCTACAATTTGCATCATAATATAAGAAGCATTTAAAAATACAATCACTTTTTAAGTCATTCCAGAAGTACATTATGAATGCAAGAATATCAAGTAACCATTTCAGAACGTAATACTCATTTATCACAATTCTTCGTATCACCATAGTTCAACATTCAATTTGTAATCAATATCATGAACCTATTTAAAGATACAAATGCAAATTCAAATGACTCTCTTTCCATTTTAACTTTGTTGTGACTGAATGCCTATTTCACTTTCCCATAACTATTATGGATACCAGGCTCTTTTCAGTACTGTGCCATATTCATTGTGGATGCCGGGCTCATTAATAGTTGATCTTGAGGCTCTGTTGCACATAACTAAGCTTAAAGCTCCTTTCACGTAGGCTACTCTAGTCACAACTCCTTTATGTGAACATGCATAATGTATTGGAGTATAATAGTTCATATAATATATCATCAATCACTTCCAGTCAATGAGCACATTCAGTTTCCACAGTTTATTGGATTTAAGTCCGGCATTTAACAAATGGTTGAGCATTCAATTTCCTTATTCACATTCAAATCACAAACGCATACAGTCCCAAATATCGAACTCCTCGGACAATCAATTGTATAGAATCAGTAATATCACAATTATATCAATATCAATTCATTATAGAGGAATTAAGTTTAATTAACACAATTTTAATAGAACACATTACCAATCGAAATCTCACATCTAGGTTACCCACTATACATACAATTCCAACAGACGCATAAATATTTGAGTTTACACAACTAGGTTAACTCACAGTACACTCAGTTAGCTATTGCCTCGATATGCCGATAATGTCTGGATGGTTTTAGTCGATTTGTTCCTTTAAATCAAGCAATACACACATGTACACATCACTACTTGATCAATCAAATAAATACTCAAATTAACACATGTATATGTGTCGTGTTCAATGCATACTCAATTGACCATTCTAGGTATGTAACCTTATCCACAAATCTTAATCATTTATACATCATGACTTGTACATCATTTAGTTTGCAATTAGGTTTATGCCTTAAGTAAACTTGATAACTTTGCATTCATCATTCATAAATTCATCAATCTTTTCCTAGTATTATACATTCACACAATTTCTTAAATTCTTATTCAATCATACCTTATACACATTTCTCATATTCTTAAGATCATGTTTGTAATAAAAGAAGTCATTTATTCCTTTAACAAACCATATTTTTCTAGATTTAAACTCAACCACATCAAAACAGTCCCTTCTTTAGGTTAGACTTCAATTAACTACATAAACTTATCAAGATATCTTCTAGCCAAACTGTTTCATAGAAGCATTATTAAGACATCAATAATCATTTTTCATGTTTTATACTTTGATTAATTTGAGCTCTAAAGTCCCCAAAAATTAGGAAATAATATAAGGTTCCTACAGAGGGTTTGTCACTGGTAGTATTAGGAAAACAAGTATAACTCAAGCTATAGTAATTATTTTATCAAGTAAATTTCACAAAGGTCAAGCTAAGACCTATGTATACAACTTTAATTCTTTGAGTTTCTTCAAATTCATGACCTAAAGATATGTGAAATAGATCAAAATAGGAAGATGAAATTGAAACCAAAATTTCGACTTACAGCTCTAATTTTCCAGATTCAAGAACACTTCAATAACACCTATCTTTACCATGAATACCTCATCAATTATACTTAAATTCCAAACTTTTATCATCCATACAAAAATCCTTAAGTTACTATTTTCGTACATGCAAAAATAGAACAGAAAAGAACCCAAGTTCATGCAGAAATTTCCAGCACAATAAATCTTTAACATCATATGTAATTTATCCTAATTCATCATCATCAATTCTCTATCATAACATGTATAAACACTGATCATTTACTTACATGTTTAACTCCAATTCCAGCTCAAAATATCAAACCAATCCAGTACTCCAAGCAAGCAAAAACATCATACATTTAAGGTAAAACTTAGATGGATTTCGGCTAGGTGTAGTAAGGAAACTTCAAGCTGATCTTTTATTTAACTTTGTGAGGCTAAAACATGGATTATTTACGAAACAATTAGGCATAACCATAAGGAAGTTCAGGAAGGTGAAAATAAAGAGTTCGGTGATGTGAATGAGAGAAGAAAGAACAAGAAATGAGCTGAACCAAGTTTGCTCATGTTAAATGTTACACCTAAGGTATTAGGTGTCATCTAATGGAATGGCCACATGTCTAAAGGCATGTTCAACATTTATCAAGTATAGGTGCTACCATAATTTACCATTAAAGCTAGGTCACATTTCATTTAAGTATAGCAACCATTTTTCCATTAATCAATGCCATTTGTCATCAACTTACTAGTCGATTTGTCCCACAATGATCAATGCTAAATGTCACTCAATTATAGGCTTAATCATTCTAATTTTTATGTAAAAATTTATCTTATCACTTAGGAATTTTTCCTAAAACAAATATACATCATAATCCTTCAATTTTCCAATTATATCAATTAATACCAAACTTACTACTTGTAATCAATCATACTAAATTTCAAGGCATAACCATGTTACAATTTACATAATGAACATTTTAAACTTTTTATACCCCGGAATAAATCAATTAAGTGTATTTTTGTAATGTATTCTAGTTCATATTTCATATGTGTATATGCTAATGATATGCAAGTGAATGAAATACAAATTCATGAACTCCAATGACAACTAATGCCCTAACCCTCAATATAGAAATTGGGTTATTACAATTAGCAAGAGAGATAAGCGTAATGAGAAAACTGCAGTAAATAACAGGGAGACCAGTGACAAAAGGACAAGAATAAGGAACCGAGCAACAAAACTTGAGCTAGATGAAGTGAGGAAACTTAAAAAAACCAAGGAATCAAGGATAACCCGTCAAATCCAAGTAGAGAGCTTAAAGAGAATGATGACTTTCTCTCTCATCATCATGAAGTCATTATTTGGAACTTCTTTTACTAGGTGTCCTTATTAAAAAAAAGGAAAACTTTGTTAACAAATTTATATCTTTTACATATAATTATGTTGGAGATACCATTTAGTTAAATAATAGTTTCACATAAATTATAGTTTTTTAAATATAAATGAATATTATTATATAAAAGAAAAGTTTTGAAACAATATACATCTAGGACATATCTATTGGACAATTATACATTGATGTCTAAGACAAGTTTACACTCATTTAATCTAAGAAGATAAATTCATATTTGTTATAAGAGTTGATTTTAACCAACTATAGAATTTTCCATTGAGATAGGATGTTGGAGTTGAAGCTATGCTTGGCTTTGAATAAATATAGGTGCAATATGACCTTGTTATATGGTAGCACGTCGTAACACTTCACAAAATAAACTAGACGTACTACTATGACCGGTGAATATAGGTTGATCCCACAAAGAGTTTTTATAAAGCTTTTGAAATGAAAATAATCAGTGCTTAGGTTATAGGGGGTTGGTTTATCGAACAAGAAAACAAAATGAAATTAAACTAGAAAAGAAAAATTAAAGAAAACATGCTAAAATGATGAATGAGTTAGGGACCCGATTCTTTGGTTCAATCTTACATATACCTAATTAAACATATTTCATTGAATTGTTGTCTTCACATCTCTCTTTGAACTATTGGTCATATATTAACAATAAGCTCTATTAATCCTGATTTTTCCTTAGGTCATAGTTAATTATAAAGAGCTTGTTACTTAACCCTAGCTGTCGGATAACCTAGGAGACGCTCTCTAAATTTAATCAGATAGTTGCCTTATGAATGAGAAAAATAGACCAATCTAAGTAATAATCACACAAGCTCAGACTATTTAACCTAGGCTACGTTATCCCTAACAATTTAATACCGTTAGTTGCCATATATGACTTCAAACACGACTATTACGTATCACATTCAAATTCTACCAATGGTTTTCATGAAAAACGATTCAATGTAGCATCAAAATCATTCTCATCTAATACACAATCAATACATATAAGATAACGTAATCAATCCAAAAAGAGGGTAAGAATAATAAACATAATGAAAAATATGTTTAACTGAGTTTGTTGCTGTCGATGTCACCTCCGAATCGACATTAGGACGTTTAGCTCTTCATCTTCTCCATAGATGTCATGTTATTCATCTTTTTCTCTAATCCTTCCACCATCTTGGAAACCAAAGAGGACAACATAAATTATCTCACAAACTTATCTCTCCTAGCCGTCCTAATGTTGCAAAATCGAAGAGGATAGAAATATATAGCTGTCTTTCACTCTCGGTTCTGTCCCCCACTCCCAGTCTACACTTCACTTTCTTTCTTTATTCTATAGCTACATTAAAAATAAAAAAATGAGGCAGTTAGGCTTTCATGAGATAAATGGACAGCTATCCATACTATCTCTCGGTTTCACTTCACTCCCAGCCCACTTTGCCATCACACTTCTTTTGTATATTCAAAAGCTTGGTTTAAAACATATGGGACATGTATCTTGTTCTTTTTAACATGACGTGTCACTAGCTGCATCCACCAAGATGTTCTTTCCCCCTTGCAAATCTAGGTTAAATGGAATAAAATGGACAACTATGTTTTAAGGAAAAATGGACAGGGATAACATGATGCATGTGTTGTTACAACTATCCCATGTTTTGTTTTTTAGCTCTCACCCATTCTTTGCCTTAGCTGTGACACACACCATGTCCTTTTCATCTTGAATAGCTAGGTTTTTTAATGTATGAGACATTTGGTATAAATGGGATAATTGGGTTTAAATATTCACCATTATAAATGATGTATCATGTTAAATGGCTGTGTAATTTTCTGGATGGTCGTGAGCCATGTTGACAACATTTTCTTTATATTCTTTTCATTTTCGTATCTTCTTCTTACTTTCAATTTTCTTCTTCTTGCTCCATGAAGACAAGTGAGTATTAATCTTCGAAAAATGACCCAAATATAGTGCTTTTGACTCACTTTAACTCCTTTACTTCTGAATTATGCCTAAAACTAAATATGAGTCAAAGTGAGTATCTTAAGCAATTTCATGTCATAAATTGCTAAATGTTATGGAATAATTATACAACCAATTAAGCACATGTCAATTTCCCCCACACTTAGTTTTTGACAGTCCTCAAGCAAAACATCAAAATTAAGATCGTAGACCCAAAACATTTACTCATTTCCCATATTTCCCAAGATTACATAATCATAAGCAAAGATGAAGCACTTTCAAAAACCATAACCAGAAATTAACATTCAACGCTTCTACTCATGATCAATCAACAATCATCACCTTTAGAAACTGAGCAATCTAGAGGTAGACTTGGAAAATGTGTTTAAATAACATATATTCATAGATGCATTTAAATACCATTCATAATCAAGACATTCCACAACTTTGCATATCATATCATTTCTCCACCACTAAGGTTCATATGTAAAATCATAGATCAAAAAGGACTTTACAAGGTTGTAATATAGGAAAAGGTAAGGTGAAATGTATTTGGGTCAAGTAGCATAAAAGCCATTAAAGCTAGTGAAACAAAGTAACACTCAATGTAACATCAAGTATAAAAACAAACATTCACTCATAATTGTTTAAATCAACTATGATGAATGCAAAAATGATGTTTCATAGCTCAAACTCGAGCTCTCACACACAAACTACATAAAGCATAAATCACTTACAAAAGTTGGTCATAAACAAGACTTTATAACCATAGGGAGTGACCATTGAAAGTAACATCCACCTTATATTCAACATACTCAAATAACCCATTTAATACAATTTCTGAGGATGCATTAATTATGAATAACTTTGCAAACCACATGCATTTCCTCCTTGATGCATTTATTTAAATATTTCTTTTTCTTTTTTTCTTTTTTTCTTTTGCTGATATATAACATTGAAAGAAACTACATCAATATGGGAATTTCAATGATAAGACATAAAATGACATCCCAACAATTATAACTATCCCACATATATGTATAACCCCACACTTAAAATTTTGTACATCTACAAACTCAACAAGAAACAAATGTTCCACTAGCTTTAACACTTAGGTAGGGCATTTGGTTAGGTAAATATAATGTGGTTTATATAAAAGGAAAGGCTAATAAAGCTCAAAGGGGTTAGTAAAGGAAAATTCACATAATTGGGTAAACTATTTGGCTAATGTAACTCATAATCAACAATGAATGCCCAATCATTTTCATGAAAATGCATGTGATAAAAATGTGGTCTTGAATAGAAAATCAAAGCAAAGTAAGGGTGTACATGTCATTAAGGTCACATATAAACAAAGACAATGAGACTGATATAGATGTTTCAGTCTAATAAGGCTCATAATCTCATCAGCTTTGTCTACCACTAATCACTACTCTTCTAAAGATAATGCATATTGACCAATCACAAGAGCAGAAAAACATGCTAAAATTGTCAAAAAAATTCTCTAGTAAACTCATTCTCTAATCATAACTAAATAATCCTTCAAGCAATAAAAAAGGGGAAATGTTTATATGTTTTGTTTTATTCTCTCTCTCATTTTGATTGAAAACTTAAAAAAAAGTAAGAAACAAACCAACATAGAAACACATATGCATATTTCTATCTAGTGTGAAAAAGTAAAGGAAAAGAAATTTACTTCCCTTGGGTTGCCTCCCAGGAAGCATCTTTGTTTAGTGTCGCTAGCTTGACTATATGTTTTCTCCTTACGTAACAAAATTGTGATCTTTAAATGTCACAGTTGATCTATTTGAGGTTGTTCAAAATAGGGTTTTGGTTGATATTCTGTCATATTCAGCATATTCCCTATCTTCAGAATCTCACTCTCTACTAAATCCCTATCTTTTAGAGATGGATTGGAGTCATAATAGGAAGCTTTTGGTTTATACAGGAATTGTTATGCATCCTGCAAACTATCATTAAAGTAATTCTTCTAGTTATCCCATTATTATACCTAAAAAGTTCTAAAAAGACCTAGGCAATCCTACTTGCAAGTATAGAGGTAGTTGTAGTGATTACCTAGGGTCGTCTCCTATGAAAGGTGAAATTGGTTCACTTAAATTAATCTCAAACAAAAATAAAAACAAATGCAATTCTAAACATTTTGTCCCAATTTGTTGAGTTAAGGCTTTAAAGAAAATCAAAATTTAGTCTGAAAACTAAACTGAATCAATTTGAAGCAAAAACGAGTAGAAATCGAAGTGGAAAACTCTTAAGAACTAATTTCACTAATTTAATCCCCTCTGCATGATTAAGGGGAAATGATTGGACAGATTTCTTACTGAAATTAATAGTTTGGCCCTAAGATCAACTCAAATAATTAACTAATCTCACTTTTGTATTCGACAAGTTATCACCTAAATTAATTATGGAAACCTGACTACTAATTACCACTTAGATTAATATATTTTTAGTTCTTAACCTTAACATCTATAGTTTCTTGTTCCATATTAAACTTCTCCTCTTGGTCCTTCATTTAATACCAAAATGATGCAAAGTTTGATCATTCTATTACATCTATTCAGTTCAAAAACTATAGTAAACATAAGACAACAACACAATCCCTCAATCATGCATATTTGACTAAAATAGCTATACTAATCCTCAAGAAAATAGATCACCCATCACAAAAATCACAAGATTCATCATCTTTAAACACTTCAATCCCATCTTGATTAGTATAAGCAAAGTATTAAAGCAACAAAACAAGTAAATAACCCAAATAAACTATCAAAAGCTAACAAATTATGGGTCGATTAAGCATTACAGGGTATGAGTGTATAACAGAGAAGTAAATGTAGCAAAACAACAAGAAATAGTAAACAGAAAACAATAGCGGGTGAGGTAGTTACTCCTGCCACTCTCAAGCTTTCCATATTAGTTCTCTCCCTCTGCTTTTAGTTGATGTTCACCCAAAATGATCAACTGCTCATACTGCCTACCCTTTCTATTGTTCTTCTCCTTCCTTCTTCTCAACTGAAGCTCTCTGTTTCTTTGCCTCCATACTTCTCTCTATCTCCTTTTATTCCAGCCGAGTGAGTGTGTGTGTAACCATTTCAGTTCAGCCCCCTTTACCTCTCATTCCTTTTCCATTTATAGCACGAGTCTAGGTTCAGGGTTGTAGGGTTATTATGTCGTCAACCTACACACGTCAGATTGAAGTGAATGCAAAGGAGTAGTCACAGAGGTGACAAGTTAAGTCACCCTCGTGAGGGAATTTAGGGTGACTTAACTTGTCACAGTAGTGACAAGTTGAGTCACCGTCATGATTAGCACTTAAATGTTAGTCATGGTAGTGACTTGTTAATTCATTATTGTGACTAACATTTTGATGTTAGTCATGGTGGTGACATTTGTCACCACTTTTCTTCCTTTTTTATTTCTCTTTTCATGCAAAATTTACGTGACTTTCCCTTCAACCTTCATGTAAAATTCCTAAAATAATCCAATTAACATTCATGCAATATTCACACCATTTCCACTCAATTTATCTCATGTTTGGATCAAAACATAAGGATTTGTAACTAAAATCAAGATATGAAGGAAATTAAAAGCAATAGAAACTAGGCTCAATAATTCTCCCATACTTAAACTATGCTTGCCTTTAAGTATATTAAAGAAAACTAGACTATAAAAGAACAAACAATGAAAACAACAATTTTCTCAAATAATAGTCAAAGATATCAATAATCATTTCAATAAACACAACCTAAGAACTTAACTTATAATATTCAATGAATAAGCTATTATTTGCATATTTAGCCAAAATCAACAAGCACTTCAATTCAAAGAACCATCAACAAATATGATAGACACTCACTCCACTCTCCATCCTCTTAAGCATTCAAAGGTAGGGTATATTCACTGATCATTCATTTCATATAAGGCATCTACCATAAGCTTGTTTACTAATCCAATCTCCACTAACTCATATCAAACAAAAACATTAATCTGAAGGTCTTTATTTTAGTTGTAATATGGTCAGGATAAGGGTAGGAAAAAGAAAAATTGCAGTTTAAAACCACAACATAAATTGAGCATTTAAAGTAATACAAAACAATGAACCATAAAACACTCAATTCTTTCCTCTTACTTAACAAAATTAACACTTCCCATTTTTACTTCTCTCCTCTTCTTTTCATTTTATGGTCATCTTCTCTTCCTTCCTTTTCTTTCTATTTCTTTTTCTTCTTTTCCTTTTTCTTCCTTTTGATTTCTTCCTTTTACTTTTTCTACTATATTTTTCATTTATTTATTTAGAACAAGATCAAGTTTAGAAGAGAAGAAATGAAAAAGAGAGATACAAATTATTACAACCCTACCTATTCCTAACTCAAAAGCCAACTATATGCTATGATTCCCCCACAATTTTTCAAATAATTATTCCCTAAATCTAGTCACATGACATAAAATTCTCAACATGCCTTATGGTAGGTACAACAAAAATGATAAATAATAAGGTCAAGGCTCATATTTTGGGTTTAAAGAAAGAAAAGGTTTCATGTTAAGCTCAAAAGGGGTTCACTAAAGGTAACATCATGGTGGCTTTTTAAGCAAAGGGATAAATCCTAATTGCCTTCATCATTTTAATATTTGCATAAGATTATGTGATCTCAGCTAGTATTTGCAAGCAAGTTCTAGAGTTTCTCAATCATGGAAGAACACTCTCAACAAAGAATACTTGAATTTGGTGCTTAATAGTTCAAAAAGGCTCAAATTCTTACTAAATGAAAAGTGTCATTAATCTATTATAACAAGCTAATGTTCTTTTAACCAAAATCCAAGTTAAGCATGCAATTATACTCATTCACTCATATTGTGCGTTTCCAATCTAGATCAAGTCCATTTAATAACCATGCATCTCTAACTACTAAATGAGAAAACAAACACACAATATGCAAATAAAAAAAATTTTCTACTCCCCTCCCTCTTTCACACTTAAATATCACACTATTCCTAATGTGATACATAAAAATAAAAGAGGGGTTTAAGATAAAAGACAAAAATTAACATGAACAAGGACAAGCATTAAAAAATAAAAGACATTAAATGAACAAGCAACAAAGTAAGGGGTAAAAATACGATACAAGTATGGAGGTGATCATTGTGTTGATCTTGTGCGGAGCATGGTGGTCTGTATTAAGGAATTAAGATAGCTGTAAGGAAAATAAATAAAAGAGACTAAAGAGTAAGCCTGTGCATACAAAGAAAACAAAACTAAGTTAATGTTCACTAAGAAAATTAATAAAAAATAGCTAATTGAAAAAGACAGAAATTAAATGGGTTGCTTCTTTAACGTCTTATAGCTGGACACCTCAACGCTCAAAGTGATTAATTCCACCATTTCCTACTTTTCATGTGGATCCGTCTATGAGAATTTTCCAAACACTTCCTTAGCTGCATCCATTAGCAATTAGTAGTATTCATCACTCTCTTTAACCAAGTCTAAATTCTTTTCTTCTTCTTCCTGTAAGGAGAAATCAAAATTGGAAGCACTAACTTAATTAAAAAAACGAACAGTCTTTAGAAAAAGTATAAATAGGAATAGGTTCAACATTAAAGATTTAAAATTCTACTATTTCTCCTAAGATTGTCATGGTCAATTTCCCATTCTTCACATCAATCAAAGTGTTGGTAGTGACCATAAAAGGCCTCCCTAAGAGTATGGAGTGATCCTTTTCTTTCTCCTTCACTTCCCCCATATTTAGGACAACAAAGTCTACGGGAACAATCAATCCTCCAACTTTCACTACACGTCCTCCATTGTTCCTTTCAGATAACGAATTGACCTATCAGCTAATTGCAAACACATGTTTGTAGGTCTTAACTATCCTAGATCTAATTTCTCATAAATAGAGGGATATATGAGGTTTATTCCCAGTCCAAGATCAAGCATAACCTTAACCTCATCACCATTACCCATAGATACTTACACGATAAAACGTCCTGGAGCTTTCAGTTTGGGCGATAAATAAGGCTATAGAATTGCAGTTTCTACTTCCAAAACTAGCACCTTTTTGTTAGGCTCAAACTTTCATTTCTTGGTGCTTAATTCCTTAAATAACTTGACATAAGCCAAAATGTTCCTAATAACATCTAACAAAGACAGATTAATATTGACCTTAGAAAGCATGTGATATAGATAGGAAAACTACTCATCTTGTTTTAATTCATTAAGGCAACTGAGATATGGAATTAGTGGTTGATAGGATCCGTTGCCTTACGCAGTTTTCGTCCTTATTGTTCTTGGTGTCATGCTTAAGTTGTTCACCCTTTTGAATGTGACTTGAAGAGTTTCTCCCATTGCTTTTCTCATTTTGCTTATCTTCTTCTTAGGTAAGGCTTTCCTTCTCTTGATTATCAGCATCAGACAGCTCATAAGGAAACTCAACATGATTGTCAATCACTTACCACTTGTCAAAACAATAATTGCTTGGGCTTGCTCGGGTTGACTGGGCAACTTCCCTTTCTGATTGTTATGCATTTGAGCAACGAGTTGCCCTACTTTGATCTCAATCCTCTTCACAGATGCCTCCAAAGAATTGAAACTTTTGATTTTGAATTGTGACCTGAATAAACACATTCAGACTCTCCTCCAAAGAAGGTTACTTGGTTGGTTTTAAAGTGAGGATTGCCCTTAGTAATAATTCGGCCTCTGAAAATTTTGATATTGTGGTTAAGGCTGCATTAGTGGATTGTTGGTCTTCTAAGAGAAATTGGGGTGGTTCCTCCAACTAGGGTTGTAGGTGTTCAAGTATAGATCATTTCGCTCCCTTGGTTCAAAACCATCAAGTAAGTTATCTTGTTCTTCCCCATCTGCCAAAGGTTCATAAGAATACAAACAAAAATGAGCTCCATGACCAAAAGTTCCATAAATAGCACAAACCTCTTAAATTGGAATGTTTTGAGGTAGCTTTGTAGTTAGCACCTTCACATGCCTCATCAACTCAACTAGCTGCATAGCCAATTCTTGATTTGAGGTCACTTTATGAACTCCAGCTCTTCTTCCCCTAATGCTCTTTTATATGAGAATTGGCCCCTAATATTTCGAAGATTTTATACGTTTCTTCGTCTATCCTCTCTCTTACAACTCCTCCTGCTGCATTGTTTGTCATTTATTAGCACTGTTGCGTCAACCCATCATATAAAAATTGGTTTAGCATGTGAAGTGAAAAATGATGGTGTGGATATTACATCAGCAAGAGCATAAAGAGTTCCCATGCCTTGTGGAATGTCTCTCCCTCAATCTGAGTGAAGGTAGCTATCTTGGTGCGTAAGTAAGATTTCTTTTGATGGGAATAGAATTTTCCTATGAATTTGTTATACACCTCTTCCCATGTAGTCATTGAATTGGGTGGAAGGTGGCTATGCCTAAGCCCGATCCTCCAATTTGTATATGAGGCACCTCATCCTGAGTTTATCCTCATTTAGTCCATCTAAAGGGAATGTTTGGAGAGTGGTATAGAATTCTTGAATGAAATTTAAAAGGTCGTCATTGGGAACTCCATAGAAAGATGGCAACATGTTGTAATGGATGTTCTTCAATTCATAATTTCAAGCTGCCTCTCCCAAACATATACACGACATTGTCATACCAATCATTGGTTTGGTGTACTCCTTCATCACCGACTACCTTTCACCCATCTTGTGGTTATTCATTTGATCTTCACAATTGGGTTCCTCGCAGTTATCTTCAGAGTCCCCTTGAGGTCTTCGTCTTCGATGTTTGCTATCAATAAAAGGGATGGGTTCATTATCCAAAGATCTCCTTCCTAGCATAAACCAAGTGAATTCACTACCTAAAGTTCTCCTACCTAGCGTAAACTAACTACAGAAAGCACTAAATTAATAACGAAAATTACAAAACACTTTAAAACAAACACAAACAATCAAAATAACTTAAGCAAATAAAAACAATCAAAATTAATTCAAATTCAAAACACTAAACACCTCCCTGGCAACGATGCCAAAACTTGTGCCCAAAAAGTTCTAAAAAGACCTAGGATATCCTTCGCGCAAGTATACGAGGTAGTTATAGTGATTACCTAGGGTCGTCTCCAACAAAGGTGAAATTGGTTCACTTAAATTAATCTCAAAAACAAATAAAAAATTACAATCCTAAATATTCTATTCTGATTTGTTAAATAAAATCACAAATTAGTCCAAAAAGTAAACTAAATTGACTGGAAGCAAAAACGAGTAAAAATCAAAGTGGAAAACTCTTGAGAATTAATTTCACTAATTTAATCTCCTATGCATGATTAATGGGAAAAGGTTGGACAATTGTCTTACTGAAATTAACAGTTTGGCCCTAAGATCAACTTGAATAATTAAATAATTTAACTTTCGTATTCATCAAGCTATCACGCGAGTTAATTATAGAAACCCGACTACTAATTACCACTTAGGTTAATATATTTCTAATTCTAAACCTAAGCATATATAATTTCTCATTCCACATTAAACTTCTCCTCTCGATCCTTCATTTAATACCAAAATGATGCAAAGTTTGATCATGCTATTACATCCATTTAGTTTAGAAACTATAGCAAACATAAGACAACAACACAATCTCTCAATCATGCATATTTGACTAAAATAGCTACATTAATCCTTAAGAAAACAGATAAGCCCATCAAAGAAATCATAAGATTCAACATCTCTAAACACTTCAATCCCATCTTAATCAGTATAAGAGAAGTATTAAAGTAACAAACCAATTAAATAACCCAAATAAACTATCAAAAGCTAATAGAGTATAGGTTGGTTAAGCATAACAAAGCATGAATCTATAACAAAAAAGTAAATGTAGCAAAATAACAAGAAATAGTAAACAGAAAGAGCAAATAATAGCGAGTGAGGGAGTTGCTTCTGCCACTCTCAAGCTTTTCACATGAGCTCTCGTCCTCTGCTTTTAGTTAATGTTCACCGAAAACGACTGACTGCTCACACTGTCTAACCCTTTCTGCTATTCTTCTCCTTTCTTCTTCTCAGCTGAAGCTCTCTACTTCTCCGCCTCCACACTTCTCTCTATCTCCTTTTATTCCAGCTGAGTGAGTGTGTGTGTAACCCTTTCGATTTAGCCCCCCTTTACCTCTCATTCCTTTTCCATTTATACCAAGAATCTAGATTTAGGATTGTAGAGTTGTTATACCGTCAACCTACACATGTCAGACTTAAATGAATGCAAAGGATTAGTCATGGGGGTGACAAGTTAAGTCAGCCCCATGAGGGCACAAAACCGTGTCACGATAGTGGTTGTGACACTTGTCACCACTTTTCTTCCTTTCTTATTTCTCGTTTAATGTAAAATTTTCGTGACTTTCGCTTCAACCTTCATACAAAATTCACAAAATAATCCAATAAACATTCATGCAATATTCGAACCAATTCCACTCAATTTATTTCACGTGTGGATCAAAACACAAAAATTTGTAACCAAAATCAAGATATGAAGGCAATTAAAAGCAATAAAAACTAGACCCAACACCCATCGATAACTACAATTTGTATGATCATTCCAAACATAGTTACAAGATCGGAAATATGAGTTATAGAAAAAATTACTTTCTGTCTATGAATATATATATATTTCTTAATTTTTTAACACGATAAACACTAAACAAAAAGTGACAAGATCATAAAATAAATGCAAAGAAACTAATTACAAACAAATATGTACAAAACACTTATTAAATCAAGAAAAAAAACTAAAGCACCACTCCCCAACAACGGCGCCAAAATTGATAGCTTGTCGTAATACTACATAAAATAAATTAGACCTACTATTATAGTAATAGTGAGTCTAAATTGATCCTACAAAAAGTGTGTGTAAGGCTTTCAAAATGAAAATATTGGTGTTTAGGTTATAAGTGGTTGGTTTATCTAACAAGAAAACAAAATGAAACTAAACTAATAAAAGCAAATTAAAGAAAACATGCAAAAATAATAAAAATTGATGAATGTATTAGGAACCTATTTTTTTAGTTCAATCTCAACCTATACCCAATTAAATATATTTCATTGAATTATTTTCCTCACGTCTCTTTTATTATGTCGCAATATAAAAAGCGTACGTGGCATGCAAAGCTATTGCCATTATTTGCCCACCAAAAACACCTACCATTTTCACTCTCTTCTCAGTGGTGTCCTTGTGTGTGAATGGAGCTGCCGTTGTTTCCTTCACCTAGAGTTTCAGCTGTCAGCTATTCTTCTCTTCATCGAACAAAGCTAACCCAAAATATTCTTATTCCCCATTCTTTATGTTCTCCACTCCCGCCTTCTACCGGTTTTCACACTCCCAAGGCTCCAACACTGTCAAAACTCCGGTTGAAGACCGGATACAGGCGCAATTCTATTAGGGTATTTTCAGTTCTGCTCACATGTTGTGTTCTTCTTGTCTCTGCTTGCAGGAGTAAGTTCATTTGTTTTCGAACGTGGCACAGAATCAAAAATAGTTTATTTTTTGCTTTTCATTTAGCAACTTGATGGAGAAGATAGCTTATACATTACTTTAGTTATTTGGTGCTTTCTACTAAACTAATTCTTCATCTTGTTGTTGAAATGTCGTTATGTCCGGACTATTTGTTAATGGCTGCTGTAATATCATTAACAGAAACCAACTCCAAACCTTTTAGGTACCTTTTAAGATGTAGCAACCCCCACTTTTTACCACTAGAACCAGTAACTTTATAATCCGAAGGCTATATAGATGACTGTGGACTTAGTTTACTCCCTGCCCCGCTGTAAGTCACCTTCTTGGAGTCAAACAATGCCTTTTGAGGCATTTGGAGAGTTGATTTTGATTGATTCCATTAATAGCTGAGTGCCTTCAAACAGGTTTGCTCTAAAGTTGGAGCTGCTGGATCTGAGCCGATACCGAGCAGAGTCTCAGATTTCAAGGACGCTTGTTGGAGATTTCTAAGACCTCATACCATACGTGGGACAACTCTAGGATCCATGTAAATTATCATTTCTTCACAATGTACAATTAGTATATATATAGCCACAATTCACAGAGTTGCTTACTGATGAGAGTACAATGCTTTTTTTTTTTTTTTTTGCTAACAGTGCTTTGGTGGTGAGAGCATTGATTGAGAACTCAAATTTGATTAGGTGGTCATTGTTGTTGAAGGCGTTCTCCGGTCTTTTTGCTCTATTATTCGGAAATGGCTATATAGTTGGCATCAATCAGATCTATGATATTGGCATTGACAAGTATGGGACAGCACTATCTTTCTTTCATTACTTCTGTAGAAGTTGGAAGTACTTTTCAACTTCGGATCTTAATTTTGAAGGACCAGTGTACAGAAAAATACAGAACTCCCATGTTATGAAACCACTCAACAATGAATCCCTGTTAAGGAAGTCATTATTTCTTCATTGTAGTCAACTGGAAATATCGCTGGAAGTAAATTTTGAAAAGAGAAAATCTTTTAATATCTAATCATTAAAAAAAATCCTAGTTGTCATCTACATTTGTTTCTTCCCAATTCCCAATGAATGGGTAAGACTGCAAAATAAGTTTAAGGAAATGTAATGACTGAGGTCTAAAATTTCTTATAATTAGTTTTTTACTTTTGTTGTTATGTGGTTGGAAGATCTTTGAATTTACTCTTTCTCTTTCTTTATTTTGCAGGGTTAACAAACCTTATTTACCGATAGCTGCAGGGGACCTTTCAGTTGGATCTGCATGGCTTTTGGTGTTATTCTTTGCAGTGACTGGCATCCTGATTGTTGGACTAAACTTCGGTCCATTCATTACTTCTCTTTACTGCCTTGGCCTTTTCCTGGGGACTATTTATTCTGTCCCTCCATTTAGATTTAAGAGATTCCCTGTTGTAGCATTCCTTATCATTGCCATGGTATAATTTCTCATTTTTCCTCTGTTTTTTTGTTGGTATTAGACTCCTGTTGCCTTTGTTTTAATAACTGTTTTCCCGTGAGATTGAGCTAAGAATGCTCTCTACATACCTGATTTAACCATAAACTATCTTGACTAGATTCAAGAACATTCTTAATTTTAGTTGTCTTTTTAACATGAATTCAATAAGGTTTTGTGAAATCTGATTCATTCTATGACTGACTAGGCAGTTATTCATTTCACTGGCCATGAAAATGCAGTGAACGTGTAATATTAGTCAAACTATAATCTTTGACATGTTAAGAAGATTTCAATGTGCATCTGATTTAGACATAACCTTTGACTCAATAACACTGGAAAAATGCTGATTTTAGTCGATGTTTTGATCTTAACAAATGTTCAGAAACCTGACCCATTCTCTTGTTGGCTGGGAGAACCTCATTTCTGAAGCTTTGAAAATTTGCTCTATGATGGTGCACTCCCTATCGGTAAAGACTTAACGTTGTTAAGATTGTGATTTGGTGACATCATTGAGTGCAGATAGGCTGTGTTGTGATGCTGTCCCTTTGTCTCTTAAATTCGAATGAATGGTCGATGTTTTTGTTATTACTACTTTGGTTGATGATTTTTTAATTCTCCTTTATAATAAAGGGGGTGATTGGCATCGCAAAATCTTCTAAGAAAGTTTTGAGTAGGTTACATGTTAATAAAGATGTAGTTCTGCAGGTACGAGGTTTTCTTCTCAATTTTGGCGTATATCATGCAACACGAGCTGCTCTTGGACTTTCATTTGAATGGAGGTGAATTTCCTTCAAAAACTTATTGATTCATAATTTTCCCAGGGGATTTCTTATGAATATTAACATAAATTTAACAAAAGTTTGATTAGTTGAAGGTTGGGACTACAAAATCATGGCTTTTTTATGATCTCTGAATCTTTCTATTAATGGAAATATTAATTGATTTTTTTATAATCGAAAAGTATGGTTAGATTTTGATTTGTTTTATGATTTAGAATTCAAAAATAGGATTTTGCTTATTTATTTTTTTATATATTAATTTTCATCCAATATATATATATATATATATATATCCTAATGTATTATATGTTAGTATAAGAAAGGTTTTAGTATAAGAAAGGTAACACCCAAGTAACGTATGAAATCAGTTTATGCCCAGTAGAGTTTTGAAGACTTTCTTCACTATTTTAGCTACTATCAACTTAGCAATTGGTGATGCAGTAATATTTTGGTTGGCTTGTTGGGGCACCCAAAATGTTTCATATGTTTATATTGATGTGTAGTAACAGGAAAAGGGCCTATGATCCAGAGTGTAAAGGACCAAACTTGGGTGTGTATATGTTAGTATAAGAGAGATGACACCCAAGTCACGTATAAAATCAGTTTACGCCCAGTAGAGTTTTGAAGACTTTCTTCACTCCTTTGGCTGCTATCAACTTAGCAATTGGTGATGCAGTAATATATTGGTTGGCTTGTTAGGAGTCCCAAAGTTTTTCATATTTTTTATTGATGTGTAGTAATAGGAAAAGGGCCTATGATCCAGAGTGTAAAGAACCAAACTTTGGTGTGTAATGAGATTTTGCTTCCTTTAGTATGACGATGCAGATAACTATCTAACCAATACTTGTCTGATCCTGAGCATGAAGGTGGTGCTTTAAACCATGAGTTTTGAAAACAAAGAAAACCATCACTAGAATTGGTCGATGAATGCACTCTGATGCAACCTTTTGCATTTGGAGGTTTATCTATTATTTTATTTGATGTTGAACTGTTAAATACTTAAACCGACCTGTAATAGAATTGAGGTTGAATCTTGATTTCATCATTTAATGCAAAATTGCAGCCTTCCTGAACCTGCTGCATAGCTAATTAAGAAATTTGATTTCTGTTTTGTATAACAGTTTGTTTTACCATTCAGACTTTCAAGTATCATAAAATTTGATGATTGTTCGCAACTTTCTGTGTAATTGCAAAATTTTCTGATTTATTAATACTATTTATAACCTGCAGCTCACCAGTAGCATTCATCACCACATTTGTCACATTGTTTGCATTGGTAATTGCCATAACAAAAGATCTTCCTGACGTGGAGGGTGATCGCAAGTGAGTTGTGAAATGTCAACTATGCTTACATTTATTAGTTGCTCCTGTAACTTATAAGATTCCTAATTTACTTTTTGTAAAATTATGTCTATATTGTTTATGTCAGAATATATAGTGTTGGCTGATACATAATATTCCAGGTCGTGTTCTTAAGCTTTATTGTATTTCATCTTTTTCCTCTAATTAGTTTTTTTTTTCTTGTCAGTTTCTCATATTCATTTTTAGATCCAAATCAATAATTTCTCCTGGAGGTTGAATGACGTTTTCTGATATATGCACGCAAAGAATCATAACTGATCTCTCATTGATGTAGATATAACATATCAACTTTGGCAACAAACCTTGGAGTTCGAAACATAGCATTTCTTGGCTCTGGACTTTTGCTGGTCAACTATATTGGTGCTATATTGGCAGCTGTGTGCATGCCTCAAGTATGAAACTCTTTTTTTTTTTTTCCTTGGCCTTTACTTTTGAAGATAATTCCAACTTGCAAGTTTTACAGGCTTTCAGGCGCAGCTTAATGATACCCACTCACATTTGTCTTGCAGTTTGGTTGGTCTTCCAGGTGTGTTTCATGAGATAATATAGCTAGTAAAGATGTTATGTTTGTTTCGGGCTGGTTGTTTTTGATGAGATCATCCTTCTTGTTGAAGTTTTTAATTCCTTACTGTTCTGAAAATTGGTCTCTAGTGTGCTTTCTTCTTTGCAATTGTTTTGGCTTTGAAAATTAGTCCGTCCCTTAGGTGTTCACACAAGGTTTCTCATTTTATCTGAGCTTAATTTATCTTTTTTCCTTGAAACTGCTTCTTTATGGAGAAACATCGATGTTTCCATCGAGTGGTTGGCATCTAATCTGTTTTATCGCTGGAAGGTCCCTGATTTCATTTGTCAATGGCCTGTATGCATACTTCTTTTAGGTTTTTCATTTAGCAAGATTAGATTGTTATTGCCCTTGCAGTCACCTTCTTGGCGTAGGTAGTGTGCCTTGGACTGAAACTTGCTGTCTTTGCCTTTGACCCTTTTACTATGGGCTTACCTGTCTAGCAGCCTGAGATAGCTGTTTTGTGGTTAACTTTAGTGTTTGTTGAATCTTAAGTTTTCAGAAAAGAATTTCAGAGTATTTGATAAGCACTATATCACAGTTTTGAATGTCACAATTTTGATATTGAGAATGCAATAGTAATTAAAACATGAAAAGGAACTGAAATATAATAGATGAAATTTATGGCATTTGATGATCATGATTTGAACCAAATCTGAATGGTTTTATGCTTAATCTCAATTTCAAGAAGTCAGGAACTAAGTATGGCTTTGTAATCAAAACATCCACATAAGATTCGCTGTTGCAGAATTGATTGAAGGCTAGATTTATGGGATATAGTCATGAACATCCTCCACAATAGTACCTGGAATGGAGTTCCTAAGAAAACCAGAAGAACTGAATCTTAAATGGTAACTTATAACAGAAAGAGTTCAGAAATGAGATTGGTAGATGTCCATCTCACGTAAAGTTGAGGAGTCTGAATTGTGGTGTTACTGTTTTCTATTCAAGTGGATAACTATAATCTTTTGTAACATTGGCATCTAGAGCTGAGAAGTTGAACCACTCATAGCTGGTTCTGGTCTAACTTTACCTTTCCGAGCTCCTTGTTAAATTTATTAGATAGTGCTGTATTTTCACCCTTTGGTTTACCTTCTCTTTCATGATCAATTCTTTTGAATTTTGGAATTTTCTGTTCTCAGACATGGGTATTGGAGAAAGCAAATTACACCAAGGTAAGGCCTATTTTCTTCGTGCATTAGTGACAATAGTCATTCACGTTCATATGGCGGCAGAAAATTTCTGTTTCATTCTTCTCCTGCACAATATTCTGATTTCCTCAGCATAACCTCGCTTTCATTTTGCAGGAAGCAATTTCAAGATTCTATCGGTTTATATGGAACCTCTTTTATGCCGAGTATATCTTATTTCCTTTTATCTGAGACATAATTTCTCAGCTTTTCTTTCTTTCAAAGGGCGAGTTTAGAGATAACGAGGCTCCTAATTTTGGATGTACCTGTTTTGCTTTCTACTCTGCAAATTAGTGTTCTTACTGTATTATATTTAGGTAAGTTATCGCAATGATACACACAATGTTGTGAAATACGACGCCATATAAGTACCTTTTAATATTGGATACTATTTCTAGTAATTTTTAAAAATTATAAAATAGTTTTTGAATTTTCAAAAATTGCAAAATAATATCTCAATATATTGTGTTATATGATTTTTAGTTTTATATTAACCATGTTTTCAAAAATTATAATAATATTAAATTACAATAATAATTATATCTTTGTTACAATTAAGAATAATGTGAAGTACTTAATATGTTACGATTTATATCAAATAATAAATAATAATTACATTAAAACATAATATACTAAAAATAATAAACATTATGATTCCATAAGTATTACAATAAGAGTTTGTATTAATGAACACAATCAAGTAAAAGCAAAACTTGAAGTAAAATCATGTAAAATTAAAAGTTTAATATTTATTTTGCTTATAAAGAATTTAATATATAAATCAAATACAAGTCAAATTAACAGAAAAGAAATGAAATAAAAAACCTAAAAATTCATTCAATCGAATATTTGCTCAAATCGCATTGACCCTAATTTTATTTAGTACAAAATCTTTATTATTAAGAGGAGTCTTATTATCACTATTATTTAAATTCATTGCACCAAATAATATGTCAATACTTGTTCTTCTATGATTATCTTCCAAGTCACTTTCGTCTATCAAACTTAGTTTCTAAAAAATCCAATCCATTAAAAGGTCGATATAGTTAAGGAAAATTGGATTTACATAACTACTTATTTTATTAAGACTTTTAGTAAACAGATAAAATTCAATTACTAAGAATTACAAGAAATTATATTCAATTTAATTATAATATAACATACTTTTTTTGAAGTTTTAAGTTGTATCGAACAAAGACCTTCAATTTTTTATGTTCTAATCTATTCCTTTTCTTGGAATTAATTAATTTAAATGTGCTCCAATTCCTTTCCCACATTGACTTAGAATTCAAATTGTAAACTTTTACAATTGTAAAACACTACTCTCAAATCGGTCTTACCAAGCAAATGTAAAATAACAAAAGTAACTTTACAAACAAAATAAAGTGATGACTAATTTCCAACTAATTACAAAAGTGAAGGAATATATACTTATATTAAGTTTGATCTCTTTAAGGAATTAAGATGGCATCCTAAAATCACTAGAAGCATTCTTATAAAAATTAATTTATGAGCTTAGGAGATCTTGCATCATCTCCTTAGCATTGATTTTTGTAATTATTAATAGCATTCTTTTATTAACTTTAGTTTTCTGCGTAATTTTTGGTCTAAAATAGATATTAGGATTAAAAAATGCCCCAGTTGCAAACATTGGAGAGTAAAGTTGCCTTTCTCATCTATCATTGATGATTGCAAGATAAGGTGTCTACAAAAAAGTTCTATTTTTCAAAGTGGACCTTGATTTCTTCATTCCCCTCTTCATACAATCATAAAAATAACTCATTATTGTCTTCTCATGACTATCAAAAAGATTATGTACTCTCACCAAAGGCTCACAAACTTGAATGACCAATTGACATTGAGACCAAAAATCATAATTATTAACTATAATTCTAGAAACCTCCAATCTAGCATTAGACCTAGCATACTGAGATATAACTCACTTATAACTTGTAAATATTTGTCTTAACTCCTTCATTTGAAAAAAGCATTAAAGTAATAAAAAAGTTAGTCATAAATCTTTATAGTAGCAAGACGACATAATTTTAGTCATCAATCTTTTAATAGTAAGATGATACAAATTCCTATCATTAGTAAAATATTTTCTCATCAAATTTAGGACGTATACACGATTATAGATGAACTTGATCACTTTTCTTTCTTTTTGTGCAATTTCCTAGATGATACAAAAGCATCTTGTATCACCTATATTTTTTCACATCAGGTCAATGAGAGCTAGGTGATCCAATAGACCACACAATCAATCTTATCGGTTATTGTATGGAGAGAGATCTTATGTGAGACTGAGTAGTTTATTAGAAAGCTTAAGAATTGATTAGGGTGTGGACCAGTACTTAATCAAGAGATAAAAATTTCAGTGACTCGACTTGATTAGGGTTTATTAATTAGGATTTAATGATTATAACTCGAGAGAGAGTAATCCACCCTACGATAGTTTAGAACATCCCAATAACACTAAAGTGATTAATTTAGATGATAGGATAAATCCCTCTTTCATAATTTGGTAAATTCTCTTGTGTGATTTCCCATTGTTGAACTACTGGTTCTTAATACTTGACTTCGTTGAGTTAATTTTGCAAATTAATATCTTGACAATTACTCGTGTTTACTTTCTTGTCCCATTTTATTTTCATTTTTTAATTTTCTAGCCTTAGATAACTTAAGATTAGATTATTCCACAACTCCTCATAGGATTGACCCTTCATATACTACAAATCACGTCCTATGCACTTGCAGTATTTTGAAGGCCATAAATAGTAAAGCTTGCAAAACAATAAACAAATTTTTGGCATCATTACCAGAGAGGTGTAGGATTAGTTTAATTCTTTTAGTCTAGGGATTAGACAAAAAAAAGAGATGAAAGTTTGGGTGCAAGGTAAACGATAAATCAGTTCGAACATCACAAGCCAAAAGTAAGGAGTATGAGAAATTAAATGCCAAGAAGAGATGGAAAGAGCGGTGATGGAGGACATACATTATAAGGAGCAAAGGACTCTTACAGACTTCAATGAGGCACAATTCGGCTGGGGAAATCATTATCCTTATTGGAGCATATACAATCCAGGGTGGTCGAACCACCTAGATTTCTGTTGGACTAACAATATAAGGAGTCACTTGGGACATCAAGACCTATCAGGATTTCAAATAGATGAGTCCAGCTCATAGGATTCTAAATTGGATCAAATCATGGATAAGCTCATGAACATGGAAGAGGCCCAGAAGAGATTAGAAGAGAAGTTTCCGCAAGTAATGAAAGATCATGCCTATTTTATTCACAACCTAGAGGTTTGAATGGGCCAATTTTCTATAGAATTTTGTAAGCAAAGTGTGAAAAACTGTCTGTGCAATATGAAAGTAAATTCAAAAGAACAATGTAAGATTAACACACTTAGGATTGGGAAAGAGTTAGGAGAACCAACGGATAGACTAACTGAAACCCACTTTGTAGAAGACCAAGAGAAGGAGAAAAAGGATGAAGAAAAGAATGAGTACCCTCCTTATGTTTCTCCTCCACCTTACCCTTTAAGCATACCATTTGTGAAAATTGATGTGTTCGAATCTTTAAAAGAATAAGACAAAGATGAATAGATGACAACATAGATAGAGATTAAAAAGGATATAGAAGTCGCTGTTCATAAGGTGAAAGCTGAAGAGGAGATGAGGGTGACTGAGGAAGACTAAGAACAACTCACCTTATTATAAGACAAACTGCTAGATTCATTAAAAGATTCAAGGAGTTTCTTTATTCCTTATTTTATAGGCAATTTGTTATTGAAAAGGATATTATTGAATTTAATTGGTTTTCTCAACTTCATCAATATTGTCCTTCTGATCATCTTGTAATTTGTAGTTTATTTACAAGCTATAAAGCTGAATTTGGGAAACACAAGTGGAAGCAAGCTACTTATAATTGATCCCGACTGAGTTTCCAAGGATATAAGGTCAAGCTAATGACCATAACTTAGCACGCTTGGTAGTTAGATTTCAATTGTGTGTAGTTAGACTTGTTTTAATTTCTGAGAAATAATTTTTGATGATTTGGAATGGTTAGGGATTACTAATTCTCTTTCTCTTTTTAAAGCAATTATAAGATAAGGCAACAATCTCGGGCATTAAGCGCATTTTGCTTCAGACACCAACATCATCACCACCTTGTTCACCATGACAGGTTTGTGTCCTATCCTTTTCTCTTTTAAATTTTGTTTTTATATGTTGTTTTATTTATATGTATTCCCACCTTATGTGTTGTTTATTTTCTCTTCTCATATTGAGGACAATGTTTTGTCCAAGTGTGGGGAGGGTTGTGTGTATGTATGTATTTTTTTTAAATTTTGAATGTGAATTTTATATGTTTTTATGTTATTTTATCTAGGTGCATGATGTGAATTGTGTGAATGTCTTAATGGCTAGGATTTAACGGAATTGATTTAACTTTGAACATAGTCTTTTAGGTTATGAAGATTTATTAGCTCGTGAAATTAGTAACCTAGGTTACTTTGGTTAAATATTAATGTTAATTAGGATATGATGTTAGTCTATTCACCCTAGGAATTTTTCACATTCATTTATAATTTTAGTTCAATCGAATAAGTAGCGCCGCTAGTAATTTTTCATATGAGAACGATTAGCTAAAGAAATGCGGTAGTAAAAAAAACTGTAAATCATAAGCAAATAACTATTCCGCTAGCCTTCGGGTTATAAACAGAGCGAGCAGCTAGTTGAAAATGTGATGTAGTTGAGTAACTGAATCGAAACGCATCATAAATGTGTGCCTTCGAGACAAAAGGCTGCAATGACATTCCAACCAAGCCGCTTAATAAAAACATGACTTAGTTGAGTAACTGGGTCGACATTCATTACAAATGTTTGTCTTTGCATAAAACGCTAGGTTTATGTCAACCAAAATTAACAAAAATAGTGTTTTGTCAAATAAAATCTACCGATCTTGGTGAACAACTTAAATTTTCATGAAAACATACTTAGGGATAGTTACATTTTTTATTGACCAAATAATTATCAATATGTTTGTGCAAATGATAGGGGTGAATAAACTTAACATTAAGATCTGGATTAGTTGTATATTTATTCCAAGGTACTTAAAATCAGGTCTTGCAAGTTAATAAGTTGGAACAACTTGAGTGATTATGTTCAAAGTTAAATTAGTTTCGAGAATTCGAATGCCATTGCCTCATTACTGCATTGCCTGCCGTGTGTTTTGATATGTTGTGTTCTTTTTTCTTATTTTAGGACAAGCAAACGTTTAAGTGTGGAGATGTTGATAGTCATAGACTATAGAATTTTTTAGTGAGTCGCTTAGTATGTGATTAATAGTTAAATTGAATTATTAATGCATGTTTAGGTTCAGTTTCGGTTATTTAGTTAGATATTTGTGTTTTGAGTGTTTTGAGGGTTAGAGAACACTTTTAAGCTTCAATTTTATGTTTTTAACGTACATTGATGGGTTTGCTAATGTTTTATGGTAAATATAGAATAACGGAGGAGATTCGGAGAAAACTCAAAGGAGCAACCAAGCCCCACGATTGTGATAGAAGCATTAGGGAGGAGTCAATTCTGCCGCGATTGTGGTAGAAGGCTCATTCAGGGGCCATAATCGTGGTCTACATGATAGAACACGCGGACGACCTTCCCAACTTGAGTTTTTGAAGGACTTTTAAGACCTTTCGGACTTGGAAAAAGCCCTAGGGTTGCCTAAATTAGAAAAACCTATAAATGGTTAATGAAGAAACCCTAAATGAGCCTTCAATATGCCATTTTGGGAAACACTCCAAGAGAAGAGAAGAAGAAGAGAGAAAGTAGAAGAGAGGAGAAAGAAGTAGGTCTTCGCGGCTGCTGCCTTCCCGAGGGTTCCCGATACCCATTCCACATGTATTTCTTTCATGTTGCTTTCATTTTCTTGATTGTTAAGATAAATACAAATATGTTTATGGATTTAGGTTTGATTAAGATGTTCTAACTTTCTTTAGGGATTTTACCTTGAGTTAATATTAATCTAGTTATTTTTGTATTATTTTGATTGGGTGTTGTGATTAATTGTTGTATCTTTATACTCCAATAACAAATCGAAAGGCTTAGTTAAATGCAAAATGATTGGGTCAGGTTAATGAGAGTTAGACAATCCAATAAACCACACAATCAATCTTATCAGTTATTATACTGAAAGAGATCCCATGTGAGACCCGATAGTTTATTAGAGAGTTTAGGTTGTGGACTGATAGTTAACTAAGAGATAACAATTTCAGTGACTCGACTTGATTAGGGTTTATTAATTAGGGCTTAGTGATTGTAAATTGAGAGAGAGTAATCCACCATACGATAGTCTAAAACTAACATGCCAATAATATAAAAGTGATTAGGTTAGCATTGATGATAGGATAAATTCTTCTCTCATAATTTGGTAAATTCTCTTGTGTGATTTCCCATTTTTGAATTTTTAATGATAAATATTTGATTTTGTTGAGTTAAATTTTCAAATTAATATCTTGACAATTATCTGTGTTTACTTTCCTATCCCGTTTTTTTTTTCATTTTATTAATTTTCTATCCTTAGATAACTTAGGATTAGATTAGTCCACAACTCCTCATGGGATTGACCCTTCACATACTACAAATCATGACCTGTGCACTTGTGGTATTTTGCAGGATATAAATAGTAAAGATTGCAAAACGATCAACAATTTTTTTAACATTTCAAAGATTTCATACATTTCTTTGGTCGTCTTCTCTCCCACAACTCCTATTGCTGCATTGTCCACCGTGTACTAACATTGTTGTGTCAATCCATCATAAAAGAATTGGTTTTGCATATAAAGTGGAAAATGATGGTGTGGACATTGGGTTAACAAGAGTTGAAACATTCCCAAACCTCATGGAATGGCTTTCCCTCCATCTGAGTGAAGGTAGCAATCTTCATCCGCAACTCAAAAGTCTTTTGATAGGAATAAAACTTTCCCATGAATTTATTGAACACCTCCTCCTATCTAGTGAATGAATCAGGTGGAGGGTCATTATCCATGCCTTTCCCTATTCCTTCAATGTATATGGGAAGCATCTCATTTTGAGTTGATCTTTGTCTAAACCATCTAAAGGGAAGGTTTGGAGGGTAGTATAGAATTCTCGAATAAAGTTTAAAGTGTCTTCATTGGGAACCCTATAGAAAGATGGTAGCATGTTGTAGTCGATGCTCTTTAATTCATAGTTTCTAGCTGCCTCTCTATAGCGTATTTATGATGTGGTAATACTAATCACTGGTCTGACGTACTCCTTCATTACTAATTGTCTCTCACCTATCATTTGACTATTAATATGATCTTCACGTTTGGGTTCCTCGCAATCGTCTTCAGAGTCCCTTTGAGGTCTTCGTAGTCGATGTACGTTATCAATAAAAGGGACGGGTTCACTATCTAAAGATCTCCTTCCTAGCATAAACTAAACGAGTTCACTTCTAAAGACCTTCTTCCTAGCAGGGATTAACTAAAGGAAGAGCTAAATTAACAACAAAAATTGAAAAAACAAATCAACTAAACAACATAATAAAACATGTATGCATAAACATACAAAAGCAACGAAAATTATTAAGTGAAAATACTAAACATAATCCCCAGCAACGGTGCCAAAAACTTGTTATGCCAAAATAAGTTCTAAAAATACCTAGGTTATCCTACTTGTAATTATACTAGGTAGTTGTTGTTGATTACCTGGGGTCGTCTCTCAGGAAGGTGAAATTGATTCAATTAAATTAATCTTAAATAAAAAAAAAACAAATGCAATCCTAAACATTCTATCTCGATTTGTTAAGTGAAGAATTTAAAGAAAATTACAAAATTAAATTGAAAAGTAGACTAATTTAACTGGAAGAAAGAACAAATAGATTAATCAAAGTGGGAAACTCTTGAGAATTAATTTCCTTAATTTAATCTCCTACTCATGATTAAGGGGAAATAATTAGATAATTATCTTACTAAAATTAGTAGTTAGGTTAAAGATCAACTCGAATAATAAACTAAATCTAACTTTCTTAGTCCACAAGTTATCATCCAAATTAATTATGAAAACTGGAAAGATGATTACCACTTAAGTTAATATATCTCTAATTCTTAACCTAAGGGTTTATAGTTTCTCGTTCTATATTAGACTTCTTCTCGTGATCCTTCATTTAATACCAAAATGATGCAAAGTTTGGTCATGTTTTTGACATCCATTTAGTTCAGATACTATAGCAAACATAAGAAAAGAACATGGTAACTCAATCATGTATATATGACTAAACTAGCTACCTTAATTCTTAAGAAAAAGAATTAAGCCCATCATGGAATAAACAAGATTCATCATCTTCATATACTTCAATCCCATCTTTATCATTATAAGAGAAGTATTAAAGCAATAAACTAAGTTAATAACCGAAATAAACTAACAAAAGTTGACAGAGTATGAGTCTATCAATTAACAGAGGAGTAAAACCGGTAAAAAAATAGAGAAATAATGCAACTGATATAACAGAATGAGCAAACAAGTGTTCGAATGAGGAAGTTGTGGTGATCTCCAGCCACTCTTAAGCTCTGTGCATTGGCTCTCGCCTTCTGCTTCTGCTTGGTTCTCACCCAGATGATCAAAGGCTCAACTGCTTCCACCTCTCTACTATTCTTCTTCTTTTGCTCCTTTGACTACTCTCTGTTCTCTCCTCCCTTCTCTCCTTCTTTCTCTTTATCTGCTTTATGTCCCAGAATGTCCAGAATGAGTCACCCCACCGCCACTTCTTTCTATTTGTAGTCTCATTTTAGGTTTAGGTTTTTGAGCCCTCAAACCTGCAATTGCCACGTAATAAATTAGACAATTAAAGAAAATGTTTTCACTGGTGTGCATGAGGTGACTCCCATTGTCACACCCGTGTGGTTTGGTTTAAAATAAGAAAATAAAATGAAACTAAACAAAAGCAAATTAAAGAAAACAAGTGAAAAATATGAAAGCGGTGAATTCGGTAGGGACCCAATTCTTTGGTTCAATCTCAGCCTACACCCTAATTAAACATATTTCAATGATTTTTTATTATCAAACCTATCCTAGAAACTATTAATCATAGATTAATCTATTAATATGAGTTTTCCCTTAAGTATTGTTTAATTAAGATACGATCGTTAATTAAACCTAACTACATCTAGGATACGATCTATAAAGTCAATTGGGTAGTAGCATTATGAATTAGGAAAACTGATTAATCAAGGCAATAATCACATACGATGCATCATTTAACCTAGTTTATATTATTTCTAATGATTATGAACCATTAATTGCTACAAATGAATTTCAACATAAAAATTACAGATCACATTGAATATTCTAGTAATGAATTTGTAATAAAATGATCCAATGAATGCATTAAAATACTTTTCATAATACCCAAATCCATATACATCAGATAACATAATTAATTTCTAAAGACAAAAAGAAAACAACAAATAGAAAGAGAAATACATTCAACAGAACTTACCTCCCTTTTTATGCTCTGTTGAAGCTCTTGAAGTTTTCCCCGGTCGAAACACACCAAAAATTTCATAAAAGGCTTGTGTCGTCACCCTTGGTATATATTATAACGATAGGTTAAAAAATTGGGTGAGGTGGCATCTTAAGGCTTCACACCTGTGAGTTATTACTTATGGGTGTGAGAGCACTTGCATGGGCATGAGAATATACCTTATGCCCATACACACCCTCGGTTATTTACCAACCATCCACCTTTGTTCTCCATAATTTTATAATGCTGTCTATTAATTAAATTCATATCTTACACCATGCCATGAATGTGATGCTCCAGCCCTCCAATCTTTCATTCCAGCTGTCCACTATTTGTTCTTCCAAGTGTAACCACATTAAATTCACGTTCTCATGCTTCAAATGCAGCTATCCACCTAACACACCTTTGCTTTATATTTTAAACGTTTAAACGTTTAGCAGCTGTCTCACACCTATACAAATTCATGCACAGCCGTGAGTGATGCTCATGGCTATGCAGTAATTCGAACAGGCGGTGAGGATGCTTCACCCTCCTTTATTTTATGCTTTATCCCATTATTTTGCTCTAATCTTCTTCTTTTTGGTCCATGAAGACAAATGAATATGGATCTTCGAAAAATGGCCCCAAATGTAGTGCTTTCGATGCACTTTAATTCCTTTATTTTCGAATTGTGCCTAAAACCACATATGAGTCAAAGTGAGTATCTTAAGCCATTTCATGTCATTAATTGCTAAATGTTATGGAATAATTATACAATCAATTAAGCCCATGTCAAAGGCCAAACTAATTGAAATTGAATTTTCTTTTTTAAACAGCTCTTTTTATGTGACAATGATTATCAATTATAGTTTTAATTTATAATTATGATTAGGTAAATTAAATGTCCTTTTAATTTATCCTTAATTTTCCAATTAAGTACTCTATAATTATAGATCAAGATTGAATTCTAGCAAAATGTCTTAACCACTAAAATATTACGAATGTCAAAGTGGTTAAACTTAGTCAATTCGTCAATTTATGCATGGTTATAATGTATAATTTAATCCTTTTATTATCTAATGTTCCGATTAAAAAGAGTATAGTTATAGCGTCTAGTCTTTTAAATCCAATCATGTTTGTTCTTGCTAATTAGTAATTGATTTATAAATAATAATTGAAAACGTGTTTTCAAATGCCAATTCACTCTACCCAGAGAATTCCTTATCTCACTATTAATCAAGAATAGTGGAACATTCTCTCTAATTACTTTAGAGTGATGAATCCTTTATTGACCTACTCAACTATCTCTATATAGTTTATACTATATCCAAGTATTACCATTGAGTTACCTTAAATAGGACATGTCATAAACAGTATCAAAATATAGTAATTCCTACATAAGATACCATGGCAATCTTAAGTCTAAATATCAACTATACAACCATCATAATGAGGAAATCCATAGACACATAAGTAATATTCCATTTAGGATCCTTATAATCGGGTATGTTCAATAAGCTTATTCTCTAATAAGCACCAACACAATTATTTAATTATTTTCATACTTTAATTTATGATACCAATTACTTTATTTATAAGAAAGAAATATAACATGTCCTAGTTTTACTGTTTCATTAATATCCTATCTTGATGAAACTACAACTAGAAATAACTTGGAAATAATATAAAAATGCAAATCAAATCTCATAATTATAATCTCATCATAATTTTAATAACACAGTAATTATTTTAGGAATTTTACTTTTAGTATTAAAACATCAAAAGTAATTAACATAATACGTAAAGATAAAAAGTGTCTTTATTTATTAAAATAATAATACAACGCATAAAATTTTAACGAATTGATTGTCATCAAGAACATAAACTAAAAAACTTGTTGAAGCAGTAGCTTCTAAAGTTTTGAAGGAGACATCATAGACCCAGTTTGAATATAATTGGCATGAAATTACTAGGTATTCTAGGAGGTATAAATGCTTTCTCTAGGTAGATTCCAAAAAGGTTTTACAATTATCAATAGAGGCTAAACTATGTCGAAAAATCATTTTTAAATTCACCATTAGTAAAATCAATAGCATACTAGAAATTTGATTTATCATTTCTGACATGTTGCTAAATAGAAATAATCGGTAGCGCGAGATGATTAGTGCAAATTTAAGAGTCTTAAATTGCCTCATAACAAGTTTGACATTGCCCAACTATTTGTGCTTTTATAACTTGACTGAACCTATGCCTCTCTCTTTCCACTTATCACCATCCTTGTTAAATTGATATAAGTATTCACCGTTTAATCATAACCTACCACATCTCTGTGAACTATAGAATAAATTGTGAGGATAATGATTTCAGGACAAGAAAGTAATACAAAAGATAGCTCTCTAATATTGACGTCCAAAGAGAAACCACGCAACTTATTAAAGACATGGCAGACGATGGTGATTTGTTATTTCATGTCAAAATTATAGCTTGTCCTTAAAGAAATAAATAATAACAAATTAATCTTATACTTCATCAAACATTTTAATATCAGTTAAAAGAAACAATGTGTTAAGTGGAAATGGAATTTACAAACATCAATAACCTTACAAGGAAAGAATGAACAAGGAGAAAAAGAATTTGAACATATTTTCCCTCTTAAGATCAATTAGACTGAGCATGGAATAGAAAGAGGCATAAACATTCAAAGCAATCAATTTTTAAGCATGGGCCATCTCACATATTTCAGATCATTCCAAATTTGATTTTAGGAGGAAGGTCTTGAGGAAATAACATAAACTCACTACAGTAATCATAAATCAAGAGATACTTTTGAAGCCATCTCAGTCTTCTCTTAAGGTGATTGTAAATTCTTATGAAATAGCCATTTACAACCCAATTATCAATAATTCAGAAGACTATAGTAAATCTGCATTGGTTGGTTCTTAGGAAATGGTAATCCAATAGTTTCAACATTCTTAAACACCTAATAGGAGTATTGTCGACCAAAAAGATGTAAAAGGGATCAAAATTTTGATATTATTAATCTTTATAATTAATGGTCAACTTGGTAAAAATATAAGAGTTAAAGTAGTATTATTGTCGGCCCCATGAACAAATTTTCCATCAACTTAAGCATAAGAGCTTATGGAAAGAATGCATGAGAAGAATTTGGGGGCATTTTCGGTATAAGGCTTAAATGACAAGGGTAAAGTGGACTTTTGGGTAAGGTATGGTGGACATGTCTTGGAGAAGATGGTAACGTGAATGGAGGTAAAAAGAAAAAGAAGAGAAGTGAAACTTCGGATGAGAGAAGAAAGAAGAGAGTTGAGAATTAGGCTGCCATTTTTGTGAGACTAAGGAGAGAATCCGAGAGC
>JAOQMS010000004.1:27107603-27124551 GCA_027563885.1 Erythroxylum longipes
CACTATTTTCATAATCATTTAATTTCAAAACAATCACCATATATATTTCATTTAAAATAACCCATGAAGATAAAATATGTACTTGTTTAAACTTCAAGTTTCTTCAAAAATCATGTAAAACTTTAGCTTCTTCCAACATGCACGATTGCCATCATTTAAAGAGGAAAAGGTTAGGTCTTTTAGTTGACAAGATGAAGAAGGAAACAAGATATTTGAGTAGAAAAGTGTAAGATTATAGTAAAACTTAACATGGAGTAGGTGGGGTGAGAGTTTCGTGGGTGTGAAGAAGAGAGAAGAACGTAAATGGAGAAGAGAAGAAAAAGAAAGCATGTATTAACTAAATGAAAGACAAAAGTTGGTCTTTCAAATGCGAAAGTATCGTGGGATGGTGAACGTGGTGAGTGGCAAGTGTGGTGACATTTGTCACTTACCACATGTCACCTCTTTGTGGTCTCCACTTGGCCTTTTTTAATCACTAGGCCATTTGTCCTCTAATTTCTAATCCAATTGTCTCCCAATTTTCTATGACACTTGTTATTAAATCCTAATATCACTTATCAATAATTTCTACTATCATTTGTCACTTATTTATACTACCATTTATCATTTTGTCTTGCCACTTGACATTTTTCCTAGTAAAAAATTACTCAAAATTTCAAAAATCTCCCAAATTTTAACTAAAATTATAAATCAATAATATAATTAACCAATTCAATTTTCAAGACAAAATTATTCACTATTCACGTCATAATTTCTTTAAAAATCATTTATACCCCGAAAGATGTCAAATGAGTGCATGAACGGTCATTATAATGTGTGCAAAAATCAAATTCACGTGTGTGTATACTAATGTTATGCATAAGTATGAAGGCTAAATATCCAATTTTGGGCCAAATTTTTTCACATTTGATCATTTTGGGGCCAAACATTTTAACTTGCTCAATTAAGGTCTAAACGTCATCAATTTTGCTCAATTTTAGGCTATTTTAAACAAAAAATTGGTAGTGTAATACACGCACTGTTAAGTTTGAATGAGGTATATTACGTGGCACATATACAAAGTTACCATATTTTGCTCACTTTGACTTCCTTTTTTTTCCTTTTACTTTTAATCTAAAAACTAACCAATCTCCTCATCAAAGCTCATTAACCACACACATACCCAAGCATTTAAATCCAAGCCTCTCCTTAAAGGTCATAACTCTCTATCTCTTTCTCTCTCTGTACCTTTTTATACAGTTAAATTCATAACCTTACAAACAAGCCCAGGTTGGTAAGTTTATATATATATATATAGACACAAAGTTACCATCTTCTGCTCACTTTGACTTCCTTTTTTTTCTTTTACTTTTAATCTAAAAACCAACCAACCTCCTCATCAAAGCTCGTTAACCACACACATACCCAAGCATTCAAATCCAAGCCTCTCCCAAAAAGTCACAACTCTCTATCTCTTTCTCTCTCTGCACCTTTATATATATATATATATATATATATATCTACTGCCATTGAAAAGAGTAGAGTTGGGTCAATGAGACCATTGTAGTAGGGACCTTTTCTGTTGTTTGCACAATAATCAATTACCTTTTTGCACAATAATCAGTTACCTTGACATTATTTTGTTGATCAAGCATGGGGATGAGAGCATCATCTTGTTTTTGAAATTGGTTGCAAGGATTGTATAATTTGTTGGAGTTGATAAGTTGGGTTTAGCAATGGCTGCAAAGAGTACAAGGCTCTTTGTAGAGGAAAAGTACTTGTGCTTGGTAGTGGCTGCAATGGTGATGGCCCCTCTTACAAAGTTTCATGTATTTGGGATGTAACTGGAAGTTAAAGAGAAAAGAAGAAGTATCTGGGCTATCCATGGATAGTTATCTCAATGAAGATGAAGATGAAGAATATCTACTAGTGAGTCATAGTCATTGACGATGGCATATAATCCTTATCGTTATTCTTCAAAAAGTACTCGAGCTTTGGGTTAGGTAGCTACTTCATCTTGTAAATACTTGTCATAGAACATTAAACAGTTGATGGATTGGTGATAAGAGAGAAAAAAAAGAGAGGTACAAGATAAGCATCATAGAACATTAAGCAGCGTCTCGAAGAAGGCATGACAGTAAAAGAGAGGAAGACAACATTGAAAATCAGCGATGAGGTTTGATCTGTGTCTCTATGAGTGAGTGAGGCACAAGATAAGCAGTACGAATATGTTTAATAGATACATTAGTTTTTTATAATTTTGGTTGTAATTTACCGATAGTCTTAGTACCAAGCGAAATTGCGATTGTTCAATAAGTAAAAGAAGCCAATGTTCACTGTTTAGGCAAACATGTTTCTATCATTAGATGTAGAGAGAGACATTCACAAAGTCTAGTTCTCGAATCCTTATTCATCTCTTTTCAAATCTCCAAAAATGTCCAAAAACCCAAGCAATCATTCACGTCAGACTTTTAAGGAGAAAGATTACACTACGAAGAAAGCTCACAATGCTAGAAGGTAAATAGGTGATGATACGTGAAGTGATGATGTGTGAAGGGATCAGAGTGATTAGACAATCGAAAGAAACATGGTGAAAATTTGATATTAAAAGTTGATATAGGTTTCTGGTAAAAATTTAAAGGATTTTATTTATTTTTTGTTTTTTGAAAGCTACGTGTGTTCTTAAGGTGGCATTTAAAGATCAATTGACCTCTACATAACGGCAAGTGTATGACACTTCATAATTTCCATCCAAAAAAGCCTAACATTGAGCAGACTCGTAAACTATTAGACCTTTATTGAGCAAATTAAAAGATTTGGTTTTAAATTGATCAAACCTATAACAATTTGGCCCTAATTTGGGCTTTTAGCCTGAGTATGAAATGCATTTGCTATTTTCTCGATAATATTTCTCATATACAGTTATCTAGAGTTTTAACCCTTAGTATAGGAAAACGAGATATTACAATTCTCTCCCCCTTAAGAAATTTCATCCTCGAAATTCTTATCTGATTGATCAAACTAATGGGGGTATTGATTCCTCATATGCTCCTCCGTTTCCCATGTAGCTTCCTCACTTGAATGATTTCTCCAAATGACTATTACCACTGGAATCACTCGTTTTTTTTCAGTTGCTTATTCTAATATCCCAATATCTTAACTTGTTCCTCAGCATAACTCAAATTACTTATAGTTTCACTTACTGTGTCGATAACACATATATCGGATTATACCGATATCTCCTAAGCATACTCACATGTAACACATTGTGAATCTGAGACATCTTTATTGGTAATACTAACTCATACTTCAATGGTCCTATTCTTTCAATAATTTCTTAAGGACCAATGCATTTAAGATTTAGTTTACCCTTTTTAATGAACCTCAACATACCTTGCTAAAGCGATACTCTCGGAAACATTTTACCTACCACTTTATATTCCATTTCTCTTCATTGTTGATCAACCTAACTCTTTTGTCTTTCTTGAGTCACTTAAATTCTACTACAAATCAATTTCACTTATCAACAATATCTTGAATCAATTCTATGCATTCAACAAATAGGCCCTCTTCATCCCGATATAAAGGCAAGTAACACTTTTTGCCATACAATGCCTCATCTAGTGTCATACTGATACTACTATAATAGTGATTGTTATAAAAAAATTTCAATCAGAGCTATATATTGCTCTCATGCTCCTAGGAACTCCAAAACACAAGCTTTGAGCATATCCTCAATAGTCTTAATCTGTTGGCAGGTCAACATTTAGTCACATAATTAATAACTTGTTTCTTCATCCCTAGCCACCAAAAATGTTGTTTTAGTATATTATACATCTTGATAATACTCGGATGCATAGCATGGACTACTATGTGCTTCCTCTAAAATTTCTTTTCTCAAATCATCTACGTCAGGTGCACATATTCCTCGCTTCAACCACTTTATATCATTTTCCAATTCAAACTTAGAGTTCAGATTCAATTTCAATTTCTCAATAAGATTCACTAATTCTGGATCCTCCTTTCATTTAAAACTGATCTTAATTTCTATGTAGATAATAATACTTCATTTTGCCCTGATTTTAACTAAGCATTCAATGCTCTTAATTGAACTAGCTTTGGTAACCTCAATATTTGAATTTGTGCTACACTATTATTGGATTTTCTGCTTAATACATCAACTACAACATCAGCTTTACCAGGAAAATACTCATTTGTACAATCAGAATATTTAAGTAACTATATCCGTTGTCTCTGTCTCATATTCAACTCTTTCAGACTCAATCAATACCTCAAACTTTTATGATCTATACATACATACATACATACATACATACATACATATATACATACATACATACATACATACATATATATATATATATATATATCCGAAATGTTTCACCCTACATGTAATCTCTCTAGATTTTCAAAGCAATTACTACTATAGCAAGTTCTAAATCATGTACCAAATAATTCAACTCATATATCTTAATTGTCTCAATGCATATGAAATCACTTTACTATACTGCATCAGAATACATCCTAATCCCTGGTGTGAAACATCGTTATATACTACATAACCTCTAGATCCAAATGGAATAACTATCACCAGTGTTGTAGTTAATCAGTGTTCAATTCTTCAAAACTCTTTTTATATTCATCAGTTCATCTGAATGACATATTCTTCCTTAGAAGTTTTTTCAAAGGGCTGAGATCAGTAAAAATCCCTCAACAGATCTCCGGTAGTATCCAGCCAATCCAATAAAACTCCAGATCATATATATATTCCTTAGAGTTTCTCACTTCATTATTTCCTCTACTTTCTTTGGTTCTACCTATATGCTCTGTCCAGATTCTATGTGACCCAAAATACTACTTGATCAAGACAAAATTCACACATACTGAACTTCGCATATAATTGTTTCACCCTCATGATATGTAAGACTAACCTCAAGTGTTCAAATTGTTTCTCTATACTTTTTGAATATACTCAAAATATCATCTATGATCATAGTCCCTAATTAATCCAAACAAGGTAGGAAGCCTTTATTCATTGATACCATGAATACTGCTAGGGGCATTTGTCAACCTAAAAAGGTATCCCAAATAACTCAAAGTGCCCATAACTAGTTCTCAAAATTCTTAAGTAACTAATTCCTCAGATGAGGTAATGTTATCTCATGTTTTTCTCAATCTCCCTATTGACTTATTTTTTCGAATGATTCTCTCCATTCATTCAGTTTCCTTTGATTTCTTATCGACTTATTCTTATGTCTGACCATTCGTACTAGTTTTTCCACACATTTCAATTTATTTACAAATTTCAATTTTTTGAACATAAACGTCAAATCTAACTTGTACCTTATGAATATACGAATATAGAATACATTATGGACCTTCCTTTATCAATAACAATAGTATCACCTCAAATTCATGAACCTAATAATGTAATTGGGCTACCTTACATCAAGCAAAATATGTGTACTCTCTATAACATATTCAGGTTTTTATTCCTGAGTCACATTTCTAATTGTTTCTAATATTTACTTCTGATTTGTTTAATATTCATTCATTCCTATAAATGGAACATTTGATGTATATGATATAATTTGATGAAAGCCTTTATCAAAAGAAGATTTCTCTCCTCAATCATCTGTACTATTTACATACTCTTTATCAGTCAACTATATTCATCATCGCTTTTCAGCTATTCTTAATACCTCAATAAGATCAATTTCTATCATATCTTACATGATTAGAATATTCTTTATAATAAATCTTAGTGAAGCAGTAGGCAGATTCGTTTACTCTTATACTTTGGTATGTACCATCAAAATCATTACATCTTATTTAGAGGTGTATTTTTGAAAAGTCATCAATTAATATCTTACGCCAATGATACATTAATCTTAATTGATTCTAAATGACGTTTCTCTTTTTGTGCTTGCCAACAATCATGGTGGACCTTCCCATGATCGTGACAGAAGCTCGTGGAACTAGCCACGATCACGGGGACTTTGCCACGATTATGACAGAAGTAAATAATCTTAGCCATGATCGTAGGGACTATGCCATGATAGTGCCTTGCTTCTTTTTCCTTCCTTTTTCCTCGAATTCATCTCACATAGTAACATCATTTACATTTTCAATCTATCCCCAAATGATCATTATAAATGCTTTCATACGCTACTCCAAGTCATCTTAGAATTTTAACCATGGGAACTATGACTAAAGAGTATTCAATATGTCATAGATCACTTCCTATACCATCTCTAAACATGTAATACATAGGTACTTAATAATATCACTTGTCAAGGTAATCACATTATCAGATATGCACTCACAATAACAAATCAACTTAACCTTTAGAACTTCTACTTATCTCATTGTTATTTATTTCTTCTCTTAGTTATCATTTATTTCATCTTACATACGTACGTTCTCAATCAATTTAAAATTATAGATGCAGAACCACCATGAAGTTCTAATCTCAAATCCACTGACATATTCTTATGTTAAATCATAACTCTTATCACATTAATCAAACAACCATTTCAATTCCAAGTTTAACCTTTCAATGTCAAAGTAAATTTTATTTTCTTTCAACTTGGCTTATACACTTTAAATCTTATCATTTCTATCTATATCTCTTCTTTTCTCAGTCAATCTATGAAAATATTTCCACATTCACATCAATTCTAAGACATATAACCATAGTACAATACTGATATCATATTCGCTCATATAACCAAAAATACAAATATATTGAATCTTTGTCTATCAGATCGAACTATGTAGTATTTCTTATTTCTAGATATCCACAAACCTTGATTTTCTTTCCTTCTAACAGATCATCCTTCTTCTCATTGTTTCTAATAGTTTAGACTCTTAACGAATGTTCATGTGTGTGACTTATGTAAATGCGACTCAGACTGGGGATTAATTACCACTGCAAGTTATGACATGTTTAAGACCCATTTACCTTGACATATACTTTGAAAAAATACCCATATAAGATGCTAAGCCTAGGCTCTAATACCAACTTTGTAATGCCCCACTCTCACAGGGCATATTACCGAATGTATCGACGATATTTGAGAATAAACTCTACGAGAGTGGCATGTTAAGACAGTCGATCAAACTCTTTGAAAAAAAATCACGCATCACACACATTTTTAGAAAGTAAAAAATTATTTTCAACCCACTTTATTCATAAACACCACCAGTCACAATTGTTATTATAATTACTGATCCATTTTATTTATAAACATATCTAGTCAGAAAAGTCATTACATTTCAAAATTCAACAATTCATTGTACAATATTTGCAGAATACAATTCAAATATAAAAATCACTAAAGACATAGGCAGATGCAAACTTATCCCTACCTTTAACTCTTATTCGAATGTAGTGGATATACTCCAATTTATTTAACTAGATATCCCCTGAACCTGAAAGACAACGTTGCAATTTTGGTAAGTTTTGCGAACTTAGTGAGTAAACCATCCTTCATAAGCTCACTCATATCAAACACAATGGCAGTTCACATATTCAGATTCACAAACAATTCACATATTCAGATTTTGCACATCATTTCACATTTCAGTTTCAGAACAGTACATATAACTAATTTCAATCTTTCATTTAATACACATCAATTTATATATATGCAATGCACATGTTACTCATTTTTAGTTGTTACTTTATGTTAGGGTTATGTAAATATAGTTCCTTGGAAAGCAAGTGTATTTACATATAACTTAATTTTCTTCCAGTTACAATATTGTAATGAAAATATTTATTATTAATAAAATAAAAGAATTTGATTTTATTTGTATGAGCATAATATAATTAGTCATAAGGTACCAAGGTTCCTTTGTAAGTAATATACATATACATGCAGATGTATGGGAAACATGTATATTATTAGAATATAAATTAATTGATTCACAGTCGAATAATCAAGTTTGTCGCTTGATTATGGTTTAGACTGTAGTGTTGCGATTTACCTCCGTGTAAGTAAAGGAGTTTACTTCAAGGGAATTAGGAGTTTGAAATCATGATAGTAGTTAACTATCGGTAATAACACTATTAAATGAATTTGGAATCAAGTATGTTTTAAAAGAATAAAGTAAGTGGTTATTGTAATCTTAAAACATACACCTTAGCATTCGTTTATTACGAACCACAATCTTGATGAGTGATCTACTCATGTGTGTTTCGTTATAATTCTTGATATGATCGGAATGGATTTTTACAAGGTATCAATCTAGTATCCACATGTTGGAATTATTAATTGAAACATGCATCAGGGAACATTCACTCAAATAAAGAGTTTATAGTGATATCATTACTTTTAGATGTTTTATAGAGATTGGTGATTAAACTGGTGCCAGAAGTTTGATGGACTAACTACCCATCAAGTCTCAACACCAAGCTTAGATCTTGTGTGTTAATCACCATGTAGAGTGAAATGGGATATCTATAAGGAAAAACTAACAAGAAATGGGATATCTAGAAGGAAAAACTAATAAGAAATGGGATATCTAGAAGGAACAACTAACATAAGGGCAAAATGGTAATTTTACCTTTTATTGTGTGGATGGCCATAATATAGTTCATAATAGAGTTTGCAATTGGACATCGAATTAATAAATTTGAAACATGTTTTCTCATAATTTTAAGTAAGTCAATAGTTCTACCAATTGTCTTTAGTGGAATGACATTTATTTAATATGTTAGAATTAATTCTAATAAGATTAAATCAATTCCGGGCTTATTAGAGCTTGAATTATTTAAGTCCAATTAGATTCCCACTTGGCTTCTAGGAAGGTTATCAAGGAAAGCAAGAAAAATAAATGGAGGTTATTGAAAAAAATGAGACAGTTTGGAAAGAAATGGACGAATTGGATTCTGGCCAATAAGATTGGAACAATTTAATTAAGAGTTAATTAAATTTGGTATTAAGCCTATAATTTAATGTTGCACCTACACTAATTAATTTTTAATTATAAGCCTAAAGGAACATTTAATATTGGGCTGGATTTTTGTTTGATTTGATTAATTAGATTAATTAAATTAAAACAAAAATTTTAAAACAAAAGGGAGAGCAAAACCAAATTCTACAATAATGTAGATTTTAGTTTTGTAGCTAAAGGGACAGCAACATATTTAGCATTGAATTGCTAAATACAACGGGGGCCATTTTTGGTTTCTCTCCACTCACTCCCAAAGCAAAATCGATCATGCTTCTCATCATTAAATGGAGTAGTGGTTGGTTTTAAATAAACACGGGCATGTAGAAAAATGTACAATGCTTTTAGCATTCTTTTGCTTAAAGAATGATGTGGTGCATTGGCTCTCCATTCTCTCATAAAACTGTCTAAGTGTTGGACTTGGATGGAGACAATTCATTTTGACTTTGATTACTAAAATGAATGGTGCATTGCTCTCTCTCCACTCTCTCCAAATATTCTCTTCGATCATGCTTTTATTACATCCATTAGTCTGGACATGAGAGAGACGTCCAGGAGTGGTAGTTGAAGTGATGAAGGTCATTTTAGCATTTGATGTTAAATGAGCGCGAGTGGTTATTCTCTCCTAGAACTCTCTCTAAACCATCGGCCATAGAAAAAGAGAAGCTCTCCATTTTTTTTCTTGGAACTAGCCGAACATATAAAGAAAAACCTCCATTTGTTTTTCTTTTCCTTTCCCACCAAAGGATCTTGATAACCAAGTTGTCTAAGGAGAACAAGTGGTAGATCAGATTGGTTGAGGACACAGAAGCGAGGAGTCAAAGCTGTAGTGAAGAGTCAGTAATATTCCAATCTTGTTCTTATTATATTTATTTTTATACCATATTATGTATGGATTAAAAGCATGTTGATTTGGTGTTTACACTTTCGCTCTGTTTTGATTTTGGAAAAAGATTTCTAAAGTTTACCGTTTAGCCAAATCAAGCATGTTCTTGTTTCCGATCTAATAATTGATATCAGAGACAGGTTTTATTATGCATGATTCAGTTCCTATATGTTGCATGGGTTGGCAATTTAATTATTTATGCTGCATATTTTTTATTTGATAAAAATATATATTGTCTATGTTTTGGTTTTCTCTTTGTGTTGTCCATAGAAAATCGATTTACCTTATAAGTTTTCTTCGTTTGCTTTGTAATAAGGAGGGTGGCCTATCATCACCATGTTTCCTCCTTATCCTAATTTTTCTGTTTTCATTTTTTTGTACTGTGAAAAAAGCTTTAATTTCGAAGATGGAGCATTCATAGATTGAAGAAAAGAATAGGTAAATTTTTTGGTTTTTATTTCTTGTTAATGGCAGATTTTATTTTAATTAAATTATGTTAATTCTTGATTTATTCAAGTGCTGGAATTTTTGTTTCACTGTTTACAAATCAGTTTGTTACTCAAGACAATTAAAAATAAAATGCCATTAACTCGTTTTTACCAAACGGGCTAGGTTGTGCGAGCGAAGAGTTCAAAGCGGAAGATCCAAGTCCAAGAAGAAAATTTGGGTCAATAGGCCTTGTAATTTTCTTTTAATTGTCTAGGATGAACAACCAAAAGTAGCTATTTAATTCATGATATGAATGAATGAATGGTTGCTAATAATATGCGATATTATATGAATGTAAGCCATTTAGAAAAATTGCCAACCCCAGGCATTGCCGTGCATTCATTATGTATAAGATATATAATGAAATAATATAATATTGTTAATAAATTGCATCTAGACAAGATGATATTTATTAAAACTTAAAGACTGTAAAAGATTGAGTGGGAGAGGCTGCTCATGTGAGAATCCACGGTCTCCATGCGATGGCCCATTTGTATGTGGTGAAGTGTTACTCCCCACCGGAGGACATGAATCCTAGATCTTGCATGTTTTGGTCTCCTAAAGGATAAGTCTACTTATTGGTAGCAAATGTGACCTCCCATTGAGGCATGGTTTACAAGTACCTTTATTGGATGAATCAAATGGTTGCATACTCAACATGGTTTATCAATAACCTGCCCACTGTAGCTCTATTGATAAATGCATGGACCAAATTATGGCGCTTCTTAAAGAGTTAGGCATGAAGATGCTTAGTAGCTTTTTGAATGGGAGGGTCCTAGTTTTTCTTTTAATAGGTAAGATGGCCCACCATCACTTAGTCTGCTATAGATAAGAAAAATAATCATTGTATAAAGATTTAATTTTCTTAAGTTTTGTTAAATCTATCATCATGCATACATGCATCATGATTTTATACAAAGTTCCAATATTTTTGACTAGTATGCTCATTCTTTAATAATATATTTTTTCAGACATAATCACCACAATATGAATCCACTCACAGTGCTCTTGACTAATAACAAATTGGAAAAAGGAGAAAAATTTAAAGAATGGAGACGTAACCTCGACATTGTTCTTCAATATGAACGAATTTCATGGGTATTAACGGACAATGAGCCTGTAACTCCGGGTGACAAATCAACTCCTGAGCAAGTCCAACAACATGAGCGATGGCAGAATGCTGAAAAGACTAATAAGTGCTATATTCTGGCTTTTGTCAGTGCAATGATACAGAAGCAACTTGCAGTCATGCAAAATGTTGGTGCAATGTTCCATCACCTACATGAGATGTTTGGTGTGAGGACCAGATCTGCAAGGGTGAAAGCTATCCAAACCTTTCACAATCTCAGACAAAAGCCTGGTGAACCGGTGCGGGATTACATGCTTAAGGTAATCTCTATGGTTATTGAGGCTGAGATGCTTGGGGAAGACATGGATACAGAAACGTAGATGATCATAATCATCAACAGCTTAAACTCTTCTTTTCAGCAATTTAAGTTAGACTATAAGCTCAACACCAAGGAGTACGCCTTGAGTGAGTTGATGAATACCCTCCAGAACACAAAGGAGATATTAAATATCAGGGTCAATGCTTCAGAGGCTCATGTGGCATCTTCTTCTAAGCCCAAAGGTAAGGGAAAGAAAAAGAAGAAAGGTGCAAAGAAAGGGGAGGCCCAAACAGGGGTCAAGGCCTAACCCATAAAAAAGAAGGCCAAAGAGGACACCAAGGGAAAGTGTTTCCACTATGGTGAGAAGGGCCACTGGAAGAGGAACTGCGCGGTCTACCTTGAGACCCTTAAAAGCAAATAAGGTATGGTTTTCTAAAGTTTGTTAGGAATTAGAAATGTCACAGATTCATCTGATTCTTAGATATTATATTTAGGAGCCACTGACCATATTTGCAATTCTATGCAGGGGTTCCAACAAAGGAAAAGACTGCCTAAAGGCTAGTTTCAAGTCAAGATAGTGGATGGTCCTACGTTTCTGCAGAAGCAGTGGGAGTAGTTATCTTAGACTTTCCTAGTGGTCACAGGTTATATTTGGAGAATATATATTACATCCTAATGGTTGTAAGGAACATGATTTCTATTTTTTGTTTAATAAAATATGTTTATTCCTTATATTTTTGAAATGTTGTTTCAATATATGAGAATAAGGATTTTATTTGTAATGCGGTAATTAAACAGGAATTTTTCTTTATAGAACCTATAACAGGCTCACTAAACACCACATAATTAATAAAACTAAGAAAATCTAATGAATCTAGCATTAATTCAAAATATCTGTGGCACTTAAGGATGAGTCATATCAATCAGAAAAGACTTGACAGGTTAATGAAGGATGGGATCCTTACGGGCTTGGATAATGGTCCATTACCCACCTATGAATCTTGTATTGAAGGAAAGATGACCAAGGCCTCATTTCCTTCCAAAAGAAACATATCTGAACCCACGTTGGACCTAGTACACACTGATGTGTGTAGGCCTATGAACATACAAGCTAGAGGAGGTTATGAATACTTCATAACCTTTATAGATGATTAATTTAGACATGAATATCTATATTTGATGCACAAAAAGAGTGATTCCGTTGAAAGGTTCAAAGAATTCAAAACTAAAACTAAGAAGCAGCTAGGCAAGCCATTAAAAAAACTTTGATTAGATCGAGGTGGTAAGTACTTATCTGGAGAGTTCCAACAATTCCTAATTGACATTGAAATTATTTCTAACTCGTCAACTCCCAGAACACCTCAATAGAATGGTGTAGCTGAGAGGAGGAATAGGACTCTATTGGAAATGGTAAGATCAATGATGTCCTATGCTAGCCTTCTTGAATCATTTTGGGGACATGCCATACAAACAACAGCTTATCTTCTTAACTTTGCTCCATCCAAATCAATGCCTAAAATGCCTAAGGAGTTGTGGAATGGACGAGTTCCTTCATTGTGACACTTGAGGACTTGGGGTTTCCCAGGCCATGTTCTAAGGCCTGAATCCATAAAGATGGAACCAAGGTTAGAGGTATGTTTGTTTGTAGGATATCCTACGGGTACACGAGAGTACTATTTTTACAGTCCTCAGGATAGGAAGGTATTTGTGTCGATAAATGCAACCTTCTTGGAGGAAGAATTTGTGAGAAATCATAAAGGAAGAAGTGAAGTAGTACTAAAGGAGTTAGCTATTTCATTCGAACCAAGAGTTGATTTGGATATAGTGGAACAAGATGCCAAAATGGATTCAAGAGTTGAATCAGAAGATCAGCCTGAATGTTAAGTAGTGCCTAGACGTAGTGGGAGGGTTATGAGACAACCAGATAGGTATCTAGGTCTAGGAGAAGGCATAATTGCATCTTAGATCAAGAAGTAACAAATCCCATTACTTATACACAGGTTATTAATGATGTTGATGTGGAAAAATTAGCTTAAGGCAATGGAATCGGAAATAGATTCCATGTACACCAACGAAGTCTGGATCTTTATAGATCTACCACCAGGTGTAAAAGCCATAGAGTGTAAATAGATCTTCAAAAGGAAGAGAAGATCAGATGGAAAGGTAGAGACCTTTAAAGCTAGATTGGTAGCTAAGGGCTATACTCAAAAGGAGGGTATAGACTATGAGGAAACTTTTTCTCCGATTGCCATGCTTAAGTCCATCAGAATTCTTTTTGTCCATAGCAGCCTATTTCCAAGAGGGGTTTTACACCTACTAGACATGGAATCAAACTTTCAAAGGAGCAAGCACGTAAGACCTAAGAGGAGGTCAAATGCATGCGGAACATTCCATATGCTTCGGCAGTTGGAAGTTTAATGTATGGCATGCTTTACACTAGACCGGATATCTATTACGCAGTAGGACTGGTAAGCGAATTCTAGTCCAATCTAGGAATGGAGCACTGGAGTGCTTTCAACTGCATACTGAAGTATCCTCGTAGGACGAAGAACTTAATAGTTGTTTACTCTAGAAGTGACCTTATTCAGACAGGATATATAGATTTTGATTTCCAATCAGATTTTGATTCAAAGAAATCAACTTCTCGTTCTATATTTATTTTGGGAGGTGGAGCCATAGTCTGGAGGAGTGTCAAGGAATCTTGTGTTGTTGATTCAACTATGGAGTCTGAGTGTGTTGTTGTTTGTGAAGCAGTAAAGGAAGCAGTCTGGCTCTATAAGTTCCTAAAGGATTTGGAGGTAGTTCCTGAGGTAAAAAAGGCCATTACACTTTATTGTGATAATAATGGGGCAATGGCTCACCTAGAAGGCATGGGAATAAGGGATATGTCAAACTTGCTTTAGGGCAAGAGGGAGATTATTAGGGTTATGTAAATATAGATCCCTGGAAAGAAAGTGTGTTTACATATAACTTAATTTTCTTCCAGATACAATATTGTAATGAAAATATTTATTATTAATAAAACAAAAGAGTTTGGTTTTATTTGTATACGCATAATATAACTAGTCATAAGGTACCAAGGTTCCTTTGTAAGTAATATACATATACATGGAGACATATAGGAAATATGTATATTATTAGAATCTAAATTAATTGATTCACAGTCGAATAATCAAGTTGGTTACTTGATTATGGTTTAGACTGTAGTGTTGTGATTTACCTCCGTGTAAGTAAAGGAGTTTACTTTAAGGAAATGATGAGTTTCAAATCATGATAGTAGTTGACTATTAATAATTCTATTAAATGAATTTGGAATCAAGTATGTTTTTAAAGAATAAAGTAGGCTGCTATTTTAATCTTAAAATATACACCTTAGCATTCGTTTATTACGAACTACAATCTTGATGAGTGGTGAACTCATGTGTGTTTATAATTCTTGATATGATCGGAATGGATTTTTACAGGGTATCAATCTAGTAATCGTACGTTGGAATTATTAATTGAATTATACATTAGGGAACATTGACTCAAATAAAGAGTTTATAGTGATATCATCTCTTCTAGATATTTTACAGAGATTGGTGATTAAACTAGCGCCAATAGTTCGATGGGCTAGCTACACATCAAGTCTTAACACTAATATTAGAGCCTGTGTATTAATCAACATGTAGAGTGAAACGGGATATCTAGAAGGAAAAACCAACATAATGGCAAAAAGGTAATTTTACCCTTTATTGTATGGATGGTTATAATATGGTTCATAATAGATTTTGCGATTGGACATCGAATTTATAAATTTGAAACATGTTTTCTCATAATTTTAAGTAATTTAAGAGTTTAGCCAATTGTCTTTAGTGGAATGACATTTAGTTAATAAGTTGGAATTAATTCTAATGAGATTAAATTAATTCCGGGCTTATTGGAGCTTGAATTATTTAAGTCCAATTAGATTCCTCACTTAGCTTCTGGGAAGGTTATCAAGGAAAGTAAGAAAAATAAACGTAGGTTATCGAAAAAATGAGACAGCTTGGAGATAAATGAACAAATTGGATTCGGGCCAATAAGACTTCAACAATTTAATTAAGAATTAATTAAATTAGATTTTAAGCTTATAATTAAATGTTAAGCTTACACTAATTAATTGTTAATTATAATCCCAAAGGAACATTTAATATTGGGCTGGATTTTGGTTTGATTTGATTAATTAAATTAATTGAATTGAAACAATTTTTTTAAAACAAAAGGGAGGGCAAAAACCGAATTCTACAATAATGTAGATTTCGGTTTTGTAGCTAAAGGAACAGTAACATATTTAATTAATTAGATTAATTGAAGTGAAACAATTTTTTTAAAACAAATGGGAGGGCAAAACCGAATTCTACAATAATGTAGATTTCGGTTTTGTAGCTAAAGGAACAGTAACATATTTAACATTGAATTGTCAAATACAACATGGGTTGTTTTTAGTTTCTCTCCACTCACTCCCAAAGCAAAACCGATCATGCTTCTCATCATTAAATGGTTTAATGGTTGGTTTTAAATAAATGTGAGCATGTAGAAAAACGTACAACACTTTTAGCATTCATTTGATTAAAGAATGATGTGGTGTGTTGGCTCTCCATTCTCTTATAAAACCATCCAAGTGTTGGACTTGGATGGAGACAATTCATTTTGGCTTTGATTACTAAAATGAATGGTGCATTTTTGCTCTCTCTCCACTCTCTCCCGATACTCTCTTCAGTCATGCTTTTATTACAACTATTAATCTGGACATGAGAGAGACGTCCAGGAGTGGTAGTTGAAGTGACGAAGGTCATTTTAGCATTTGATGTTAAATGAACGTGAGTGGTTATTCCCTCCTAGAACTCTCTCAAAACCATTGGCCATAGAAAAAGAGAAGCTCTCCATTTTGTTCTCGGAACTAGTCGAACATACAAAGAAAGACCTCCATTTGTTTTTCTTCTCCTTTTCCACCAAAGGATCTTAATAACCACGTTGTCTAAGGAGAATAAGTGGTAGATCAGATTGGTTGAGGACACAGCAATAAGGAGTCAAAGCTATAGCGAGAACTCAATAATATTCTGATCTTGTTCTTATTATATTTATTTTTTATGCCATATCATGTATGGATTAAAAGTATGTTGATTTGGTGTTTACGCTTCCGCCATGTTTTGCTTTCAGAAAAAGTTTTTGAAATATACCATTTAGCCAAATCAAGCATGTTTTT
>JAOQMS010000004.1:27133030-27145576 GCA_027563885.1 Erythroxylum longipes
CACCCTCGCGGGGCACGGATTCGGATATCACCATCGATATCGGGTTCGGGTCCAGCGGGAGTGGGGTGTTACAGATACATATTTATTGGATTGCCCTTTTACATGCATAATTAAATATTGTTTGAAATATGATCTGATTTTATATATATGAATGTTAGACGAATATTAGAAAATAGTCACCACTAAGTTTAGTTATTCCCCACTAAGTTTTATGTTTAGCAAGGTGGTTTTGCCTCAGTGTAGGTTCTGATAAGAAGGATTAAAGACTGGGAAAAAGACAACCACAATGGACAAAGAAAGAAATGTTTTGTTTTGATAAGATGTACATTTGAATTTGCTTTTTTGATGTAGTTAATGTCTTGTATTTTGATGTAAATGGTTTGTAATAATGTTAATATAATTTGGTTTTGGATTTGATGCTTGTATATAATAAGTACCATGTATATGTTATGTTCTGAATATGGTCCAATCAATAATGAATTAAATTTTGTTTTTGAAAATGTATTTGGTATGTTTTGGTGTATTTTGGCTTTATTGTTTGTAGCATTGCGTATCCTTCCAGGGGGTATGTGGGTGTTACATTGTTTGCTATTAGAGTATGGTTTAGGCGATTCTAGTTTAACCAGCCCTTAAATATTGCTTATACTTGGATATAAGATTTATGTTTGGCCTAATGTTGTTTGTCCCATATTTTAGTTTTAGATTTAAATATGGAAAGATCTCATGATGTTGTTGATGAGGTTACTAAGAGTAATACTCCCTCGCAATCTCGTCCGTCTATATCTGGACCCTCTAGAGTAAATTGAGATGAATGATGATCTGTCAGAGTGTAAGAAAATGAAAGTTTATTAATATCCTAATATAGGAGATACTACATGGTTTAATTTGATATATTGGACATAGAGTCAATGTACTTGTATTTGTGGTTCTATTAAGGAATATAAGAGCATTATACTGTGGTTGGATACCTTTAAATTGATGTGGAAGTAAATATATTTTCATGGCTTTGACAGACAAAAGAATGGAGATGTAAGTAAAAGTGATGGGATTTAAAGTGTATAAGCAAAGTTGAAGGAAAACCAAAAATTTCTATTACCTTGAAAGGTTGAACTTGGTACTAGAATGGTTGTTTAGGTATCATGTTGAGAGTTTGTGATTTAGTATAATATTGTAACATTGAGTTTGATATTAGAATTTCATGATGGTTATGTATTTTATATTTCTGAATTGATTGAGAACATATGTAAGTAAGATGAACTAAATGATAATGATATATATAGAAGTCCTCAAGATTACATTGATCAGTTATTATGAGTGTACATATGATAATATGATTGCTTTGGCAAATGATATTACAGTGTACATATGTATTATATGCTTGCATATGAAAGTAATCAAGATCAAGGTATCATCCGAGTACGATATTATGAATGGCATAAAAGCAACGACAAACATAGATGACTGATAAGGATTTCGTGAATAGTACAGATTATTAAGGAAAGAAATCTCTGGTATAAAAAATTTTACTGAATTGTGTCATATAAATCAAATGTTCCATTTCTAGGAATGAATGAGTATTGAATGAATTAGATGTGAATATTGGAGTCAGATAAGTATGAGACTCAGGCACGAGAAGATGAATATACTATAGAGAGTGCATGTAATTTGTTTGTTGTAAAGTATCCAAACTATTTTATTGGGTTCTTGACTATGAGATGACACTATTGCTATTGTTATAAGAACTTGGATCCACAAAGTATTCTATGCTAGAATGTTCAAGAGGTACAAGCCAGATTCAATGTATCTGCACAATAGTTATTAGCCTAGTATGAGAACTTATTATTTAGTTCTTCAGTATCCTCAGCTGCTCTAATCAAGTATGAATTTTGAGGACTAAATCCTTTTAAGGGGGAGAGAATTGTAAGGTCCTAAATTGTACCCCAGTTGGATTGTTACATATACATGAAAGTATATGTACTAGAAATTATGATATGATTGTCAATTGCATATGTCTTGAATTTTAGTTAATGGATCACACTTAGTGAGTTGGGATTAATTAAAACCAATAGAGAATTAAGGTATTAAAATGGACATTTGGAATAGGAAAATTGTCAAGTGGCAAGATAAGTTGGTATATGAAAATTAGTGTGATTAAGCTTATACTTTGAATGCCAATTGGCAACATTGGTTGATTGACAAATAAACCAATGATTATATGACAGGTGGACTAATTTTGGAGTGACATGTGGACTGATTTTGTAGGTGACTAATGGAAACATCTTAAGGTGACAAATGGCACTCTAAACTTGTAACATGTGGAGCTTTAGAATGGTGACATATGTAGCTTTACAAATGATGACATATGTAGCCTTATAATTGGTGACATATGTAGCCTTATAAGCAGTAACATATGGAGGCTTAAATGAGTGATATGTGGAGCCTAAAGTGAGTGACACATGGACCAATAGAATGATAACATATGTACTAATAGAATGTGACACATGGACTAATGGAATGATGACACATGGATTAGTTTGAATTTCTTTGAATTTTCTAAAGGAATTGGATGAAAAAGGAAAAAGGTCGGCCATATGATTGTAAGAGGGAGAAAAACAAAATGAGAAGAAAAGGAGAGAAGAAGGGGAAGAGAAGAGGAGAAGGAAAGAAGTTATCATGGTAAGTTGAAATTCTGGTTTCAATTTAATATTTCTCTTTCGATCTATGTTTCATATCCTTAGAGCATGAATTTGAAGAAACTCAAAGAATAAAAGTTTTATATATCGGTCTTAACTTGACCTTTGTGAAAGTGGCTTGACAAAATAGTGACTAGAGATCAATTTGTGCTTGTTTCCCTAACACTGTCTGTTATAAACCCTTGTGCAGGAACCTTGTATTATTTCTTGATTTTTGAGGGCTTTAGAACCTGAATTACTCAAAGTATAAAACATGAAAAAATGATTATTGATGTCTTATTAATGTTTCTGTGAAACAGTTTGGTTAGGAGATGTTTTGATAATGATTTATTAAGGGTTGTGTATTTGTTATATGAAGGGCCAGTTTGGTTAGTTCTTTGAAGAAGGAACTTAAATGTGATTTGGTAAGGGAGTTCTGAACTTGATAGTATGTATTAATACAAGTGTTATGAGATTTGAATTGGTATGGATATGTGTTAAGATGATAAGAATTGAATGATGGTTATATGATAATTCTAATGTGACTACTGAACAGACTTTGGTAGTTCAACCATATCTTAATCTGTAGACATTAAAATGGGATGATTTTAATTTCAGATTAAATTAGATACATTTCTACAACTTTCATAAAGGAATCAAATTTCATTTCTATCACTAAGGTTTTGAAATTTAGGTTAAAATTGCGCTTGAGTTGTTGTCCGCGGTTGAGAACAGTCTGTATTATTTTGGGTATAAATCTTAGAATAATGAACCAAATTGAATTGATTTCATTTTGTTTGAAACTTAATACATAGAGGCACATTTTCTTAGAAGAACATAATGTCTAAAAACGTCAATATCTAGGTCATAATAGCCATACAAAACTGCTCTAAAATCTTGCCATGTGAAAACAACCGTTTGAAGGTTTCAAGTCACTTATCTCACAATTATGTGAAATGATTAGGAAGGTGAAAAAGATGTGGTTTTATGAAATTGAATAGGACATAAATGGACTTGTTTAAGGTGTGTCTGAACTTAAATTGGTATCCGAAGTAATTGAGTAATAATTAGTTGAAGTATGCATTATTAATGGAGATGATAATATAAAGGATGTATGGTTTAATAATGATAAATACAATGTTGAGTTAATTGGAATGATCATGAATGAATGAGTTCCTAAGGCTTATGCATTACAAATTGGATATGGATGTTTGTGAATTGGTAATTTCTGCGATAATATTGTCACAATTCCGGGCCATCAGTTTTCCGAGGAGTTTGATAATTGGGGTTGTATTAGAAGTACTTTCTAATTGTGTGCATATACATAATGTGAGATGTCTCAACACTTCTATTGATGCATAATTGCACATATTTGCATTTATACGGTATGTTATGTTTAATCAAATGTCAATGAATAAGTTCATTTAGAGCAAAATAAAATAAAGACATAAGTTGTTCTTCATCTTTTGCATAAAATTCTAAAATCTGAAATGGTTTGTTTTAAAACTACTAAGTCCTAAAGGTGGGTAAATCGGCATGCCTAGAAGGGTTAGCAACTGCTTCTGTAATTAGAAACTAAGGTGTCTTCTGTAACCAGACACTAAGGTGTCTTTTTTACTAGGCACTCTAGTGTCTCTGCTTTTAAACACTTTTGTGTCTTCTGTTTAAGAGACTTAAGTCTCTTCTATTTCAAATGCCAAACATGGTATCTTTTGTTCTGGTCTCGTTACCCACTTATGTAAAAAGAATTAGCAGGCTAATTTTTTTTGTATTTATTACATGTTCAGTTCTGATATAATCAAGTTTTGTTCTGAAAAAACTAAGTTTTGTTCTAAAATAATATACAGACAAGTTTTGTTCTGGTACTTTAAAGTTTAGTTCTGAAATTTGAATATTATATTATAATACTTGTATGTTTTGCTCTAAAACAAATATATCCTGTTGTGATTTGGCATATTATGTTCTGAGATACATATTAATTAGATTGCTCTTTTATATACATAATTAAAGATTATTTGAAATGTGATTTGATTCTGTATATGTGAATGTTAGACGACTGTTAGAAAACAGTCACCAAATCATATTTTGTTTAGTTATTCCCCACTAAGCTTTATGCTTAGTATGGTGATTTTACCTCTGTGTAGGTTCTGATAAGAAGGTTTAAAGACTAGAACAATGACAACCGCAATGGCCAAAGAAATATGTGTTTTGTTTTGACAAGATGTATTTTTGAATTTGCTTTTATGATGTAGTTACTGTCTTGTATTTTGATGTAAATGGTTTGTAATAACATTAATACAGTTTGGTTTTGGATTTAAGGCTTGTATACAACAAGTACCATGTATATGTTATGTTCTGGATATGATCCAGTCAATAATAAATGAAATGTTGTTCCTTGATTTTATGAAAATGTGTTTGGTATGTTTTAGTGTATTTTGGTTCTGTTGTTTGTAGAATCTACGTATCCTTCCAGGGGGTATGTGGGTGTTACAATAAGTCATATACATTGAATGCAGCACTAACATTGCCATAGGAGCTAGGCAAATCAATTTTTTAAGCATTATCATTAATCCTTTCTAAAACTTAAAAGGGGTCATCTCCTCATGGCTGTAACTTAGATTTCTTTTGTTCAAAAAACCTTTTCTTTCTCAAGTGCACCTAAACCTAATCATCGGGTTCAAATATAACAAGCCTTCGACCTTTATTGGCTTGTTTTGCATATTTTTTATTTCTCCTCTCAATGTTGGCTCTAACTTTAACATGTAGATCTTGTACAAATTTAGCCTTTTTCACGCCATCAAGGTTAGTAAACTCATTAGAAGGCGATAGAAGAATTTCTAAAGGAGTCAAAGGATTAAACCCATAAACAATCTCAAAAGGAGAAAAATAAGTAGAAGAATGACTAGCACGATTATAAGCAAACTCAATATGTAGGAGAAACTTTCCCCAATTCTTCAAGTTCTTTTGGATGATTGCATGCAACAATGTAGTCAAAGTTATATTTACCACTTCAATTTGACTATTTGTTTGAGGATGTGCAATAGTAGAAAACAAGAGTTTAGTACCAAGTTTATTCTATAGAGTTCTTTAAAAGTGACTAAGAAATTTCACATCTCTATCACTCAAAATAGTCTTTTGCAACCTATGTAATCTTACAACCTCTTTAAAGAACAAGCCAAAAACATAAATAGCATCAATGGTTTATAAAAAAGCAATAAAGTGAGCCATCTTGTTAAATCGATCAACCACCACAAAGATGTTATCCTTTCCACTAGATGATCTAGGCCATCCAAGCACAAAGTCCATAGTATTGGTTTATGCCCTACAACTAATCGCTTTGGTTGTATTCTAGTGAAAAATTATTTAAAGGCATTCTGTTTCTTGTACATGTTTAGATGTATGTGATAAAGTCCATGAGATAATTTTACATTGCAAAACCACTTTAACATTCTTAAATGTTTGGGTGGTCATGAAGCGTTGCTAGACGCCAATCCTGATATATGATTATAAATTGTTTAATTAGAGAATTAAAGATAAATTTAAAGGAGTTTTAATTTATCTAATTTTAATTATGAATTTTAATTAAAATTTATAATCATTGCCAACATATTTGGGAACCTAATGGTGTTAAGGTTATGTAAAAATAATTCCCTAGAAAGCAAGTATGTTTACATATAACTTAATTTTCTTCCAGTTACATATTGTAATGAAAATATTTATTATTAATTAAAAAAGAGTTTGGTTTTATTTGTATGAGCTTAATATAACTATTCATAAGGTACCAAAGGTTCTTTTGTAAGTAATATACATATACATGAAGATGTATGGGAAACATGTATATTATTAGAATCTAAATTAATTAATTCACAGACGAATAATCAATTTGGTCACTTGATTATGGTTTAGATTGTAGTGTTGCGATTTACCTCCATGTAAGTAAAGGAGTTTATTTCAAGGGAATGATGAGTTTCAAACCATGATAGCAGTTGACTATCGATAATGGCACTATTAAATGAATATGGAATTGTGTATGTTTTTAAAGAACAAAGTAGGCCTTTACTTTAATCTTAAAACATACACCTTAGCATTCGTTTATTACAGACCACAATCTTGATGAGTGAACTCATATGTATTTCGTTATAATTCTTGATATGATCGGAATAGAGTTTTACAGGGTATCAATCCAGTATCTGCATGTTGGAATTATTAATTGAAAAATACATCAGGGAACATTCACTCAAATAAATAGTTTATAGTGATATCATTACTTCTAGATGTTTTACAAATATTGGTGATTAAACTGGCGCAAGTAGTTTGATGGACTAGCTACCCATCAAGTCTTAACACCAAGATTAGATCTTGTGTGTTAATCACCATGTAGAGTAAAACGGGAGATCTAGAAGGAAAAACTAACATAAGGGCAAAATAATAATTTTACCGTTTATTGTGCAGATGGCTATAATATGGTTCATAATAGAGTTTGCAATTGGACATCATATTAATAAATTGAAATATGTTTTCTCATAATTTTATGTAATTCAAGAGTTCAGCCAATTGTTTTTAGTGGAATGACATTTGGTTAATAAGTCATAATTAATTCTAATGAGATTAAATTAATTCCAGGCTTATTGGAGCTTGAATTATTTAAGTCCAATTAGATTCTCCACTTGGCTTTTGGGAAGGTTATCAAGGAAAGTAAGAAAAATAAACAGAGGTTATTGCAAAGAAAATGAGACAGTTTGGAGAGAAATGGACGAATTAGATTCGGACCAATAAGGCCAGAACAATTCAATTAAGAGTTAATTAAATTGGGTCTTAAGCCTATAATTAAATGTTGGACTTACACTAATTAATGGTTAATTATAAGCCTAAAAGAATATTTAATATTGGGCTAGATTTTAATTTAATTAATTAGATTAATTAAATTATAATTAAGAAAAAAGGGAAAGGAGTAGGACAAGCAATACCGAATTCTACAATGTAAAATTCGGTGATGCTTCCCTTTTAAATTGTTTTGATGGCTGGTGTTTCAAAACACATTAAATGGGCTTATTATTATTGCTAACGTCCTAGTTTCATTAAAAGGTTGATGAATATGGCATAAAACGTATAGCTGTTGGAATGCTTTATTAAATGAATGTATGAGTTTGGTTTTTGCTCTTTCCACTCTCTTCATATAAATTCGGTGGTGCTTATCATTAAAAGGAGTTTTAATGGTGGGTTTTAAATGAGAGAACACGTACACCTATCTTTCGAATTCTAAAAAGCATGTCCAGGTGTTGTATCAAAATGATGCATGTCTTTTAGTATTTTGGCAAGATAAACGTGCATGGTTTTTAAACTCTCTCTCTCTCCTATTAACGTCCTAAGTGTTGGACATGTAAAGACCTGTTTCTTTTTGGCTTTGATTATAGAATCAACGTGAGTGGTTTTGGTATCTCCAAGGTCTCCAAACCGTCGGCCATAACAAGTGCTTAATATAGCACAAAGTTTGCTATTCATTTTTATTCTCCTTTTTCATTAAAGGATTTTGATAACCAACCTATCTACAAAGAGTAAGTGGCAGATCGAATTAGTTGAGGACACAACTGTGAGCAGTCAAATCTGTAGCAACGAGTCAGTAAAAATTCTGATCTTATTCTTATTTGATTTATTTACCTTATACTGTATCATGTATGGATTAAAGCATGTTAATTTGGTGTCTTCACTTCCACTATATTATGATTTTAGAAAATTTTTTGAAATCTACCATCTAGCCAAACCAAGCATGTTTTTGTTTTCGATCCAACAACTTTTATCTGAGCCGGTTTTATTATGCATGATTCGGTTCCTATATGTGGCATGGGTTGGTAATTAAATTAAATTATGTATGCTGCAATTTTTTTATATGATAAAAATTTATGTTGTGTATGTTTTGGTTTGCTCTTTTGGTTGCCCATAGAAAACCGATTTACCTTGTAAGTTTTCTTCGTTTGGTTTGTAACAAGGAGGGTGGCCTATCATCACCATATTTCCGCCTTGTCTTTATTTTTCTGTTTTCACTTTTTTTATGTTGTAAAACATTCTATAATTATGAAGATGGAGTAGCCATGGATCGAAGAAAAATAGGAAAAAATTTTCGGTTTTTATTTTATGTTATGGAAATTTTTATTTTTATTAAGTTCTATTAATTATTGAATTTTTAAATGCTGAAATTTTTGTTTTACTTTTTACAAATCAGATTTTATAAAATAAAAAATGTCATTAACTAGTTTTTACCGAATGGGCCTGGCGAAGCCGAAGATCCGAAACTAGGAAGATTTTTTTGGGCCTAAAGGCCTTGTAATTTCTTTTAATTTTCTAGGATGGACAACCAAAAGTAGCTTTTTAATTCATGAGATGAATGGATAAATTGATGCTAATAATATGCGATACTTTATGAATGTATGCCATTTAGAAAAATTGTCAACCCTAGGTTTTTCTATGCATTCATTATGTATGAGATATATAATGAAATAATATAGGATAGTTAATAAATTACATCTAGACATGATGGTAATTATTAAAACTTAAGGACCGAAAAAGATTTGAGTGGGAAAGGATGCTCATGTGAGAGTCCACTGTCTCCATAAGATGGCCTATTTGCATGTGGTGAAGTGTTACTCCCCACCGGAGGACATGAATCCTAGATCTTGCATAGTTTAGGTCTCTTGAAGGATAAGTCTACTCATTGGTAGCAAATGTGACCTCCCGCCAAGGTATGGTTTGCTAGTACCTTTAGTGGATGAATCAAATGGTTGCACACTCAACATGGTTTATCAGTAACCTGCCTACCGTAGCTCTGTTGTTAAATGCATGGGCCAAATTATGGCACCTCTCAAAGAGTTAAGCATGAAGATGCTTGGTAGTTTTTTGAGTGGGAGGGTCCCAGCTTTTCTTTTAATGGATATGATGGTCCATCGTCACTTAGTCTATTATAGATAAGAAAAATAATCATCAAATAAAGATTTAATTTTTTTAAGTTTTGTTAAATCTATCATCATACATACAAACATCATGATTTTATACAAAGTTCCAATATTTTTGACTAGTAAGCTCATTCTTTAATAATTTATATTTTCAAACATAATTATCATAATATGAATCCACTTATAATGCTCTTGACTAAAAACAAATTGAAAAATGGAGAAAATTTTAATGAATGGAGATGTAACCTTGACATCGTTCTCCAATATGAACGAATTTTATGGGTATTAACGAACAATAAGCCTGCACCTCTGAGTGACAAAGCAACTCCTGAGTAAGTCGCAATATGAGCAATGGCAGAATGCTGATAAGACTGCCAAGTGCTATATTCTTACTTCTGCCAGTGCAATGTTGCAAAAGTAACGTGAAGGCATGCAAAATGCCGGTGCAATGGTCTATCACCTACATGAGATGTTCGGTGTGAGGACTAAGTCTGCAAAGGTGAAAGCTATCCAAACCTTTCACAATCTCAGACAAAAGCCTGGTGAACTAGCTGGGGATTACATGCTTAAGGTAATCTTTGCGGTCACTGAAGCTGAGTTGATTAGGGCAGAAATGGATATGGAAACGTAGATGATTATGATCATCAACAGCTTAAACTCTTCTTTTCAGTAGTTTAAGTTGGACTATGAGCTCAACACCAAGAATTACACCTTGAGTGAGTTGATGAATACCCTCCAGAATATAGAGGAGATATTAAATATCGGGGCTGATGGGCCAGAGGCTCATGTAACATCTTCTTCTAAGCCTAAGGGTAAAAGAAATCAAAAGAATAAGGGTGCAAAGAAAGGGAAAGCCCAAACAGGGGTCAAGGCCCAACCTATGAAAAAGAAGGCCAAAGAGGAAACCAAGGGAAAGTGTTTCGGTTGTGGTGAGAAGGGCCACTGGAAGAGGAACTGTGAGTCCTACCATGAGACCTTAAAGAGCAAACAAGGTATGGGTTTCCTAAGTTTATTAGGAACTAGAAAAGTGGCAGATTCATCTAATTCTTGGATATTAGATTCAGGAGCTACTGACCATGTTTGCAATTCTATACAGGGGTTTAAGCAAAGGAAAAGACTACTTAAAGGCTAGTTTCAAGTCAAGATTGCAGATGGATCCTACGTTTCGGCAGAAGCAGTAGGAGTAGTTATCTTAGACTTTCCTAGTGGTCATAGGTTATATTTAGAGGATGTATATTACATCCCAATGGTTATAAGGAACATGGTTTCTGTTTTTTGTTTAATAAAATCTGGTTATTCCTTATATTTTGAAATTTTTGTTTCAATATATGAGAATAAGGATTTTAGTTGTAATGTGGTAATTAAACATGGATTGTTCTTTATAGAACCTAAGACAGGCTCACTAAACACTATAGAATTAATGAAACCAAGAATATCTAATGACTTTAGTATTAATTCAAAATATTTATGGCATTTAAGAATGGGCCATATCAATCAGAAAAGATTTGACAAGTTAGTGAAGGATGGGATCCTAACGGGCTTGGATAATGGAGACCATTATCCACTTGTGATTCTTGTATTGAAGGAAAGATGACCAAGGCCTCATTTCCTTCCAAAGGAAACAAATCTTAATCCACGTTGAACCTGGTACACACTAAATTGTGTGGGCCCGTGAATGTACAAGCTAGAGGAGGTTATGAATACTTCATAACCTCTATAGAGGATTACTCTAGGCATGGTCATCTATATTTGATGCACAAAAAGAGTGAGTCCTTTAAAAGTTTCAAAGAATTCAAAGCTGAAGCTGAGAAACATCTAAGCAAGCCATTAAAACAACTTCGATCTGATCGAGGTGGTGACTACTTATCTGGAGAGTTCCAACAATTCTTAATTAACAATGGAATTGTTTCCAACTTGTCATCTCCCAGAACACCTCAACAGAATGGTGTAGCTGAGAGGAGGAATAGGACTCTATTGGAAATGGTAAGATCAATGATGTCTTATGCAAGCCTTCTAGAATCATTCTGGGGATATGCCATACAAACGATAACTTATCTTCTTAACTTTGCTACACCCAAATTGGTGCCTAAAACACCTAGGGAGTTGTGGATTGGATGAGTACCTTCATTACGGCACTTGAGGACTTGGGGCTGCCCAACCCATGTTCTAAGGCCTGAATCCACAAAGATGGAACCAAGGTTAGAAGTATGTTTGTATATAGGATATCCTACAGGTACACGAGGGTACAATTTTTATAGTTCTTAAGACAGGAAGGTATTTGTGTCGACAAATGCGAACTTCTTGGAGGAAGAATTTGTGAGAAATCCCAAAGGAAGAGTGAAGTATTACTAAAGGAGTTAGCTATTTAATCTGAACCAAGAGTTGATTCAGATATAGCAAAACAAGATGTCGAAATGGATTCAAGAGTTGAATCGGAAGAGCAGCCTAAACATAAAGAAGTGCCTAGACATAGTGGGAGGGTTGTGAGACAACCAAACAAGTATCTAGGTCTAGGAGAAGGAAAAATTGCCATCTCATACGAAGAAGTAATGGATCCCGTTACTTATACACAGGCTATTATTGAGGTTAATGCAGAAAAGTAGCTCAAGGCAATGGAATTGGAAATAGATTCCATGTACGCCAATGAAGTCTGGATCCTTATAGATTTTCCACCAGGTGTAAAAGCCCTAGGGTGTAAATGGATCTTCAAAAGGAAGAGAGGATCTGATGCAAAAGTAGAGACCTTTTGTCGACCCCATGACAGATTTTTCATTAACTTAAGCATAGAAATCCGAAGCTTCTTAGCATGAGAAGAAAATGAGGGCATTTTCGGTATATGGAAGAAATGATAAGGGTAAAGTGGACTTTTGGGACAGGTATAGTGAACATGTCCTTATGGCAGAAGGCAGCGTGAATGAAGAAGCAAA
>JAOQMS010000004.1:27145676-27179714 GCA_027563885.1 Erythroxylum longipes
AGCAAAAACACTTTAAACAATCCTAACCCATTCCAAATTACCAAAATACCCTTCCCACAAGTGAGGGGATGTTACAAAGGAATAAAACCAAAGCTTGGTATCACTCTGTCAGTCCTTCAAATGTCACAAAATGGGAGCAATTGGTACGTGCATTCCTAGACAAGTATTTTCCCCTCACTAAAACTAAAAAGATGATAAAAGAAATCATGAACTTCCAACAGAGTGATGGGGAATCACTTTACAAGGTATGGGAGAGGTATATGAATTTACAAAGGAGGTGTCCACACACCACAACCTATTAAAACAATTCCTTTGGTAGACCGTATATAATGGAGTCAGTTAACCTTTGAGAGGTACTATAGATGCAACATCAGGTGGGTCTAACAGTTGTTTGAAGAAGTGGCTAGTAATAGTTGTGTGTGGACAAATGACAAGAGTAGACAACCTACAACCCTCTGTGAGCAAAAGGAGCTTTAAATATTGACCAATTACAGAAACGCAAGCTAAGATTGATAACTTGACTCAACAACTGAATAACATGAAAGCTTTTTATTTAGCCCTTATTAAGGCCATTTAATAAAGATGCGAGTTGTGCAGCCAGGATAATCATGATACCATCAACTGCTTCCTGATGAAAGGTAATGAAAAGGATCAAGTTAAATATATGGGGGCATAGTTTGGTTGTGGTGGAGGGAACAATCCTTATTCGAATGCGTACAATCCTAGATGGAACAATCATCCAAATTTTTCGTGGTCAAACAATCCTGGAGATCAATTCTAACCTAAAGGGCCACCTGGTTTTCAACAGGAGAAACCTAATTCCATGGATGCCAAATTAGAAAAATTCTTGGATAAGCTTGGAAGTTTAAATAATGCTCAAAAGAGTTCAGAAGGTGTATTCGAACAAGTAACAAAGACTCATGCTTCATCCATCCACAAATTAGAAGTTTAATTAAGCCAATTGTTAAATGCTTTATTTGCACAAAGTTCAGGAAGCCTCCAAAGTAGTTCTGCCTCAACATCGAGGAAGAAATTAAAAGCTATCACACTTCGAAGTGGGAAGGAACTTAAACAACCTACAAAGAAGAAAGTTACAAACCCTCCTCCTGTTAAGAAAGAACAAAAAAAAGAGAAAGAGGTAGACATGAGCGAATACCCTCTTTATGTTGCTCCTTTGCCATATCCATCCAAAATTCCATATCCTTAACAACTGTAAAAGACTAAACTAGATGCACAATTTGTGAAATTCATGGATAAATCAAAGACGTAGCAGATTAATCTTTCATTCATTGAGGAATTAGAACACATGCCCAAATATGCTAAGTTTTTTAAGCACATATTATCAAAGAAGCGTAATTGGGAAGATAACCAAGTGGTAGCTTTAACAGGCACTTGTAGTTTAATAGTAACTAGCTAGATGCCATCTAAGCTGAAAGATCCAGGGAGTTTCACAATACCATATGTAGTTAGTGAATTTGAATTCACAAAGTGTCTTTGCGGTTTAGGGACAAGTATTAATCTCATGCCCTTGTTGATCTTCCGTAGATTGTGGCTTAGAAAGGTCAAGACAATGTCAATACTAATTTAGTTGGTTGATCAATCTATTAAAAGACCATTTAGAATTGTGGAAGATTTTTTAATGCAAGTGGACAAGTTCATTATTCTTGTGGACTTTGTGGTTCTGGACTTTGAGGAGGATATGAATTGTCTACTTATTCTTATCCTAGGAAAAGCATTAATCGATGTTCATAAAGGAAAATTGACACTTTAGATTAGTAAAGATCAAATGGAATTTAATATGAACGAAGCTTTAAAGAATCCAAAGGAAAGCAGCGCATGTATGAAAATTGACATTATGGATAAAAGTATGCAAGAACAAATAGAAAATTGCATTACAGAGGTGAAATCAATAGAAGTGGAGACAGACTATATAGTAGAAAAGGAGAATAAGGATGAGTCTAAAGGATTTGATGAGATAGAGGAGTCGGATGTTCGAACTCATCAAGACATATTAGTCATAACTGAAGCACCTATACCACCGTCCACAGAGGAACCACCCTCTTTAGAACTTAAACCTTTGCCTGCACATCTCAAATATACATTCTTAGGTGAAGGTCAAACTTTACCCATCATCATTTTTAACCAACTAGATGAGAAACAAGTTAGTAGGGTGGTAATTATTGTTAGGAAGCAGATGAAAGCCATGGGATGGAAAATATTCGATGTTCAAGGTACAAGCCCAAATGTTTTTATGCATTGAATAAACCTCGAAGAAGGATGTAAAGCAGTATGGGAACGTCATCATAGGTCAAACCTCAACATCAAATAAGTGGTCAAGAAAGAATTAGTAAAACTTTTAGATGTGGGGATAATATATCCCATATTTGATAGTGAATGGGTTAGCCCGGTATAGTGTGTACTGAAGAAAGGTGGAATGATTGTAATGGTGGGTGAAATGGGGAACTGATTTCAAAAAGAACATTCACGGGATGGAGAATGTGCATAGACTATCGCAAGCTCAACAAGGTGACTAAAAAGGACCATTTTCCTCTCTCATTCATAGATCAAATGATAGAAAAAGTGGCTAGTCACTCATTCTATTGCTTCTTGGATGGCTACTCGGGATACAATCAGATATTCATATACCCCGAGGATCAAGAAAAGATCTTACTTACATGTCTTCATGGTACTTTTGCATATAGATGGATGTCTTTCAGATTATGCAATATCCCAACTACATTTCAAAGATGTATAATGTTTATCTTCGTTAATATAATGGAAGTTTTTATGGATGATTTTTTAATGTTTGGAGACTCTTTTGAGATGTGGCTAACCAATTTGGACAAGTTACTCCAAAGATGTAAAGAATCACATTTAATGCTAAATTGGGAGAAATGCCACTTTACAGTGCAAGGGGGGATAGTGCTCGGGCATAAGATTTCGCACCGAGGATTTAAAGTGGATAGGGAAAAAATGGAATTTATAGAGAAACTCCCACATCCGATCAACATCAGGGGTGTGTGAGGATTCTTAGGTGATGCTAGATTCTATCGTCGTTTTATTAGAAATTTCTTACAAATCACAAGACCCTTGACAAATTTTCTAGTTAAGGATGTGCCTCTCCTTTTTGATGAAAATTGTCTATTTGCATTTAATCAATTAAAGGAGGAACTAACATCATCCCTGATCTTAATGCCACCTGATTGGACACTCTCTTTTGAGGTCATGTACGATGCAAGCGACCAAAGGAGAGACAAAAGGCGACATATTATACAAGTAAGACCCTTAAAGGACATCAATTTAATTTAACCACCACAAAAAAGGAATTACTCACAATGGTGTATGCATGTGACAAGTTTTGATCGTACCTCTTGAGGGTCTAAAGTGATCATATTTGCCAAGAAGGATGCAAAAATGAGACTTATTCGATGGGTGATACTATTACAATAATTTGATATAAAAATACGAGATAATAAAGGAACGGAGAACCTGGTTGTAGACTTTTATCACGTCTGGAAGGAGGGGAATTAGAGCAAAGTGAGGATATTGATGAGAAATTCCCTGATGAAACCCTGATGCTACTTAACAAGTTGGCAACACCATGGTTCGTTTATATCACAAATTATGTTACCGGTGGTAATCTTCCCTTTGATTTATCATATCAACAGCATAAATGGTTTTTGCATGAATGCACTTGGTATCTATGGGATGAACCAATCCTGTATCAAACATTCGCTAATAGTTTAGTAAGAAGATGTGTTTTAAATAAAGAAATGTTGGATATATTAACACAATGTCACGAAGCTCAATATGCTGACCATTATGGAGCAAACAAAATGGCAGCTTGAGTACTCGAGTGTGGATTTTATTAGCCATATTTATTTAAGGATGCTCAAGCTTTCATGGTACAGTTCGGTAATTGTAAACAAGTAGGCAACATCTCCAAAAGAGATGAGATGCCTTTATGCAACATTTTAGAAGTTGAAGTCTTCAATGTATAGGGCATGTACATTCTAGTGGGAGTGGATTATGTATCTCGTTGGGATGAAGCCATGGCATCTCCAACTAATGATGGGACAGTTGTCCAGAAGTTTATCAAAAGGTTATTTAACCAGTTTGGAGTGCCGAGAACTATAATAAGTGATGGAGGAGCACATTTCTGCCACAAATCTTTTGATGCCCTCCTAAAAAGGTACAGATTCCACTATAAGTTGCTACTCCTTATCACCCATAAACGAGTGGACAAGTGAAAGTCATTAACCGAGAACTGAAGCGAATTCTAGAAAAGATGGTGAAGTGCTGAAATGAATTCTAGAAAAGATGGTGAATGGCTCTAGGAAGGATTGGGCATTAAGGTTAGATGTTGCTTTATGGGCTTATAGGACTACATTCAAAACACCTATTGGAATGAGAACCTTCAAGCTTATATATGGTAAGGTTTGTCATTTTTCTGTGGAGCTAAAGCATTGAGCATATTAGTTGATGAGAGCATTAAACTTCGATTGGAAGTAAGCTGGTGAAAAATGACTCTTGCGACTAAATGAACTTAAAGAGTTTCGTTCTAATGCGTATGAAAATGCTAAACTTTATAAGGAGAAAGTAAAGAGATGGCACGACTCTCATAATAAGAAGAAGGAATTCAAGGTAGAAAATGCAGTTTTTCCATACAATTCAAGATTGAGACTGTTTTTAGGGAAGTTGAAATCGCAATGGAGTGGACCTTTTACTGTCACCCAAGTTTTTGATAATGGAGCCCTAGAATTGGAAAATCCAAACAAAAAACCTTTAAGGTGAATGGGCATTGCTGCAAACTGTATCTTAGTGGGGTGATTCTAATGGAAAAAGAAGTAATCTCTTTCCTTTCGTAAAATTGAACGTGCCTCTAATGACACAAGATCAAACTAATGACCATAACTTAACACGTTTTATAGTTAGATTTAAATTATTGTGTAGTTAAATTCATTTTCAATTCCATTAATAAATCTTTATAATTTGGAATGGGTTGAATTGTTAATTCTCTTACTCTCTTGAATCAATTATAGGAAAGGAAAGCAATATTGGTGTCAAGCAAATTTGATCTCAACATCATCACTGTCACCACCTCAATCGTCATGACAAGTTCTACACTTTAACCCTTGTCTTTTATTTTATTATTATTTTCAATTTTTCTCTTGTTTCTCTTGTTTCGTTATTTTTATTCCCACCTTATATATTGTTTTTTGTTCTTCTCACATTGAGAACAATGTGTTGTCCAAGTATGGGGAGGGTTATATGCATTATTTTTTTTATTTGAATGTGAATTTTGCATGCCATATATTAGTTTTATTTAGGATTGCATGGTGTGATTTCTGTGAGTGTATCAATGGCTAGGACTTAATAGAATTTATTTACATTTGAACATAGTCTTTAGGTCACGAAGATTTATTATCTTGTGAAATCAGTGGTCTAGGTTGTTTCAGTCAAATATGCATGTTAGTTAGGATAAAATGTTGGTTCGTTTAGTCTAGAATTTACTACATTCATTTATAATTTTAGGTTTATCGAATATGTAGCACTTTTAGTATCTTTTTATGAAAATAATTAGCTAAAGAAATAAGATAAGCAATAAAATAAAAAATTAATAAAATGTGTGTTTTGTTTAATTAATAACTATTCTACTGTCCCTTTTTGAAACAAATCAGGTTATGAATAAAGCTAATAGCTAGTTGAGAATGTGATGTAGCTAAGTACCAGAGGACATTCATCATAAATGTTTGCCTTCGCATCAAAAGTCTATAATGATATTCCAACGAAGACGCTTAATAAAAATATGGCCTAATTGAGTAACAAGGGGATATTCATCACAAATATTTACCTTTGAGTCTAAAGGCTAGGTTCATGTCATTTAAAAGTAACATAAATAGTACGTTGGTTAATAAATCCTACCGATCTTAGTGAACAACGCGAATGTTCATAAAAAGCTACTTAAGGGTAGTTATAATTTTGATTGACTAATAATTATCAATGTGTGTGTGTAAGTGATAAGAGTGAAACATCAAGTTCTTGATTAGTATGTATATTTGGTTTGAAATACTTAAACACATCTTTCACAAGTTAAAAAATTAAAACAACTTGAGGGATCGTGTTTGTAATTAAATTTGCTTCATAAAGTTTAATGTCATTGACCCATTATTGTATAAGTGTGTGTTTTGTTGTTAATTATGTTTGGTGTGTTTTGTTTTTCTTGTTTTGTCTTTGCTTGAGGACAAGCAAAAATTTAAGTGTGGGGATGCTGATAGTGATAGATTGCATAATGTTTTAGTGGGTCGTTTAGTATGTGTTTAGTTGTTAAATTGAATAATTAGTCCATATTTAGGTTAGGATTGTGTTATTTAGTTAGAAATTTGTGTTTTGAGTGTTTTACAGGCTAGAGTATTCCATTGAGCTTAAATTTTGTGTATTTGAGGTGCCTTGATGTGTTTGTTAGTGTTTCACGTCAAATATAGAAGAATGAAGGAGAATCAGAGGAAGCTCGGAGCAAAACCCAGGGCCATGATCATGGCCTCTGAGTTACGATCGTGACAGAATCCTAATAGACATGCCACGATCGTGGCAGAAGCAAAATTTGGTGCCACGATCATGGCCTACATGACAGAAGACACAAACAACCTTCTAGACATAAATTTTTGAGGGACTTTTTAGACTTTTTGGGCATAAGAAAACCCTAAGGTTTACCCTAAATGGAAAATAGTATATAAGGAAAGATAACTCCAACCTCTGTCACTTTGAATAAAGTTCCAAGGAGTGAGGAAGAAGAAGAGAGAAGGAGAAAAGAAAAGGAGAAGAAGGAGGCTATTATGTTGCCATATTTTTGATCAATTCCGACCCTTCCAAGTGACTTCATTTCATCTTTATTGTTCTTTCATTCGAATGTATGAGATTGATTTATCAGTGATGAATTTGGTTTTGATAATGATGTTCTAAATTTCTTTAGGGATTTGTTCTTAAATCGATGTTAATGTGACTTCTTTTGATGTTAATACATTAGGTATTATGATTATTTGTTGTATTTACATGCTTTGATAACAAATCGAGAGAGTGAATCGATAGCAATTGGGAAATGAGAGTTAAATAATCTAATAGATCATGTATATAATCAAATCAGGAATTTAAACTGAGAGAGATCTCATATGAGGACCCAGTTGTTTACTAGAGAGCTTAAGATATGATTTTAATTATGGCTATTTTATTAATTGAGAGATTGCAAATTCCATAATTCAATTAGGGGTTATGATTTAGGGTTTAATGATTGTAACTGGAGGGAGAGTAATCAACCCTTCGAAAGTCTAGGACTGATGCCGTATTAACTCAAAAGTAGTCATGTTAGCATTGGATGATAAAATAAATCCCCCTTCTTATATTTGGCTAATCTTCCTTATGTGATTTCCATTGTTTATTTGATGGTGCTCATTTTGATTCTCTTTATGTGTTAATTTTACATTTTTATTCCAGTCAATCATCCTTACGTGTTTACTTTTCTGTACAGTTTTTATTTCTTTTTAATAATTCTTTAGGCCTTAGATAATTAGAATTAGATTAGTTCAACAACTCCTCAAGGGATCCACACCTCATATACTACACCTACGACTTGTGCGCTTGTAATATTTTTAGGGTTTTAAATAGATTAAAACTTGCCTCAACTTGAGTTGGATTCTTTGTTGGCTAAATTTATTTATATCTTTGTATAACTAAAGTACTTACCTCCCTATAAATCACATGATCACAAAATTTATATGATGAATAGATGGAACTAAAATAAAAATACAATAAAGGATAAATTTCTCATTTCTTTCCTTGAGAAAGTCTTAGATGAATTACGTAGGGCTTTTCTTTAAAACTAGACCTTTAGACCCTTATATGTGCTTATGACACTCACAAAAAAACTTTAAAAATTCATAATAGGCACTATGAATACTAAGTAATGCTATCTAGACTCATTAATGAACCTTTGACATTCCAAATCCTAATGAATAAAATGTTCAGAGATTATCTATGAATAGTCATACTAGTTTTTTTTTTGATAATATACAACTTTATACCTAAACATTTAATGTTCTTTGAAGCATTGTACAATGACCATGGAAATCCTAAATTAGAAACAATTCTTAACCAAAGAGAGCAAGTGTATATTTGGAGTTTTAAAGATAAAATACCTAGGCCATATCATTTTAGTTTCAGGTGTTACTACAAATCCTAAAAAGTTAGATTTAGTTTTCAAATGGCCTATTCCTAGAGCCATAAAGGATCTAAGAGGATTTTTAAGTTTGGCAGGCTACTATAGAAGATTTATTAAGAAGTTTGGCTTCATAAGCAAATCTTTGGTAGATATGTTGAAAAATGATGCTTTTGAATGGACTAAAAGTGCTAAAAAAGCATTTAAAACACCTAAAGCAACACTACTTATTTTAGAGGAAATTAAAAGATGATGAGTAAGAGGCTCCTTATTCTCTCTACTTTTCAAAACCATCCCTTAGTTTTGGATCCTGCTCCTATATCTCCCTTTCTTCTTCATCTCTCCTCTACATCACCCATGTGTTTCTTTTCCTCTCCACCCTCTACTTATTTTTTCACTTTATGACTAGGGGTAACTCAATCTTTTCCTTTTGTTTATATTCCCGTTTTAATAACTTTTTGATTTTTCTCAACTGACACTTGCAGACTTCCAAATCTAGATTTATGGATTCTAATTTTCCCTCACTGTCCTCTCCTCCCTCCTCCCTCTCCTCCCAATCTCTGTCATGCCAACCCCAGACTTACCCTTCTGACCGTCCTCACCTTTTTCCTCCTATTCCTCAACTCTCATCGATTGAAGCTATCAACTTAGTTCAAAAACCCGACAAAGCTTGGAAAACCTAGAAACAGGTTGTAGGGGGTAACTTAAACACCTCTTTACATTACAGTCCACCATTCGAGCAAGATGGGAAGAATATGTGGCTCTAACCATTGATATATTGCAAGAAGGAACTAGGACTTAGGAAGCCTCACTACTAAGTTCTTTTTATAAGAGAAGGCTTATATTTCCATATCCAAGTGTGGACCCAAAGACTTTGGAAGGGTAGGGGATTGTTGGAAATTATGCTAATATAGGATGATAATCTAATGTTCACTTTCAGTTTAAAATCATAAGCTCATAAGGTTAATGAGGAAGGACTATGGAACATTTTTCAACTCCCTTTATTTCTTTAAAATTGGAAACTAAGAATGGAGTTAGAGAAAATCAAAATGAAGAACATTCCATTATGGGTGAATATTCACAATATCCCCTTGGAATATTAGACCACTAAGGGCCTAAGCTTTCTAGCTAGCTGTTTGGGGAAGCCTTTATGCATAGATGAAAACACTTCCATGAGGAAAAGAATTAGATTTTACAGATTATGTATTAGCATGGACATTTATAAAGAAATGAAGGATAGCATCCCTATAATGAGACTAGTAGATGGAAGTTCTCTTAAGGTGGACGAAGTCTTAGAAACTTACTAATGTAGATCTGTTTTAAGAGTACAAGGAAAGGAGTGGAAAGCCACTGAAAAAATATTCAAAAAGGGAGATTATGTAGAGCTGATGGGATTGGAGGATTCTATTTTAAAAGAGGCCAGTGAGAAAAAAAAAGTAGTAAAATAGACATTTGATCCTGTGGATACTAACTTAGTTGTGAAGCAGACTAATCTTCTAATCCAAGAACTTAATACAGGGCAAAAGGAATCAATTTCTACTTCAACCCCAATGCCAATACAACTAGAGGAAAACCAACAACAAGAAGACAATCAGGATGAAAATTTTGAGGAGGTGAAGCCTAGAAGGTGCAAAATGAGCAATAGGAAAAGCTCCAAAGGTAAAAGCATTATTAAATGACTATTATAGTGAGGAATGTAAAAGTTCTTAATAGTGCATCAAAGCTTAACGCTTTAAGGTAATTTGTGTTAAGGGAAAAGCCTTTGTTATTTTGTCTTTTAAAAACTAAAATCAGAGAAAGCAATATTGAATAAGCTGAGTTACTTAACAACTCACCGGAAACTTCTCTCAAATCACCATTGCAAATATTTTGGAAGAATTATTATTTGTTATAATGTGGAATTAATGAATTTGGAATCACTGGAAAATAATGAGCAACTCTATTCTCTTGACATTTTTTCCTTAAGATGGAAAACACTACTTCTTTAGCTACTTTTTTCTATGATTTCAATATAGCTTTCCAAAGGAATGAGATTTAGAGCTCATTAAGAAGGATAAAAGCCACTGCATTAGGTCTTTGGCTTGTGGTGATTTCAACACTAATCACTATAGGTCAGAGGTAGATGGAAATTGTAACTTGCTTGATTATAATATGGATCTTTTTAATGCACTAATTAACTGGAGCTTACTGATATTAAATATTAGGGGAACAGGTTCACTTAGACCAACAAACAAACATCAAGATTGTTATTCCATAAGAAACTAGATAAAGCTTTAATGAATGTATATATGGATAAACAATTTCTCTGAAAGCAAAGCTATTTTCATGGATCCTAGTTTCTTTAATCATTCCCTTATTAAGATTGATAATCTTTTTAAAAAGGATAGTATTACACATCCTTTCAAGTTTAACAATTTTCTTGTTAACGTGGAAGGATTTCAAGCAGCAATAGATAAAGCCTTAGATACAGTTGCTATTAGTAAAAAAATAGTATGTCTATGTGTAAAAAACCAAAGCTATCAAAAAGGAGATTAAATAGGCCAATAATTGACTTCCAACTATCCAAAACTCACTAGCAATCAATCCTAGTGACTAGAATGAGGAGAGAAATACTCTTAATCACTACATGTAGGTGATAGATAACTATAAATACTTGATACAATAAAGAGCTAGAGTCAACTAGATAAAGGATGAGGATAGATTTATAAAATTTTTCTTTAACATTGTGTCAGCCAGGAAAGACATCAATAGAATTTGTTATATAGAAGACAAATATGGTTAAATAATCTATAGGTAAGAATAAATTAGAAAGGAAGTTGTGAATTTTTTCAAAGAACTTATAGGATATGAGGGGAATTTAAGAACATCTATAAAGGATCTAAAACTTTTTTTTATCTTTTTTATAATACCTAATGTAGAAGCTAGTAACATGATCAAACCAATTAGTGACAATGAAACAGAGGTTTTAGTTTTCAATATGAATAGATCTAAGGTTCCTAGTCCAAATGGCCTTAATGGGAACTTCTACCATAAAACTTGGGATAAGATTGGAAATATTATTAAAGAAGCAGTGTATGAATTCTTGAAGAAAGAGTTATTGCTGAAAGAGATTAATAAAACTTTTTTATACCTAATCCCTAAAGTCCCTAATCTTGTTTCATTAAATGAATATAGACCTATTTCTTGCACTAACTTCACTTACAATATCATTGCTAAAGTGTTAGCAAATAGGCTGAAACCAGTCCTGATATTTATAATCAATGAGAACAAAGGAGCTTTCTTGAGCAATAGATATATTGTAGACAATATTCTAATAATGTAGTAGCTTATGAAAGGCCATATAAGGAGAAACTCTATACATAACTAAGCTATCAAGGTGGATCTCCATAAATCATTCAATAGTGTAAGTTGTAATTTTATATTACAGACACTTGAAGTCTTAAATTTTCCCTAAAAATTCATAGAATGGATTAGAGCTTGCAACACCTCTACTTCTTTTGACATTTTGATTAATAGGAATCCTACTGAAATCTTCAAAGGATCCAAAGGACTTAAGCAAGGAGATCCCCTCTCCCCTATCCATAATCTGCATGGAGATTTTTATGCTCTTGCTGATGTATAATGCTTCCATTACCCCCAAATTCAAAGTTTCACTCTAAATGTAAGTTATTTTCTCTAGCAAACTTATATTTTCCAGATGATCTTATTTTGCTAAGAAAACATTATGTTAACTCAGTTTCCATACTGATGAGTACCTTATAAAGATTTAAGGAGCTTCTGGTCTTGGAGTTAATCTCCTAAAGAGCTTCTTCATCTTGTCAGATACTGATGTACACCTCTTAGATGTAACAGCTCAAATTACTATAATGGTTAAATAACACCCCTGCTATATTTGGGAATTCCTATCTCCTCTAAAAGGATTTGATACAGAGATTGCTTTTCTCTGATAGAAAAAATCCAAAAAACTAGGATCACAAATCAATAGGACTCTTTAATATGATGGGAAGGTCAAATTGTTTGGATCTATCAAAAGGTCTTATTAAAATTATCGAAATGCTGAAGCAATTCCATTGAGGGAAGGGGCAGGTGAAGAAGCCGTTGCAAAATTAAGCTGGAAAGATTTTTTCAATTAAAGGAAGGAGGGTTAGGATAGGGGACAATAAACAGTAGAAATAAAATTTTAATACTAAAAGGATTTAAAGAAAATTAGGTAAGAAGGAATCATTATGGAATGAATGGATTTTGAAAGGAAATTGCCTTTATGCTCTAATTCCTAAAGATACCAATTCTTTAATTAGATACTGAAGCTGAGAGAAATTATACAACAATATTTAACTTGTAAAATAGGAACAAGTACTTTTGCTTCTCTATGGTTTGATAACTAGTATGGTTTGTAAGCTCTCATCTGTAACTTGCATGTAAGGACTTCACTCTCTAGGTTCTCAAGGAAAGCCAAAGTGTAGGAGCTAATAGAGTATAGAAATTGGTCTCTAACTATAGAGTTGTTGAGGAACTTATTGATTTCCTAATATCTAAATATTGATAATGAAGGCATTTACCTTTGGCAAGAACTACCTATGGTAGATTTAACAAATAGGAAAACTAAGGAATTGATTTATGAGGTTGGTACAATAGTGGATTATAGCAGATTGGTTTGAAGTAAAAGATAAAAGCCAAATGTCAGCCTCTTGCTTTGTTTAGTAATGTTGAATAGGCTTAGCACAATGGATAAATTAAAGTTCCTTTAAGTACCTATGGTATATGTGCTTTGAAATACCTTTAATATTATATTGTAGAAAATCTTAACATTATATTAGTATAGTTTCCACCAAAGCAGGCTAGTATACGTTATCCAAAGGATACAACTTATGCCAAGCTCCCAACAGGACAAGGACGTTTACATGGTGGTAACAACATGTTTCTAAAAGATTTTAAAGTAGAGAAATTCCCAAAAATTTAAAGGAAAGGCCAGAAGTTGATCTACTCTTATATAACTAACAAAAGCAAGCATAAGGAAACAACTTATCATTAATCAAATTACAAAGAAATGTAGCAGAAGACTGGCGATTTATTCGAGAATCTAATACTTTTTAAAAAAATTTAACTTAATTCATTTTATGCTTGTGCTATAATGGTTTCCACTAGTAGTTTTAACTGAATTGTAATGTCTACAGGTTATATGGTGTATTTAAAGATGTATCCCTAAGGGTGACTTTTTGTAACTGATTTCTTCATTTTATTAAATTTAATTTTTAAAAAACACTTAAAGCAACACTAATAATATGATCCTCATAGTATTAATGAGATTTGATATCAATATAATAGGACTAAGGAATGTTCTATCAAAAAATGTTTAACATAAGAAATCAAACACTCAAATATACAAAAGAAGGACAAGAATCATTATACTTTATAAAAGAAAAGGATTGAATGTGATAAGTTTCTAGGATTGATTCTAATAAGGTAGATATGATTGATAGTTAACAAAGAACTTAACCTAAGAGTTTCTTTAAGAATAAGGATGAAAAGAACTCTTACTAAGATAATTTTATTATAGTAAAACATAAGCTCCTATTTACACCTATAACATAGTCTTCTACAGGCATAAATCCTAAAACTAGAGTTACAAAAGAAAATAACCATTTAAAATAACAAAAATATAACTAATGAAAAGATATGTCCAATGTTTATCTTATACAACAATAGAACAAATTTTGTTTCAGAACTTTTAGTGTGTAAAACAAAGATAAGACAGAAGTCAGTTACAAGTTAGACTTTAACATCAGTTTGCTTCTATTTGTCTAGTTTGCAAAATCCAAAAAATTATTAATATTGGTTTATATCTAGGTTTAGTTTTAGTTACATTCTATAACTTGTTTAATGCCTGAATTAAACATTTTAAAAGTTATCAAAGTCTCTTTTCATACCTTCCCTGTGTAAAAACCTACCTAGATTAAGTCCTTGTTTGATTCCCATCATTTTTCATCTCCTCAAAATAAATTTTTCTCAAATTATTATCTTTATCTACGAGATTAAAAATTATTTGTCACTTGCCTAAGAGTGCATCTCTAAGATCCCCTACTCTTTCTACCAATCTCACTCTTTGCCCCTCGTATTTATCTCTTGTTTTGAATTTGTCTAAGGTATTTCCTCCCATTTCTTTCCCCTTAATCTTTCTTACTCACTATTGTAAACATGAAGTTTACCTTCATAAACATACTTAGGTGATAATAGAGCAACGGTAATAAAATTTCTATTTATAGAAAAGGAAAATGTATTACTATATCCATGGCTCTCCTATCAAATTAACACAGACTACTAATGTCATACTTGTATGATAGTTACATCATACAACACTTCATCTTTATAACTCCTAATCAAGAATGAAACTTGTACCTGATTTATTAACTTAACATTTCCATTATCATTCAACCATTATAGATTATAAATTTTAGATCTTTTTCTTATTACTAGTCCTAACTTCTTATCTAGTTTCATACTATTTATATTCATACAGTTCCCTCCATCTATGGTTATACTATACAAAACACCTAGTATAAAAAAGATTACCCCTCTACTTATTCCTATCATCTTCTCCTACTTGCGTGCATAATATGATTTTATTGATCAACATCCTTCCTTCTTTAGGTCTCCCATGACACCCAATATTACTAGTATCCTCTAAACTAGACTTACTGCTAACTGCCTCTTCTTCATTTGTAGATATATACTCTTCATCCTTCCTCATAAGCACTTTAAGCACTATAAATATTGATTCTTAGTTGTTGAAGAGGAATCAGTCTTAGCTTTCAGTCCACTTTACATGTCTACTTTTAGCTTTATTACTTCAGATTTTGGCTTTGGAGTTTTTTTAACCTCTTTATTCCTTGGTTTTATCCATGACAAAGAAACTATATAATAAACATCAAAAAAATTAATAAGCTTCATCTTGAGTTATTTTTCTATATTTATAGCTATATGTATCATATCCTCAAACACTACGTAATGGAGTAGCTCTATGACATTGAAAATTTTGGGATTTATCCTATAAATAAATTTAGCAATTTTCACCTCCCGATCTTCCTCCACATTCTCCCTAGCCATATCAACCTCCATGTCCTTGTAGTACTCATCCAAACTCTTTGAACCTTGAATTAACAATTGCAACCTTTGGTAGAGCTCCTTATAATAGGAATTTGATATAAATTGCATCCTCATCACCAATTCCATTTCCTAAAAAGTTCTAATATGTAGTTTTCAATTCCTCTTTCTAGTAAGAATTTTTTGATCCTATCAATCTATAATATAGTGAATAAACTTTGTCATAGTTAGCTTAATCTTTTATCTTTCAAAGAGTTATATCAATCAAAAACTAGTTTTGCATGCTCCTTCTACTCCAAATAGGCATATGGATCTATCTTCCTTATAAAAGGTGGTATTGCCATATTAATGCTATCCATATTATTATCTATCATTTCTTGATACTCTTTTTCATATCTTATACCAAACCAGTCGCCTCCTTATTTCTCCTCATCACCCTTTACCACCCTTTAGATTTATATCTCCCAGGTGGTTAGCTACACTTTCAACTCCATATTTCAACTCAAAGTCATTCATCCTAGTAGTTGAAAGTGGATTATACTGTAGTCTTGATATGGTAGTTTTATATTTCGCTTAACATATCCCTAACTTCGTTGAACTATAAAATAAATTACTTATATTATCTTTAGAAGAGTTCTAGTATACTCCCCCTCTTTTCTTCTAACTTATTTCCTTATTGTTGGACAAGTTTTTACTTTGAGTTAAAGTTATAATGAATTTGTATAAAATTATATTAGCAAAAACACACTCCTGCATATTTCTCTTAAAGTTTCACTTAACTTAGAAGATAAATTCTTGACTAAAGGTTTTTTATAAGCTAGGTTGAAAATAAGAAAGTTAGTTTAAAACTTCTCCATTCTTCAAATACCTATAAAGAAGCATATTTTGACAAGAAATAAACAAAGAAATGAAATTGCAAATCAATGAATAAGAAAACTAAAAAAATAAGATATTGAGTTCGAAGGAACCCAATTAGACCCAAAAAAAAGGAACAAAAATAATTTGACAAATTTGAATTGATCAATAAGAAAAATAAGGTAAAAATAATTATAATATATTTTATGTATCGAATACCTTGTCCTTGTTAAAGAGGAACTAAAAATCTTAATTTGTAATGGTTATTCCAAATAACTGTCACTTTTATGTTACTTTAGATGGCATTTTTAAGGCTTTATTGGCAAATCCTAGTTCAATAATTTTTATTAACTTGAAAATTCAAGAAGCAAGTAATAAGAACATAAGAATAAGTTGTTCTTAATGAATCTTAAAATGATAACAACAAAGAACTTGATGTATGGTCAAAAGATACAAGAATATTAAAAGCATAAACAATAATATCAAGAACAAACTTGAGTATAGGACTATGCTTTGCTATCAAATTTTGATATGAACCTTATTAATATGACTGATGAGATTCGATATTAATATGACATGACCAAGCATCATTTTATTAAAATAGGTCTAACCTAAGATTTCAAACATATAAATACAAAAAAGAAGGATATGAATCATTGTACTTTAGAATAGGAAGATTGGGATTGATAAGATTATAGGGTTAATCACACTAAGAAGTTAGATAAGGTCAATAATTAATAAAGAACATCACTCAAGATTTTCTCTAAAAATAAGGATGAAGAAAACTTTTCAAGGTAATCTTGTTAAACCAAAACGTAAGCTCTTCTTTACACCTATAACCTATCTTATATAGGTACAAAACTCTAAAACTAAAGTCTCTAAAAGAAATAACCACTTAAAATAATAAAACTTTGAGTAATTAAAAAACATGTCTGACTTTTACCCTAGACAACACCATTATTAGTTTTATACCACAGCTTTCATTGAGTAAAACAAAGACGAGTCCAATTTGAGAAATCTAGCAAAAGATTGATTATGGTTTACATCTAAAACTGTCGTAGTTACATTCCATAACCATTTTTAGCATTTGAATTGAACCTTTTCTAAGCTATCCAAGCCTTTCTTCATATTTCCATTATATAGAAACTTATGTAGTTTGAGTCCCAACACTAGTTGTGGCCCTTCCAAACTATTACAAACCTTTTATCAACAAAGTTGATGCTTGTGAAGATGACCTAGAAGTATTGTTGCCACAAGATAGACACCCCAAACCTTTTATAAGTAATTCAATAGCAACAAAGCATCAACGTTTATACCTAAGATACAGAATTCTTAAAAATATTAATAACTATCAATTATTGGCATCCATATCTTATTGAAAAAAATTTGTAATCATCATTGATCATAAGAGCCTTAAATTTCTATTGTGACAAAGAATGTTCACTCCAATTCAATAGAATTGGCTGCTAAGCTACTAAGGAACAACTTTAAGATCAAGTTTAAAAAATTACAAAAAATATTATTGTAAATATAATTCCTATAATTTCTAGTATGGAACTTTACAAGTTAGTGTTGTCTTAGGTTAAAAATAATTACTTAAAGTAATTAAAGGTAACTGGAATGACACATACTCAATTCAAGATATAATAAACAAACTAACTTAAGGGAGCTTACTTTCTAATTCCTATTAGTGACTAAATAGAATCCTCTAATGGAATGGGAGAGTGGTTGTCAAATTTGATAAATGACTGAGATCTAAAATTATATTCATAGTCTATAAGCAAGTATAACCCCACTTCCATTGGAAAGGTATTTAAAGGGAAAATAGAAATTTCATTATGAATTGTTAAGTTTACCAATAGTTTCCATTCGTTGAATGGTGGTATAATAGTACCTACCACTCAGCCATCAACGACTCTCTTTCAAAGTCTTTTATGGTTATTTGTCTCCTATATATATACCAAATTTTAGTAGAGATTCAAAAGTAATATGGTGATATGTAATATGCATTCTTAGGAAAGAAATAAAAAAGGAGAGCAATTAGGAGTTGATGGTAGCAACTGATTACAAAGTTTTTTAATGTTTATGCAATAGTTATCTTATTTAAGCAGTATTTATCTTATTTAAGATATTTTTATTTTAAAAAGTCTATTTTTAGTAGGGGAATAAATCAGTAGATCCCTATTCTATTTTAGTTTCCAAAAACCTTACGTATTCAACCTATTTAAAGGGAATTAGGATAAATAAGAAGGTTCTTAAAAATTTTATTAAAAAAATGATTAATATAAAGCTTGTTAAATATGGGTTTTATAGTTATCAATAATAGAACCTAGGAAGGGAAATAACTCCAATAAAGGAAAAGATGATTTCTCCATAATTGAAAGAAGGAATACTCAACTCAAGACATAATAACCAAACTAACTTAAGGTAGCTTACTTTTTAATTCCTACTAGTGACTTGATGACATCCTCAAATGGATAGGGAGGATGGTTGTCGACTTTGATAAGTGACTGAGATATAAAATTATATTCATAGCTCATATGATGCTACAATCCCTCTTTCATTAGTAAGGCATTTAAAGGGATATTGGTAATTTCATTATGAATTGTTAGGTGTATCAATGGTTTCCATTGGTTGAATGGTGGTGTATTAGTACGTACCACTCAGCCATCAACACCTCTCAATCAGAGTCTTTTATGGATATTTACATCCTCTGCATGTACAATATTTTAATCTAGATTCTAAATTAATAGCGTGATATGTAAGATGATTTCTTAGGAAAGAATAAACAAGGAGAGCAATTAGTAGTTGATGGCATCAGTTCATTATAATTTTTTAAATATTTATGCAATAGTTATCTTATTTAAGAAATTTGTTATTTTAAAAAGTCTATTTTTAGTAAGAGGATAAACTAGTAGATCCCTATTATATTTTATTTTCTAAAAAAACTTGTACATTTAACCTATTTAAATGGAATTAGGATACATAAGAACGCAATTAGAATTTTTATCAAAAAATGGTTGATAAAAAGCTTTTCAAAGATGGGTTCTTTAAGTAACAACCATATAAACTAGGGAGGGAAAGAACTCCAATAAGGGAAAAGAGAATTTCTCTATAATTGCAAGAATGAGTACTCCATTTAAGATATAATAACAAAAATGAATTAAGGGAGCTTACTATCTAATTCCTACTAATGACTATATAGCATCCTCAAATGGAAAGGGACGGTGATTGTCAACTTGGATGAATGATTGAGGTTTAAAATTATATTTATGGTTCATAAGAAGGTATAATCCCTGATATTAGGAATTTCATTATGACTTGTTAAGTTTACCAACAGTTTCCATTAGTTAAATGGTGGTATAACAGTACCTACCACTCAGCCATCAACACCTTTCTTTCAAAGTCTTTTATGGTTATTTGCCTCCTTTGTATATACCATATTTCAATAGAGATTCTAAATTAATATGGTGATATGCAATATGTATTCTTAGGAAGGAAATAAACAAGTAGAGCAATTAGGAGTTGATGGTAGCTATTGATTATAATTTTTTTAATGTTTATACAGTGGTTATTTTATTTAAAAATTTTGTTACTTTAAGAAGTCTATTTTTAATAGGGAATAAATTAATAGATCTGTATTCTATTTTATTTTCCAAAAACCTTATATATTTAACCTATTTAAAAGGAATTATGATACATTGTAAGGTAGTTAGAATTTTTATTAAAAAAATGGTTGATAAAGGAAAACATATCTTTAACAAGCTTTTTATCAACCATTTTTTGTTTCTTGAATTGAGGAAAATATGAACCATTGAGTGTTTAAATTGAGTGTCATTATTTCTTAAATTGAGTGTTCCTTATTCCAATACTTTATTGGAATAAGGAACACTCAATTTAAGAAATAATAACTAAACTAACTTAATATTGGAATAAGGAACACTCAATTCTAGAAATAATAACCAAACTAACTTGATAGAGCTTACCTTCCAATTCCTACTAGTGAATAAATAAAATTTTTAAATGGAAAGGGGGTGGTTATTGACTTTGATGAGTGACTGAGATCTAAAATTATATTCACAGTTCATAAGAAGCTACAATTCCTCTTCCATTGGAAAGGCATTTAGATGGATTTTGGGAATTTCATTATGAATTGTTAAATGTACCAATGGTTTCCATTGGTTGAATGGTGGTATCCTAGTACCTACCACTCAGCCATCAATACCTTTATGTCAAAGTATTTTATGGTTATTTGCCTCCTCTACTTATACAATATTTTAGTAAACATTCTAAATTAATGAGGTTATCTGCAAGATGAATTCTTAGGAAAGAAACAAATAAAGTGAGCAATTAGGAGCTGATGGAAGCAGTTGATTATGAAGTTTTTTTAATGTTTATGCGATAGTTATCTTATTTAAGAAATTTTTTATTTTAAAATTTCTATTTTTAATAGGAAAACAAATTAGTAGATCCCTATTCTATTTTATTTTCTAAAAACTTTGTGCATTCACCCTATTTAAAGGGAATTAGGATATATAAGAAAGTAGTTAGAATTTTTATAGAAACTTGTAGCTTCTTATAGAAACTTGTCAAATATGGGTTCTCTAAGTAGCAACCATAGAACCTAGGAAAGGAAAGAATTCCAATAAAGGGAAAGAGGTTTTCTCCATAATTGAAAGAAGGAACACTCAATTCAAGACATAATATCCAAATTAAATTAAAGGAGCTTACTTTTTAATTCCTATTAGTGACTAGATAACATCCTCAAATGGAATGGGAGGGAGGTTACCGAATTTGACGAATGACTGAGATCTAAAATTATGTTTATAGTTCATAAGAAGCTACAATCCCTCTTCCATTGGAAAGACATTTAAAGGGATATTGGGAGTTTCAATATGAGTTGTTATGTCTACCAATGGCTTCCATTGGTTGAATGGTGCTATTACAGTACCTACCACTTAACTATCAACACCTCTCTTTTAAAGTCTTTTATGGTTATTTTCTTCCTCTACATATACCATATTTTAGTAGAGTTTCTAAATTAATATGTTGATATACAAGATGCATTCTTACTAAAAAAATAAATAGGGAGAGCAATTCGGAGTTGTTATTAAAAGTTGATTATAAAGTTTTTAAATGTTTATGCAATATTTATCTTATTTAAGCAGTAGATATCATATTTAAGAAATTTGTTATTTTAAGAAATCTTTTTTTAGTAGGAGAATAAATTAGTAAATCCCTATTCTATTTTATTTTCTAAAAACTTTATGTATTCAAGCTATTTAAAGGGATATGGTAAATAAGAAGGCGGTTAAAATTTTTATAAAAAAATGGTTGATAGAAAGCTTTTCAAAGATAGGTTCTTTATGTAGTAACCATAGAACCAAGGAAGGGAAAGAACTCCAATAAAGGAAAAGAGGATTTATCTATAATTTTTCTCATAACAAGATCTTATATTAAATAAATATTAATTTGGTGTTAGAGCTTAACATTATAAAGGATTATAAACTAATGGTTTTCTATATATTATGCAGAGGTTGTCTGTAATTGAGGATTAAACTTCTAATGACAAGTCCTTAAACTCAAAACCGGAGGAGATTTGGTTAGAGCTAAATGGTCATGTTAACAACAAAGAGGTAGGGAGCAATAACCACACTAATAGGGACCAAAATATGGAAAGAAGAGTTAGGTAAGAAAGAGGGACTAATATTCCTAAGTATTCTAAATTTGAATCTCCTTTATATAATGGTACCAATAATATGTTGATTTAGATCTATAAATATGAGTAGTTTTTGAAAATCAATGAATGCGTGAAGAAGAGAATGTGAGGTTTGTAACATTTCATCTTAATAGAGAGGCATTTACAAGGTCAAGTAAAAGGAGAAGAATATGGATTAAGGGACACTCTTGAAGCAATGCCATTATAGGAACCAAAGGAAGGAAAGAAGTGTTGGGTAAGCAAGAATGACAATTATTCCTAAGTATTCTAAATTATAATTTCTTTATAATAATATTGATGATCCATTAATTTGGACCTACACATGCTACCAACTTTTTGAAAACTATTGAACATTTGAAGAAAAGAAAGTCATGCTAGCAGCATTCCATCTTAATAGGGAGGAACAATTACAACTTTCTAAGGTCAAGCTAGAGGAAGTGAGTATAGATTGGGGACATTCATTGAGAAATGTTTCTTTTCATTTATTTCTCTTTTAAGCCTTAACCTTGAAGATGAATTGGATAACTTAAAATAGATAGAAACAATGAAGGATTATTATAAGAAGTTCTAGTCTTTATTGGCTTAAACCATAAAGCTCACTATAAATTAATAAATCATCTTATTCACTATTGTTCTTATGAAAGGGCTACAATTAGAGGTACAATATTTATAACAACTAAGAAGTTTAGAATATGATATGAATCTATCATGCAATTATAAAAATAATTAGAGGAGCAATTAAGTTATCTTAGGAAGGAATTATAGGGCACACCTACTTGGAACAATTTGAAAGAAACCATTAAAGGGATAAATATAATGAAAGGAACTTATAGGGCTCATCTAGTATCGAGTTCCAAAAAACGCCTTTATTTAAGAATTTAACCAAGATTTTTTTTCATAATTTTACAAAGCCACATTCATGATTGCAATACACACTATATGGAAGGAAAGGAATTACCACCAAGCTACAGGTACAAAGGAGGAGAAATACAAACTTGTCAATCAAATTGTTAACCTCATTCAAGCTTACCTCTATGTCAAGAATGCACTTCACTCACTCTCTATGAACATGTAGCAAACTTGGTGTTTATAGTTCCATCTCAACCATTTCAAGGAGATTCATGTTTTTATATTCTATTGGAATATTTCTTACCATTGTAATTATTAGTAAACTCTCCTCATGAGAGTTAGTGGCAAGACAAGAAATTTTTTAATTTTTTGATTTAGTTATATCTATTGATAATACATCTTTTAATTTTCAAAGAAAAAATAATTTAACTAAGATATAAATAGATAAATAAATGGAAAAGGGGATTTGCTTCAATGATGATGAAGAATTCTCTCATATAAAAGATGCACGAAGTTATTCTGGGTATAATTGATAGAATCTGAAAAAGAGGGTGAGGAAGGATGCTTCTTAGAAGTTTCATGAATATTTTGAGAAGATCTATCAAAATTTTGAACTTGAGGACAAGTTCTTTATCTAGAAGGAGTTTAATGATATAGAAGATGAATTTTTAGGGAAGAAACATACAAAAAGAGTAGTTGTGAGCTGAATGTAGTAGCTGATTAGGAAGTTACCTTATATTTATGAAATAATTATCTTATATTTATATAGTATTTATATTATTATGAAATATGCATTATTAAGAAAGAAATATAGAAGGAGATCAATTAAGATTCGATGATAACAATGAAATAAAAATCTCTCTTTTTATTTCTATTATAGTCATATTATGTTTTTTTATAGTAATGATCTTATTTAAGCATTAGTTATCTTATTTAAGAAGTTCATTCTTTTGAAAAGTCTATTTTAGTAGGATAATAAGTTTTTAGATTCCTATTTTATTTTAATTCCTAAAAACTTTATATATTTAGCAAACTTAAAGGGCATAAGGATGAATAATAAGAAAGTCATAATTTTCGTAAAAAATAATTGATAGAAATCTTGTTAAAGATGAGTTCTCTAAGTAATAACCATAGTTCCTAGAAATGGAAGAACTCTAGTAAGAAAACCAAAAGGATTTCTATGTGAGTCATCTCATTAATAGATCCTACGTAGAAACATATATCAACTTGGTGAATTGCCTAGTGTTATGGATGAATCTATGAACTTGTTAAGATAAATGGATATATTTGTTGATGGTAAAACCTATTTACTTGTTTTACGCTTAAAAATTATAAGTGCATGGCTTGTGACCTGTAATAAAAAGAGCAGATATCGATCCCATAGGGATTGATGCCTAGACACCGTTTAATTTAGACACAACTTTGTTTAAGAAACTAAATTATGAAATGCAAATAATCTAAAAAATTAAATTAAAATTAAAAGAGACTAATGTAAACAATGGACAATACAGTAATTGCAAAAAATCTAAATTCAAGAGTCTAAATGTTAGAGATTACTTTTTCTATATTTTGTCTCCCTCCTATTTTATTGATTGAATTGTGTCACCCTAGATTTTTGAATGTACTAATTACCCTCTCTTAAGGTGTAACTATTTTTCCCTAATCGAATTAACAAGAATGGATTGAACAATCTCTCAACCTATCCAATGACTCTACCGATTCAACTAGTTATTAAGCTATCCTATGGGTGATTAATTGACTAATCGAGATCTTTCTTCTAATTATTCAATTGACATAATTATTACTAGTTTATAGGTTCCCAACTCTCATTTTAAAATACTACACGAATCTCATCTCACTCACTCTCTCGATTTCTTGCAAGACGATAAATAAGAACCACAATCATCAAAGGCACTTTATTCAATCCAATAAAATATGAGTTTCGACAAAATAATTCAAAAGCAACCCTTAATATGAAATTAGCCTAACATGGTCTCCATAACATCATCAACAATCAAATAAACCATTTTTACAAAGAAAGGAAGAAATCAAAGTGACAAAAAATTGAATATAAGACTCCTCTTCTTTCCCAAAATCTAGAATTTTAGTGTTGATGTGCTATTTTGCCCAATCTTGATGATGATCTTTGTCTTCAATCTTTCCTTGATGCTCCAAACATGTGTTCTTCACCAAAGGATGGTGTTTCTACAGGTGGGTGTTGTCTCCCTTAAAGATGGAGACTTAATGATGTTTTTATAGTCCAAAAATCCTAGGTTTAATGAAGCCTCGTAGATTCCCTCAGATTACAAATCCCACACCCGTGGAAATCTACATCGTTCTGATGAGCATGGGAATTATAGACAGAACCACCCTTCATTTCTATTATGATTTCCCACGTCTGTGGGAATTTGTCTGATTCCCACGAATGTGGGAATTTGTCCTAGATGAACTCCTCTTGTCTTCTCTTCTTTAATCTCTTGTTCATCCTCCAAGTTGCTCCCTCTTTTTTCCTACACAAAAATAATCAATTCTTACCCTTAATTAGCATCAAACACACAAGAACAACACTGAAAATCAAACTTAATGAAAACATGCAAAATGAATCCTAAACTAGAACAACAAACAACAATTATGCTAGAAAAAACATATCAATTACCTATAAAAACATATCCCAATGCACACCTATCAACATCCCCACACTTGAATCTTTACTTGTCCTCAAGTAAAATAAATACAACCAATCCATTCTACAACTTCATTTTCACATAGATTAAAACATACAATTCCTCAAATTCAAGCCAACAAAAATATCAAGTTAATGCACATACCATGACTACTTTTTCATTAGTGTACATAAACAAAATCACAATTGGCACAATCACTCAAAGATAAGTAAATATGCACAAATGAATCCTCCTCACGTTTTTCACTCATTTCGCTCAAGTGTTTAAGGGTTAGTGTTTCGCTCAAACTTCCTATAGGAAACTGCACTAGCATAGGCTTGCTAATACACCAATTCTCCTCTATAATGATTACATGCATAAATAGATCAAAAGCACTTGTTTAGGGTTGTAATGTGGTAAGAGTTAAGGTGGTCAAAAGTAATGGAAAAGGGTTAAGTACAAGCATAAGTAAAGTACAAAGCGAATAAAAATGGGATAACTAAATATAACTACGAGACATACAAATATAACTACTATTCTGCACTTGATGCTATTCACTTATTCTTGCTTTTTTCTTTTCTTTTCTTTTTTTCATTTCTCTTTCTTTTTCTTCATATATGGAAAAACTATTAGTCAAAACTAGCACTATATACAATGCAGTCCACAGGCAAAAAATTACTCAACTTGTCTCCGTAAAAATTTTGAACAATCCCAACTAATGTTTTGCTTAATACTTTACTTAGCTTGTAAAAGGGTAGGATAATGGGGTTTAAAATGTTAAAATTTCGAGTGTTTTTAAGAAACAAAAGGTTAAGGCTTAATAGGGGTAGCAAGGATTATGCAAAGGTGCGTCGTTTAAGCTAAGGGTCAATACAAAAAAGGCCTATATCATCTTTATTAAGCATGCAACCAGTAGACTCAAACCGATTCAAAGCAAGTTCTGAAGGTAGTAACTTATGGAAGTCCACTCAACAAAGAAATGAAATGACTATAGATGGAGTCATCTGGCTCAATCCTCACTTTGGCTCAATTAAAAACTCATTATGCATCTCTACACTACCTCATTGTTCAAATATCAATTTGTGACTAAGCTTATATAAACAACTACTTTTCATCCCTCTATACGGTTCACTTTCTACTCAAGTAGCCTAATCCGAGTTCAATCATGCATTAAATCTAATTCCAACTACATGACAGAATTTCAAGGCAATATTTATCAGAGTGACTCAAAAGTGCTTCCATTGCTAACACAAAACACATATAAAAAAGCTAAACATGCATCCTATTCAACATAATGTAAAAGAAAAAATTCAAGTAAGACCTTTGATGTCACCTCCCCACACTTAAAGTTGACATTGTCCTCAATGTGACAAGTTAAAAACCAAATAAAGGGGAATGACATCAAACCTTACAAAAAATGAAAACAAACTAAACAAAAGAAATTAAAACAAACGAATGATATTAAATTAAACAGAAGATACTAAAGCCAAACCAAAATTAAAGAAATCAAAACTAAAGAAAAGACATAGCACGCAACCATATAAGATGAAACAAAATACACATGAAAAGAAATGCAATCACACACAAGACATAACAAAATTTAAAATTTTAAAGGGATAAGAAAAGCTTATTTTGAAGATGACGGTGATGGTGATGGTGTAGGAGCATCAAAATTGTTCCTCTGATAGAAGTTGAGGAACCTCTTCTTCAAACTACGCTACTAATTATGTACTGTCCGCATTTATGTGATGAGCTCATTCAGTTGAGATGTCATACATTATTGGTTGGAGGCTATTTGTTCAAGGGTTTGTAAGAGTTGATCAGCCTCTACTGGTGTGCTAGGTTCTGCTGCTTCTGCTTCGTCCTCTGGATCCTAAGCTACTCGAAATGTAGAAGGTCAGGACGCGGCTGTAATGATGTTTCTCCTATTTTTCACTTCAGCAAGTGCCTGAGGATTATGAAGTTCTATAGAATGAACCTCCAAAATCTCGAGACGCCTCAAAAATGATATGTCAAACATATCGTGTGGAGTTGTACACACCTTTTCTAAATTATGGTTATAAAAACGAGCTAAATCATTAATAATATGCCCTATTCCAAAGTATGAACTCGTTTTATTAACAACACCAACGATTGATCTAAAAATTCTAAAGGATGTGTTGATTTTCACCTTCTGATCCATGCACTATAAGAAGAAAAGTTCTTTTGTCAAACATTTGCTACTTTTGGTTTTGTTGAATAAAATTAAACACATAAATTTATACAACAGCAAATGTTCAGCACTACGTATTAAAGCATTCGGTGCATTGCGTGAATCAAAACTATCTTCTCTCGTTAAAATTTTCCAATAGGCATCTACATCAAAATCAATATGGTCATCTAAAAGTTTTGTATTTTGGAAATTGAAAAGATGACGCATGACATTATAATCCAATTTAGACATAACACCGAATAATCTAAACCAAAACACATCCATTTTTAGGGTATAACGGACAATAGTGAAAAATTCAGTTGTCATTATAAGGTGAATATGAATGTCATACCGAATGAACCTATTCCACCCTATGTTGTCAGCTAGTCGCTCACTATTTTTTCTCACTCCTATGTCCTCTAATAATGCAAAATTGAAATACTTAAGAGTGATTATTCCCATATCCCTAAAATCACAGAAGTGCGTACCTTTGTCTTCCGAGTAAATCGGGAAGGGGGATCGGTAAGTTGCCTCCAAATCACTTTTGCCTTCACTGAAAACTTGACGGCACACTTCGTCACCCAATTTTTGAGCCATCATCTTCTTCGGTGCTATTTTTATAGAAAAACCTACACGAACAAGAGAGAGAGAGTGAAATTTGCACTTTGGAGAGAAAGAACAAACAAAACTTATCTAAATCTTTGTTGTTTGTATAGATTAATACATGAAAATGAAAAGAATGTAAGAATAATGAAAGAATTGAAGAAATACCAAGAATCTAAAGGGAGATTGAAGAATTTTAGAGAGTGAGAGGAGAGAATTTTGTGGGGATGAGAGAGAGAGTATGAACATTTTAAAGATAGGGTGAGAGAAAAAATGGGAGGGAAACTTAAGTTTCCCTCCAGTGCGAGATTCCTACACTCGTGGGAATTCCCACAATTCCTACGAGCTTGGGATTTCTCTCTAGAAAGTTTCTAGAAAGGATTCCCATGTTCATGGGAATCACGACAATTCCCATGAGTGTGGGATTCCTCTACAGAGCAGTGATTCCCACGAGTGTGGGAAATCTCTCCAGAAAGTTTCTGGAGAGAAAATTCATGTTCGTGGGAATTGTGGTATTTCCCATGAATATAGGAATCCTCTCCAAAATGAGATTTTCCATGCTCTTGGGAATCATTGCAATTACCATAACCATGGGAATTGGTAATCCTAATAATTCCAAACCTTCTTCTAAGCTTAAATGATCTCAAAACCTACAAACACATCAAGGTAATATCATCAACAAGAATTTTGGAAAGAAAACAAATTAAAATCCAAACAAGATCAACACGAACATCAATCAATCTTAGTTTGAAAATAATCAAACCAAAGAACTCAAACAAAAACTAGACAAAAACAACACAAGAGATTAAACATGCTAAGTTAATGTCATTAGCTTGACCATTTAGCATATACTCATAAATAAGTGAAAGATAGGAGAGAGATAACTTCCATTGCTTGTGGATATGTCCCTTCATAATATGGTTTACAGCGATGCCCATTAACCTTGAATGTTTCCCCATTATCATTTTCTAGCTCCACAGCTCCATAAGGAAACACTTGAAAGTTTTTAAAAGGGACACTCCATCTTGACTTGAGTTTTCCAGGAAATAGCTGAAATCTTGAGTTAAACAAAAGTACTAAATCCCCACTCCTAAATTCCTTCTTCTTGATATGGCCATTATGCCACTTCCTAGGCCTTTCTTTATATAGCTTGGCATTTTCATAAGCATCATACCTCAACTTTTCCAACTCGTCGATATGTAATAACCGCTTTTCTCCTACCAGCTTCTAATCCATGTTCAATTTCTTGATTTCCCAATATGCTCTATGCTCCAATTCCAATTGTAAATGACATGCCTTGCCATACACAAGCCGATATGGTGTTATGCCTATAGGTGTCTTAAAAGTTGTTCTGTATGCCCACAGTGCATCGTCTAGTTTCATCGACCAATCTTTCCTTAAAATGTTCACTGTCTTCTCCAAAATCTTTTTTAGCTCTCTATTCACCACCTCCATTTGACCACTAGTTTGGGGATGGTACGGGGTAGCCACTCTATGATAAACGTTGTATCTTCTCAAAAGGTTCTCAAATGGTTTATTGTTAAAGTGACTTCCCCCATCACATATGATTGCTCTAGGCACCCCAAATCTAGTAAAAATCTTTTTAATGAACTTCTAAACCACCTTGTTATCGTTGGTTGGAGTAGCGACTACTTCGACCCATCTAGAAATGTAATCAACTCCAACCAAGATATAGGTATTGCCTTCAGAGGGTGGGAATGGTCCCATGAAGTCAAAACTCCATACCTTAAATATCTCCACCTCCATTATATTCAAAAGTGGCATTTCATCTCATTTTGATATGTTGCCCACTCTTTGACATCTATCGCACTTGAGCACAAAATCTCGAGAATCTTTAAACAGAGTTGGCCAATAAAATCCACACTCTAAAATTCGTGTTGTAGTCTTGTTAGCTTCATAATGCCCTGCATACGGTGAGCTATGACATTGATCTCAGGCATTTCATCTTCAAGAACACACCTGCAAATTAAACTATCAGCACAAATCTTATAGAGTACAAGTTCATCCCAAGTATAATGATTGCATTGAAGCAAGAAATGCTTTCTTTATTGATATGATAAATTGGATGGAAGAATACCAACTGAGAGGTAATTTGCAATATCTGCAAACCAGGGAAGGAAAGGGTTATCTACTATCATCAAAGACTCATCAGGAAAGCTTTCCTTAATTTCGTTTTCCTCTTCATGATTTTCGACTTCAAGCCTCGATAAGTGATCCGCTACAACATTTTCTGCTCCTTTCTTGTCTTTGATTTCGATATTAAACTCTTAGAGCAGGAGTACCCAACAAATAAGCCTTGCCTTGGCATCCTTCTTGGTGAAAAGGTAACGCAATGCTGTATGGTCTGTAAACATAATAACTTGTGAACCTAATAAATAAGAACGGAATTTTTCACAAGCAAATACTACGGCAAGCAGTTCTTATTCAGTAGTTGTATAATTCAATTGTGCTCCTGTGAACGTCTTGCTTGCGTAATAGATAGCATACAACCTCTTCTCCTTCTACTGACCTAGCACACACCCAACTACATGGTTGTTTGCTGTTATAAGTGCCTTCTTCAACCTGTTAAAAGCATTCAAACATTCATCATTAAAAACAAAAGGCACATCTTTTACCAATAGATGAGTCAGAGGTTTTGCAATGAGAGAAAAATCTTTAATGAACCGTCAATAGAACCTTGCATGACCAAGAAAAGCTCAGACACCCTTGATGTTAGAGGGAGGTGGTAACTTTTCGATTACGTCTGTCTTAGCTGGATCCATTTCAATCCCTTTATATGAAATCTTATAACCTAATACGATTCCTTCTTGGACCATGAAATGACATTTTTTCCAATTTAAAACTAAATGTGACTCCTCACATCTTTGGAGCACTTTATCTAAGTTCAGCAGGCAATGATCAAAAGACTCTCAAAAAATAGAAAAATCATCCATAAATACCTCCATAAAATTTTCATTCATGTTTGCGAATGTGGCCATCACTCACCTTTGAAATGTAGTAGGTGCATGACATAAACCAAAAGGCATCTTTCGATATGCAAAAGTTTCGTATGGACATGTAAAAGTGGTCTTCTCTTGATATTTCAGATATATAAATATTTGGTTATACCCTGAATATCCATCCAAAAAGTAATAAAAAGAATGACCAGCTACTCTCTCAATCATTTGGTCCATAAACGTAAAGGGAAATGATCCTTCTTGGTGGCCAAATTTAACTTTCTATAATCAATTTATACTCGCCACCCTATGACAGTCCTAGTGGAAATCTTTTCCCCTTCTTCATTTTCTATCACTGTCATGCCACCCTTTTTTTCACACACTGTACTGTGCTCACCCACTCAATATCTGAAATGGGGTAAATTATTCTTGTATCTAAAAGTTTCACCACTTCCTTCTTTACAACCTCTTGCATATTCAGATTTAACCTTCTCTGTCGTTCTCTCACAGCTCTATAACCTTCTTCTAGATTAATTCTGTGCATCACCACATTGGGGCTAATCCCTCGAATATCAGAAATTTGCCACCCTATAGCTCTCATCCTTTTCCTAATAGTCTCCACCACTTTCTCTTCTTGCTCAAAATTTAATTTATTGGAGATAATGATAGGTAAAGTGTGGTTCTTTCCTAAAAAGGTATATCTCAAATGGGAAGGTAAAGGTTTAAGCTCTAAAATGGGAGGTTTAACAGTAGAAGGTGGTGTAGGTGCTCCAGCTCTCTCTAATTGTTCTAGCTCCACTTCCTCACAAACATCCTCTTCCTTGGCACTTTCATCTTTGTGTACTCCATTCACCTCATCAACTCCTTTAATTTCTTAATTTCTTCACACACTCATCTATTACATCAATTTTCATACACACATTTTCATCCATCGTTTCTTCAAAGATTTTGTCATATTAAACTCAACCTGCTCACCACCAATTCTCAACACAAGTTTTCCTTCATGAACATCAACTAATGCCCTACCAGTATTCATAGAGGGCCTACCCAAAATTAACGGACAATTTTTATCAGCTTCAAAATCCAACATAACAAAATCAACCGGAATTATAAATTTATCCACTTTTACCAATATGTCTTCCACAACTCCAAATGGCCTTTTTATTGATTGATCCGCAAGTTAAATCAACATGGAATATGGAAGTTAGCTTGACCTCTCTTAATCCCAATTTCCTGAAAATAGACAAAGGCATCAAATTGATACTTGCACCTAAATCACATAAACATTTGGAAAATTCAAAATCGCCAACAACACATGGAATAGTAAAACTCCCTGGATCTTGCAATTTTGAAGGAATTTGACTTGAAATAATAGAACTAAAATTCTCCATCAATTTTACTATCTAATTGTCTTCCCAAGTACGTTTGTGCGTGAGTATATCCTTCAAAAACTTTGCATACTTGGGCATGCACTCCAAAGCTTCCACCAATGATAAATTAATTTATAAGTTCTTCAGTTTCTCTAAAAATTTGGAAAACTGGGTATCCATCTGATGTTGCTTCAATCTTTATGGATATGGGAGTTTGGGCTTGTACAGCAGTGGTGGTACATACGGCCTGCCCTCTCCCCTTTCTTCTTCTATCTCCATACTATTCTCTTTTTCTTGCCAGTTCTTTTTCGCACTTGGTTCTTCCATTTGCTTGCCACTTTAAAGTGTAATTGCTTTGAGTTGCTCCTTTGGAATAACCTCATTATTGCTTGGTAAGCCACTTGTATTTTAAGAAAATAAAGCATCAGTAAGTTAACGTACCGGGACTTCTAAATCATGGATTGACGAGGCATGATTCTTCACAATCTGATCAAAATTTTCCTTCATCCTCTGTTGATTTTCCTTCTAGCTTTCATAAATCTTTTTCTGACTCTTTGCTTGAACCACCAGTTTGGAATTAAACATCTCCATAAATTTTTCCAACTTATTTTCCAACACTCCAATTCGATCTTGCTGGAATCCTGGCAGTCCTTATGGTCTTTGTTGGCCACCTGCATTATTGTTACTCCAAGAAAAGTTCGAGTGGTTTTTCCAACCTATATTATATGTATTTGAATATGGGCTATTACCTTGCTGCGATTGGCCTAAATAGCTTACCCGTTCGGTCTCGCTAGCTCCTAATAGAAAACATTCTGCTGAGCTATTGTCGGACCCCGTTTCCGGAGCCCGACGATCGCGTTCGGATAACACACATTTATCGACTATACTTGCATTCAAAAATCCCTTTTTTTTTTCTTAGCTCCTCTCTTCGACTATCCATCTATGCATGTCAGCCCGAATGCCTCAAGGAATAGCGTTGGCGAGTCCACACTTTACATATATACATGCTTCGGGGTTGTTAGATTAACTTTTGCTATAGACATCCAATTTAGTCTCTTTAGATAGTTTGAAAGAGGATTCCTAGAGCTACAACTTTCATGAAGACCTCAAAGGCCAGTTTTTACTTCTGAATGGTCAAAAATAAGACAGAAGATAACTATGAACAGTAACCCAGACGATATCGTGAATAGTAACACAGAGGAAGTTCGTGAACAGTAACACAGACGAATCCTTGTGAACAGTGACACAGACGAAGTCTGCAGTAACACAGACGAATCCTTGTGAACAGTAACACAGACAATACTCTCCAACTAATATCACTTCTTAATTCCTTCTTATAATCCTTGGCCTATAATCTATCCTCTGTGTTTTATCCTCTGCAGTTGACTTTTATCTTCTATGTTGACCACTTATCGTCTGTGGTCTATCCTCTGTGTTCTACCCTCTGTAGTTGACTTTTATCTTCTGTGTTGACCACTTATCGTCTGTGGTCTATCCTCTGTGTTTTATCCTCTGTGT
>JAOQMS010000004.1:27179814-27213435 GCA_027563885.1 Erythroxylum longipes
GAGCATAAAATTGTTTGTGATTGGGCAAGAGAGGAACCCGTTTCGTTAGTCACGTGCACGTTAACCTATAGCCTTCTTCCGGCTGCCCGCTTAACGCTATAAGATCCTGAGAAATTATACTCATTTTGTTCAAGGCGGAAACTTCAGTTTCTCCGTTTCGTTCCACAAAACTCTCGAACCATTTGTTTGTTCATTGCATCCTTGAATTGTCAAGTATGATGTGTTTGAGTGTTATGTTTAATGGCCAAAGTCTATGTTATGTGTTATGAGTTTTAAGCTAAATTGATAAAGGATTGAATTGTTAGAATAGATTGAGAATGCTTGAATTAATAGCTATATATGTACATATGCTTAAATTGTGGTTGATTGTCGATAGCTATAAATGTATTAAGTACTAAGCTGTGTAGCTCAACCTATCCTCTTTCCCTCCTCAAGTGTAGAACAAAAAAGTTAGCAATCCTTGCAAGGCATCGGGAACTCTAAGATAGTTAGAGATTTTTGCACTAAGTTAGTGAACATTTTGGGATAGCTTTATAAGCATATCAAACATGAGCATCCATTTGTATTTTGTATTAAGTTATTGATGTAATTGTTGATATGTAACTAAAGCTATGTATAAATTTCTTTTTATTTAATAGTGAGATTTGAGAAAAGTTTCTTTTATATGTTCATGCTATCTTTGGAGGCACTGCTATGGTTGTTGTGGGAAATGTATATGTATGTCTTTGTAAACTTAGTGATAGATGTTGGATGTTTCAGGTCTATTTTGAAGGTTTCGCAGTGGCAAAACTAGACTTTGGCTGCGGCAAACTTTTCTCGAGAGACTTTCTGCTTAATCTTCGAAGGTTTCGCTATGGAGAATTCCGACCTTGGTCGCGGTGAACTTTTCCAGACAGATCTTCTGGTTAACCTTCAGTGTTTACTGCAGTGAAGCCAAAAGGGTTGGCAGCGATGAACTTTTCCAGAGAGGTTTTACATTTGACCTTCGAATGTCTTGCCCCAGTGAAGTCAACAGTTGGCCACAGTGAACTTTTCCTGAGGGGTCTTTGTACACAATACCCTCGTTAAATAAGTTCCGAGCCCCAGGCGCAAACACCTTTTTGGCATCAGAGATCGAGTTAGACTCCGGGAATGGGGTCTAACATCTTTGATGCTCCAAACATGTGTTCTTCACCCAAAGATGGTGTTTCTATAGGTGGGTCTCGTCTCCCTTGAAGATGGAGGCTTAATGATGTTTTTATAGTCCAAAAATCCTAGGTTTAATGAAGCCTTGTAGATTGCCTCAGATTACAAATCCCATGCCTATGGGAATCTACATAATTCCCACAAGCATGGGAATTATAGACAAAACCACTCTTCATTTTTGTTGTGATATCCACGTCTGTGGGAATTTTCTTGATTCCCACGAACATGGGAATTTGTCACATATGAACTCCTCTTGTCTTCTCTTCTTTAATCTCTTATTCATCCTCCAAGTTGCTTCCTCTTATTTCCTATACAAAAATAATCAATTCTTACCCTCAATTAGCATCAAACATATAAGAACAACACTAAAAATCAAATTTAATGAAAACATGCAAAATGAATCCTAAACTAGAACAACAAACAACAAACAACAATTATGCTAGAAAACACATGCCAATTACCTATAAAAACATATCCTAATGCACACCTATCAATGTTCATCAAAAAAATTGAGTTGAGGATATCTATGGTAAAGGACTGTCAATAGTCCAACAAAAAGTCCATAAATTCATAACTAGAGGAGAATGCACTAAAGCTGAAGGGTTGTAGTAAAAAGATAATAATTTTGGGAGCAATAATAGGGACTAAAGAACATAAAGGAGTTATGGGCCCAAAAAAGGGACTATCGTTTATAAGTATTCTAAATTATAAATTAATTCATATAATGGTACTAATGATCTATTGATTTTGATCATAAGTGTGAGTGTCTTTTTAAAAATTAGCAAATTCATGAAGAAAGAGACAGGGTTGGTAGCATTCCGTCTTAATAAATTGGAAAAAATTATAATTTTTGGCGAATCAACCAACTTTAAGTAAATATGAATTTTGGAGAATTCTTTGAAAGAGTTCTAATATTTGCTAACATAAACGACACATCTCAATACAAAGCAAAAAATGATGCAATTCATTGTTGATCTTATGAAAAGGTTACAACTGAAGTAAAATATTTGTAACAATTAAGAAGATTGGGAACTTACATGAATTTGTCCTATACAGAGGAACAACCACATTATTTTAGAGAATTATATGGTAACAATTTCTTGGAATAATTTGAAAACAATCATAAAAGGGACAATTGTAATGAAGGGAAATTATAGGTCAACATCTAGTACTCGAAGCACAAACATGCCTTTAACTAAAAAAATATGGAGGAAAGAAGGAAAAAAAGGATTTGATTTAATTATGATGAAGTGTTCTCTCATGGATATAAATGCAAGAAGTTATTTTGGTTAAAATTGATAGAACCTAAAAAAGAGGATCAGAGAGGAGGCTTCTTAAAGAATACTTATCTTAAGTTTCATTAAGATTTTGAGAATACTTATCTTAAGTTCGAACTTGAGGATAAGCTCTTTGTATAAAAAGGGATTATTGACATCTAAAATGCATTCATACAAAAGAAATATAGAAAAATATTAGTTAGGAATTGATGGCATTAGTTGATTAAGAAGTTTTTTTATGTTTTTGTAGTAATTATCATGTTGTTCAAGATGCATTCTTAAAGAAGAAATATATAAAGAGAGCAGTTAAGAGCTAATGATAGCAGTTGGTAAAAAAGTTATCTTGTATATCTATAGTAGTTGTCTTTTGTTTCTATAGTAATTATCTTATTATGTAGTAGTTATTTTATTTAAAATTTTTATTATTTTATAAATCTATTTTTAGTAAGAGAGTAAGTTAGTAGATTCCTTTTCTAATTTAGTTCCTAAAAATGCTATGCATTTAACCTGTTTAAAGGGAATTAAGATGAATAAAAAGTAAGTCATAATTTTTCCAAGAAAACAATTCACAACAAGATTATTAGAGATAAGTTCTCAAAGCAGCAACTATAAGGTCTATAAAAGAAAAGAGCTTTGTTAAGAGAGAAGAGGATTTTCTTGTAATTCATCTCATAACTAGATGTTATGAAAAAAATACTTACTAATTTGGTATTAAAGCATAACATTTTGGAAAACGCATAACATTTTGGAAAACTATGTAGTCTTGTCAAGCAAAATGGTTGTGTTTATGATAAACATTGAGCATAAGTTGGTTATGATGCAGGACCCTAGTAATACAATAAAAAGTCCTTAAACTTAAAACTAGAAGTGATTTGAGAGAGTTGAAGGGGCATGATAAGAATAACAAGGTGGAGAGTAGTAGTCACACTTATAGAGATTGAAGGGAGGAAAGAAGTATTAGGAAAGCAAGATGGACTATTATTCTTAGGTATTCTAAATTAAAATTTCCTTCTTATAATTTACTGACAATCTATTAATTTGGATCCATAAGTGTGAGTAGTTCTTTGAAAATAGTAAATTTTTGAAGAAAATAAGGTGGGGCTAGTAACATCCAATCTTACTAGGGAGTTACAATTATGATATTACAATGTGAAGCAAGAGGAGACAAGTATGAATTGAGGGACATTTATATAGCAATGCCACCAATTATTCAGTCTTCTTACAAGCCTTATCCCCTAAATGAATTGACTAACTTAACGAAAATAGGAATATGGTAGAATTGTTAGTAGGTGTTCCAATCTTTGCTTACTCAAATAATATAACTTACTATAAAAGGCAACAAAATAGCCTATTCACTACAAATCTTATAAAATGGATAAATTTGGAGATATAATTGTAACAACCGAGTAAAGGAGCAATCAAGTTGTCTTAGGGAAGACTCATAGGAAAAAACTTGTTTAGAATAACAGGAAAACAAACACAAAAGGGAAAACTTCAGGGGAGACAAATTTTTGGTCAATATCTAGTACTAAGAGCAAAAAATGCCCTTTTATTTTAAAAAAGTTGAATAAGATAGAGATGTATGAGCTAAGGGCAAAGGAGCTTTGCTTTAATTATGATGAAGCGTTCTCTTATAGATATACATATAAGAATTGTTTTAGGTAGAATTGATAAAATTTGGAGAAGAGAATAAGGGATGAGGCTTTTTAGGAGTATTATGAAGATTTATGAAAGACCTATTCTGAGTTTGAACTTAAGGACAAACTTTTTTTCTAGGAGTGGAGGAACAGTATACAGAATGCATTCTTAGGGAAGAAATATACATGTAAAGTGGTTAGAAGATGAGAAGTTATCTTAGTATATTTAAGAATTACCTTATGTTTTTGTAGTAATTATCTTATTTGGACAATAGGTATCATATTTAGCAAGTTTATTTTCAAAATTTTATTTTTAGTATGAGAATAAATTTTCATATTCATATTTTATATTAATTGCTAAAAATTGTATATATTAAGCCTATTTAAAAGGTACAAAGATGAACAAAAAAGACAACCATAATTTTTCTTAAAAAATAATTGGTGGAAAACTTATTAGAAATAACAATAAATCAAGTTTTACAAGATAAGAAGACAGCTATTAAAATTATTTGATATCATATGTAAAATTTTAATGAGAATGCAACAATGAGAAAATAAAAAAAAAAGTTGATAGGGAGTTTGAAATCAGAGATTAAATGTATGTAAAGTTACAACTCTACATATAAGAGACATTTGTTAAAAAGGTTAATAAAAAATTATTTCCATTATTGTATGGCTATTTAGAAACAATAAATAAAATCAGATAGATAATTATAAATTAGAATGTTTACTAGACACTAATACATAATATATTTTATGTATCCTAATTGAAAAAAAACATTCCAATGATTTCATCATTTTCAACCCTACATACTAAATTAATTCCAAAAGAAAAGACATCAAGAACTATTATTGTTATGATTTCTTAATCTTACTACAAGTACATGGTTTGTATCTCTATACTATGGACAATATCTTTCCTATGAGGATTGGATTGGTCACCTAACAATTTTTGTACACTTTGTTTAAAGTAAATAATAGAATAAATATGGATATAAAGCAAACTAAAATAGAGAGAATTGGCAATTAAACAATTAACAAAGCAATAGTATATTTTTAATTAATTAAGAATAATAACTTAGGAATTACAACTATACTTGACTTATTTTCGCCTTACCTTCTCGATTTAATAATACTCTACCCTAGATATCAAATATTTATGATTACCCTCTCTCAATATCTAACCAAGTAATCTCAAATAAAATAGATAAGAATTGAATTATGATCTCTTGATTTATCAAAATTCTTCTTAACTATCAGAATGTATTTGAAGTAATCCTAAAAGTAACTAATAAACAATTAAAATCTCACTTCAATAGGTTTATTATGATACCAACTCTCACAGTGTAACTAACAAAGATAATTTAACCTAATCTCTCGAGTGAGATCAACTATAAAACAATAAACACCATAAAGTATATCTTTATTAAATCAATAACATAAAAGTTTGACAAAACAATTCAAGAGTAATTCCTAAAACAAAATTAAAAATCCATAGCCAAATTATATCCCAAATTGATCTTATTCAACATTCAGATATAAGGAAATAAAAGAAAAGAATAGAAGTTTGAACTATGGATGCGTTTTTCTTTTTATACTTAAGTTGGAAAATTTTACAGTTATGTTAGCATTTGCACAATTGTGCACTGATAGAGAGTCTCCTACTTCCTTCTTGCACAATCATGATAGACATTTCCTCAATTTTTTCTTCAAGTCTTCTTTAAGTTTCCTGTCTTAACTTATCATCAACATATTAAACATTCCCTAAAATATGTATTAAGATCAAATTCCTGGCCTAATAAAAAAAATCAAATATAACACATAAAAACGCTAACAAAGACATAAATTTAAATCCTAAACACATAATTATCACCTAAGAAAATGCCTAATAACACATTCTAAAACCTAACAAATACTATATAAAATAAACCTATCAACTTCCCTACACCTAAAACTTTGCTTGTCCAAAAATAAACAAATCAAGTGTTTTGATTTAAATACACATATCAACTAAAATATTGACACCCTATTCATATATGTATGACACTTGTAAGCATGCAGTGATTCTATTTACATATTTTAAAAGGTAAACATCACTAAATACCCCTTTATAAAAATTTGTTAACACTTCACAAAAAGATCAATAGGCTTCACTTTGTATAAATTACAAAATTTTTATACTTTTATTTAACAATCACCTTTAAGCTTAGTTAGAGTGTCATTCTAGCCTTTTTATATGAAGGCAAACATTTTTTGTGAATGCCCCTCAATTACTCAGCTATATCATAACTCACAACTGGTTACCAGCTCTATTCTTAACCTAAACTTAAAGGGAAAGGACAATAAAATAATATATTTATTTTTTATTTATTCAACTTTTTTATTTTTATTTTTACACTATAACCTAGATCATTTCTTCCAAGCCAATCCATTCCAAAAGCTACTAATTAGGCCAATCAAATTAAACTTATTCGATCAAAAGTGCATCCAAACAATTGTCATAAAATGAAAGAATAGGTATAATATTCTAATCAACATGTATATTCCCCTAAAAGACCACTAAAAACATAAACTTGACAAGTTAATGCTTCTTCACAATTTAAACGATCATGCTTGTAGGATTCCTTTCAATCCTATGACATTGAAACATTTAAATAAATACACATAATACAACATCACACAATATTTTTTTTTCACAATTCAAAAACAATCAAAAATTAACATAATGCATATGCAAAGTGGCAAACAAATGATAATGTAAATACAAATACATCCCCACACTTGAACAACACATTGTCCTTAATGTGAAAAATGACACACAATTACAAAAAAAAACACATAATTAATGTAATAAAAAGAAATAAAAATAAGGCAAGAAAACTTATGGGGATTATGGTGGTGATGGTGTCAGAACCATAAAATACTCCGTGCTATAAACATCCATCAATCAAACTAACTTAAAAACAACAGAATAATGCAATAAACATATAAGAAATTACTAAAAACCTATCTAAACAATCACATGCTCATTTTAAGGTCACTAGCTTGAACATTCCATATTATTATTATTTTTCAATCAAAGGGTGGTGGAAGCTTCTCAATGAACTATGTTTTGCTTCTAGCCACTTCTATGCCTTACATGATATTTTATGTCCCAAAACTAAACCCATATGCACCACTTCTTTCATTGTTCCCTATCTATGTTGTTTAAAATTATGATCGCTAGAGTATAAACCTCATTTAGTAAGGTATATCTATGATGTATGGGTAATGGTTTCAATTTTAGAGTGGGTGATTTCTCAATGGAAGGTGGCATGGGTGCTTCTATCCTTACTAAGGTTTCTTTTTCTAATTTCTTACCCAACTCATCCTCCTTCTATAAATCGTCATCATCTTACAGAACGCCTAAATCAGTGTCTTCTTTATATTTCTCCTCTCAGTATTTTACACATTCATCAACTATATTGATTTTCTTGCAAGAGCTACAATCCTTCAGATTCTTCAAAATCTTGCTTATATTGAACTCAACCTGCTCATCATCAATATGAAGAATCAATTTTTCTTTTTCTACATACACTAATGCTCTTCCAATATTCATAAATGGTCTACTAAGAATTAATGGAAATTTTTAGTCCTCTTTAAAGTTTAGCCCTACAAAATTCACAGGAATAATAAATTTCTCCTCTTTAACTGGCACATCCTCCACTGTACTAAATGATCTCTTTATTGATTGATCCACCAATTGAATGAGCATGGATGTTGGATTCACATCTCCTAGCCCCAATTTCCTGAAAATAGACAAAGGCATATGATTAATCTTTGCACTTAAATCACATAAACATTTAGAAAATTCTAAATTATCAAATACATAGGGTATAGTAAAACTCCCTGGATCTTTCAATTTTGAAGGAATATGACTGGTAATTATGGAATTGTAAATCTCCTCAAAGAGTTCGTTTGATTGTCCTCTTAAGTCTACTTATTGAATAAGATGTCTTTAAGATACTTTGCATATTTAGGCATGTTCTCCAAAGCTTCTATAAAGGACACGTTAATTTGCAATTTCTTTAACTTCTCTAAAACTTTGCAAATTGCAAGTCCGTTTGATTCTTCTTCAACCCTTGTAGGAATAGGATATTTGGAAAATATGGAGAGCGTAGGACAAATGTTAGTTCCTTCTTCTTATCTTCCTGCTTTTCTTTACTTCCTTTTTGGTGGGTTTCAATCTTTTTCTCTATTGGTGCTTCCAACTCTTTCTTACTTTTAAGTGTGATGACCTTTATTTGCTTCTTTGGATTAAACTTCGTATTGCTTAAGAGACTTCACATACTTTGTGTAGACAATATATTTACTAGTTACCCCACTTGAATCTCCAAATCATAGATAAAAGAAGCATGATTTTTCATAATTTGGTAAAACAAAGCTTCCAACATCTTCTGGCTCTCTTCTTTCTTCGTGAACTTACAATTCAACACTTCCTTTAGCTTATCCATCTTTAATTCTAATGAATCAAGCCTTTCTTATTGAAATTTTGTTAGACCTTATGCTTTCATTTAATTACCTATGTTGTTAGTCCAAGAGACATTTAGGTGGTTCTTCCACCCAGGATTATAAGTATTAGAGTAATTATTATTAACACCTTGACCTGGTTGTTCTCCTATAAAATTTAGCTACTCCATATTACTATTGTCCACCAAGAAACAATCAATTGTACGAAGACCTTCTTGACTGCACAATTCACATCCATGTTGTATTAGTTTTAGTGGGTTAGAAGAAATAGCCTTCTAGTTGTTTATTTACTTGACCAAGTATGTTAATTCACCCTATAATGTTGTCACTAAATCAACAAAAAGTACTCCTTGATATTCTTTAAAGATTAGTTGTTATTTACTCCTCTCCTACATCTATAGACAATGTCATCTCCTCTAGTAAATCATATGTGTTATCTACTATCTTCCTTATCAATGAACCTCTAGCTATTATGTCAATGGTACCTCTTACGGATAGATTGACTCTATTATAGAAGGTTTGCAATAGGAACACCTTTAGTAAGTTATAGTGTGGACAACTCTTTTATATCTCCTTAAATCTTGCCCATGCTTCGTACAATGATGTCCCTTTAATTTTTTAGAAATTTTTTATTTCCTTTGTGATCTTTATGATCTTCGTTAAGCGGAAGTACTTAGCCAAAAAAGGTTTGTACTAACTGTTCCCATATTGTCTCGTTTTTTAGGCTAAGAGAATTCAGCCATGTCTTGGCTCGATCTTTAAGACTGAATGAGAATAGCCTCATCTTGGCTACTTACAACATGTTCAATAAGGCTAGTTTAATCTTGAAACTCTTTGTCTGCACTAGTGGTCTTATGATCCCTTGTTGATTAGCATTGAATCCTAGCTTCATAAAGTCTATGTGGTTTCTTTTTTGACCTCCTTGATTCCCTTCTTTTTCCGTTAGTCTTTCTATAGCTTCTTGGCATCTTACTTTTTGAATATCTCTCTCTTGTTTAGTGATGTAAAAAACTTGTATGTCTTTAAGCTTATAGAACTTCTTATTTTTCTTGTGTTCATGCACCTATAATCACAAAAATGTGTAAATTCCTTAAAGTAAAGCAACTCAAACTACACTAGATGCTAAATTATAACCCCCGGCAATGATGTCAAAAACTTGTTTGTTTGATTTTTAAATCTGTCTATATCATAAGTATACGGGTCGTATCATTCTATAATAAATAGTATTACCTATTTTTTTTTCACCTTTCATTCTTGATTTAATAATACTTGACCCTAGATATCTAATAGTTTTGATTACCCTCTCACGATATCTAACCAAGCAATCCCAATCAAAATAAACAAAAATTGAATTGTGACCTCTCGATCTATCAAAACTCATCTTAACTATCTAATTAGATTTTCAAATCTTAAGGGTAACTAAAAAACAATTAAGATCTTTCTTCACATGCCTATTAATATGTTGTTTATAGGTCTATTATGGTACCATTCAAGAGCAAGTCATAAAACAAATTTAGCAATCTATAGCCAAAGTATATCCTAAATTGATTATACAGCTTTGTTCTCCTAGAATTTTGCCTCCGCCTTCCATCTTACACGACCGTGCATGTTGCAAGATTGTGAAACACCTCTTCCTCTAGCTTTTTCTTTAACTTATCTTCAAGTTTCTTGTGTTAACTCATCATAAAAATACATGTATTAAAAACAAATTCTTCTCTTAATCAACAATAATCAAACAAAACACACAAAACACTAATGAAGAAATAAATATAAGTCATAAACACATGATTATCACCTAAGAAAACATGTAATTACACATTGTACAACCTAAAAAATACACTATAAATCACACCTAAACATCTCAAATAGCTTAAAAAATGGAATAAACTGACATTTGAGTATTAGTAAAATTTGTAAATTCCTTAAAGTAAAGTAACTCAAACTGCACTAGATGCTAAATTACAACCACTGGCAACAGTGTCAAAAACTTGTTTATTTAATTTTTAAATCTATCTATACCGTAAGTATAGAGGTCGTATCATTCTAGAATAAATAGTATTGCCTATCTTTTTTTATTTCCACCTTACCTTCTTGATTTAATAATACTTGACCATATATATCCAACAATTATGATTACCCTCTCACGATGTCTAACTAAGTAATCCTAATTAAAATAAATAACAATTGAATTGTGACCTCTAGATCTACCAAAACTCATCTTAACTATCCAATTAGATTTGAAGTAATCCTAAAGGTAACTAATAAACAATTAAGATCTTTCTTCACATGCCTATTAATATTATGTTTATAGGTCTATTATGGTACCATTCAAGAGTAAGTCATAAAACAAATTTAGCAATCCATAGCCAAAGTATATCCTAAATTGATTATACAGCTTTGTTCTCCTAGAATTTTGCCTCCAGCTTCCATCTTACATGATCGTGCAAGTTGCACGATTGTGAAACACCTCTTCCTCCAACTTTTTTTTCAACTTATCTTCAAGTTTCTTGTCTCAACTCATTATCAAAATACATTAAACAACCCCTAAAAAAATATAGGTTGAAACAAAACACACAAAACAATAATGAAGACATAAATCTAAGTCTTAAGCACATGATTATCACCTAAGAAAACACTTAATATCATATTCTACAACCTAAAAAATACACTATAAATCACACTATCAAACATCTCAAATAGCTTAAAAGATGGAACAAACCGACATTTGAGTATTGGTAAAATGGTTAAACACTAGTACTAAACAAACTACTTAAGTGCTTTTATTTGACTTGTAGAAATAGTTCCTCTTGTAAACCTTGCTGGAAAGGTTCTTTAAAAGGGGACGGGAATTGTTACGACTTTTAGATTGAAGGAAGACGAGCATATTTGTTTAGTTAGTTAAGAAAAACATCATTGTTGACATGAATGTAGAGCTAGTAGAATGGCTCATAATAATTAGATCTTAGTTGTTTCATTTATTTTACCGTTACTTACTGTTGTTTCCAACAAAAACAAGCATTGTAAAAGTATGTTATCAGGCACAAGCGAATCTACAATAAATTTGCAATATCTCTTTACTATCAACTTCTCTCTCATTTCCACTAGAACCTTCTAAATCCAAATATTAAGGGGACACAATTGATAGTGTGGTTACAACTTTATGTCACTTACTGATTTATTTTTCTTAAAATTGGTTATAATAAAAAAATATGGTGATAATTATAACTGTGTTTGTTATTTTGGCAATGAGTTTATATTTATAACATTACCTCTTCATCTTTGGTGAAAGTGATAATCTGAAATATGTTGGGAGATTAGAGGAATTCCATTTATTTAGCCCCCATAAAATGAAACAAGAAGCAAAGAAATTCATCAACATCATGATTATCACTAACATGATATTAATGAGAATCAATTGGGGGATGAAATTAAATGAGGAAACCATCACCATGGCCACTATTGGTTGGGAAGATCCTGAGGCAGCTGTCCCATATCACTTGCATTTGCAGCACCCAACCTACCATCTCCAAACGTGGAGCCATCCCTGATGTGGCCATGCAGCGGCAGCGCCGTTGCGTCCAATCCCATCCAAACAGAAGGAATGTTGCTTGTTGCATAAATATTTCCGCCGTCACCAATACTTGTGGGAACATAGGGCGCGCCCTGCTCAGATGTCAATCCACCGGCATCATTTTTGTTTGGCAGGCTAGTCATATTAGGAGCAGTGTAGCTTCCCAAAAAGATGTTCTCAAACCCCAGTTGCTCACATTCATGTCCAAAAGAAGCACCGCCAGAGTTGGTTGATTCCAACGGCTGGCCCACGGCATTATTATTAGCGTTGGAGCTACTCGCATAGTAGTTCCCCACAGTCATCATGTTCTTAAACCCTAAGCCAACTTGACCATTGAATCCTCCAAAGTTAATTGCTTGGGAACTGTTATTACCTCCATTTGGGTACATAAAAAGTGGAGGAAAAGGATCAGGAGGTAGGAGAGGAGCCGATCGCAGGAGGTCAATCCTCGTTCTGATTGCTTTCATTTTCTCAGACGCCAAGAAAAGAGCAGTGTCCTGTTCATAGTGGTTGAGATTATGGATCCCACCATCTCGATGGATTCGATGCATGAGGTAATCCAGTTCCATGTTGTTGTTCCTGGCTCGGAGTCTCCTAGACTGTTCTGTGAGCTTGCTAATCCTCCATCTCAGGTAGCTTTCATGGTTCAGCATCTTCTTGGCGCGATCCAACTCTGGCATTTCATAAAACCTCCTCAGTTCTTCATGGACTCCTATTTGAGATGGCCACACTGTCACTTGATTCTGTTCAAAAGGATTGAAAATCATCAGGAATGCCCTTACCCCACATAGCGTTGTGAACTCATTGACTTTCTTGACCAAACCTGTTCTTCTCTTTTTGAAGCAGGCTTTTCTTGCTGTCAGATTTTCAATCAATCCAAGCTTCACTCTACTTCTAACCATTTTTAATTTCCTAACACATGTTAGATTGGTTCTTTCTACTTCTATATAAAGGCAGAAGGGAGTTAACTTATTGAGTGGAAAGGGTTTGGTTGAAACATGAGTACTAATTAATTTCAATGGGTAAGACTGAAAAGAGGAAATGTACTCTTCAATTTCATTTTTGCTTTCAATAGATTTTATACATTAATAGCCATATTATCACAATTCTACTATTAAATGACTATCTTTTTAATTTGTGCTTTTTCTCCGAGGAATAAGTTTGTACCAAACTTCTTAGGACCAGATTCTTTAATAATAACAATTCAGTTTAATTTCTCTTTTTCAGTATGGAAAAACGTAGTTAAAAGTTGCAATAATTAATTTATTTCTTTTTATTAACTATTATTTATTTAATATATACAGAAGTAACGAATCTATTCTAATTTGAATGGTTACCAACGTGTACTGATTTCATTCCTCTTAAAATAAATACGAGGACTATGCTATACTTTTGTTGGAATTAATAACTTAATTATTAAGTTTATGTCAGCTCATTTGTACTTGATTATTTGATCGGAACATTTTTATTTCAGTTAGTTCATTTATATGGATTTTTCTAATTATTAAATTAGATATGATATATAACGAATATTATTGGTTGTATAATTAGTGTAATCATTTGATTGAGATACTTTTATTGTTAACTTATTTATTTTTCTAAATTTTTATGGATAAGTAACTAAAAACATAACAATATTTATTATACAAAGTAACAGCATTGATTAAGCTTACATAATTAAAACAAGTATTTATATACTTTATTTTATTTTTGGAAGATATTTGTATCTAAAAATTTCACTTCTAATTCGGGTAGATGTTAATTTGAAATTCTTTTAAAACTGAAGTTCCAATCTTATAATATATTATGTCCCGTCCAGTGCAATTACATACAAATCCAATATAGTTGGATTGACATGTATTTAAATAGAGTTCAAAATTTATGGATCTTAGTTGGATAAATCTTAAAATTAATTAAAGCTACTTATGCGCCTTTAACATTTTTCAGAAAAATTCAATTAAATCTCTTATGCTGGAATCAATGACTTGTTCATATGAAAACATTAAAATTTTATTTATATTGTACAATAAACTTAGGAGTTTATTGCTAGATTCATTCTAAATAGGAATTATTCAATCAACGAATTTTAACGTTATGAGTTAACTTATAGACAATGAAAATTAAGAATTTATTTAATTTTATATATTTTACTATTGTCATTTAAAAAAAAAGATTGTCCAAAAACATTATAATGAGTGAAGAATAGTTGCATGCTTCAAATTCCTTGTTCTTGAATACAAGTCATATAAGCAATATCTCCTCCATTGCTTTTGGATATTTCAATTAATTAAGATGTGAAATAATATTTTCATATCCAAATGCAAGTTTACTTTTGTAATTATACAACTAAATGATTTGTCACATTAAGGGTTTATTGTAAATTATTTTCTTACCCAATCAATCCATAACACATTATATTAATGTAGATTATTGGATAAGTGGGCCACATTAGATGTTCCCATATTTGATTTTAAAAAAAAGGTAGAATGGAGGGTGTTAGAGTTATAAACTATCCATCATATTAATACAAGTGAACATAAATCTTATGAACATTAGTTAAGAATCAAACAATTTAATTTCAAGTAGACATTTTAAAGAAATTCAATAGTTCATAATAAAGGGCTTAAATAAGTAATAATAGACCTATATAGTTATGTCTAAGTAAACAGAGCTATTATATAGATATGGATTTCCAAGTAAAACAAATAAAGACACACTATGTTAATGAATAAAGTTGTTATATATGATAAGTATATTTTTCTAGGCCTCTAAGTTCTTTAGACCTAAGTTCAAGCTTGAAGTTCTATTATCAAGTTTGGTGTCCTCTTCTTGCACACCTGTAAAATTAAGTATTTTAATATTTTAGTGTGATAAGTGGATAGGTAAAAGTGATCTCATTTTCAAAATAATAATTACTTTTATCGTGACTTGTGAGATTGTGGAGATTGTGACACTTATGTCAATCTTGTGTAAAGCTTTGAGGCTCTTTGATTAATGAGCTTTTTGATAGGCTTTGACACCTATATATATATATATATATATGTCTGTGTGTATGTGTGTGTGTGTGTGTATGTGTATATTTATATCATTTACCTCATGACCTAAAGTCCACATCAAGGTTGGAAACTACCTTTGTGAGTTTTGAATATCACCTGTAAAATTGCTCTAGGAATGGAGATTTGACTTCAAAGCTTTGACTATAAATCTGTCTTAAAATGGAAATGCTGTCTTTAAAATTTTGACTATAAATCTATCTTGAGATTGCTTTATAGATTGATTTTAATTCATGAGCTCTAGAATGTCTTCAGGTAGGAAGATTTATTGTTGTGCGTAGATCTATATTTTGAATAAGCTTATGAGTATACATCTTCTAGTAGCAATTACTAAAATAAGTCTAACACTTTTCAAATATCTATCACATTAATTATTTCTAACACTCATTGAAGGTATATCATCACATATAACTATTTATTATATAGTTTTAAATTACTCCTTCATGAACAGTTTTCGTTGTTATAACAAGTCTAATATTTTTCAAAGATAAGATATCTATGGTCTGAAGCTTAATAAATTTTATCTTGATAGGGTAGGCCTTCTTGCATTTGTCTTTAGGTTCTTTCGTTTGAATAATTAAGTTAACTATGTATTTAAAGGTCTATAAAGATGTATAAAATAATTAATTGGTTTTGAAGTTCTCATATTAGGGATGAATTTGTCCTATATCACTGAGGAAACATCTTAATTATAAGTGCCTACATTCCTTATAAATAATCGTATGTCTCACATATGGGAAATTATTTATTTTTATATTATACTATAAGCCAAAGGGTTTGAGCTTATTGGATTGATCAACTGTCAATTAGTAAAAAAATTTCATTTTCTCTTATTAAGGCTTTTTCTCCTTTTATTTTTAAATTTCTTCACATAATGCTTTTATAAGTGAGAGGGTTTCTGGTGTTAGTTTTAAGTGTCAACCTAAAAGTAAGTATAGTTTAATTAGTCATAAAACTATAGTTATAGGTAATGATGAACCTATTTTTAATTGATAATGTCTACTTGGTAACACCTCTTATGGGGAACCTACAACCATCAACACACATAGCAATCAAATTCCTGTATATAGATTCAAGGTATACATCTCTATTCAATTATATACATATACATATTACAGAACTTCCCAATTCTTAACATTATCATTTAACAGTAGTAATATGTCTTTACTTTTACATGGTAATCCAAAAGAAAACATACAATCTCCTTTCTTCATTACATGGGTAATCATCTGTAACTAAAAGCATATTCCAAAATTACTTTTTTTCTTCTATATGTTGGCCTTGGTCCTGGTAGATGTTTCCTGTACCTCACTCCTATGACTTAGACCTACACGGATTAATACCGACGCTAAGCTTGAAAGCTTAGTAGGGAAAACTCTTAGTTGGATGACTTGTAATAGCCTGTTTTCATTGCTAAGGGTTAGAGCCTTAGGCTATCAAAGTACATGAAAAATATAATTGAGAAATTATAAAGTGCATTGCATTCATATGCATACCATTGGCATACACACATGAATTATGATATTGTACACATTGCAAAGACTATATATAAACTCAATTAACATATTCTGGGGTATAAAAGGTTTAAAGTGGTTATGATGTGAATTGTGAATTTTATGTCTTGAAATTTAATTGATGGATTATAATTGGTGATTTAGAATTTAATTATTACAATTGGGAGATTTATAAATTTATGTGTATTTTTGGACTAAGAAAAATGTCAAGTGGCAAGACAAATTGATATATGATAGTAGTAATTATTGACATGTGGTAGTTGAAATAAGTGACAAGTGGCATTAGGATTTAGTGACAAATGGCTTAGATGTGACAATTGGCTTAGAGATTGAGTGACAATTGGACTAGTTATTAAGAGACATGTGGTAGCAAAAGTATAAGAAATGAAGCTTGTTTCTTTATGTGGTAAGTGTCATGACACTCACCATTCTTTTAACCCATGACACACCCAAGACTTAACCATCTTTGTCTTTCATTTTTATTCTTTACTACATGCTCTCATCTTCTTCTTTCTTCTATCAAATTTCGACGCTCACCCCTCACTTTCGCGACCTTTCTTCTTGCCAAAATCCTTCACCTTACACTCCAAAGATTTCGTTGTTTCGTCTTGTAGATGAAGAACCCAATATTTTCCTCCTTAAAATGGTGATGATCGTGTAAGCATGGAGAGCTAGGGTTACTTGATGATTTGAAGATTTTTTGAGCTAAACAAGTAAGTATATTATTGATCTTCATGGGTTGTTTTAAAAGAAACATTATGATGATTGTTTATGGTTAGATTGATAGTGTTAATGGTGTATGAAGTGTGTTGGAATGTTGACAAAGAAATGTATACGTTTATGTTCTATTTTTGTGTAAATGATAAACAATAGTTTATTTATGGTTTTATGGATGATTTTGAGATGGAATTAAGGTGAAAATGATGAGGAAACAAAGTCTAAATGATGAACTATGCATAAGATGTTTTGAGTTTGGTAAGAAAGCTTTAAAAATCTGGAAAAGAAAAGGAAAAAAATTGGCTGGAAATTTTCCGATGGCATAACCCACGATCGTGGGAAGGCCTCCATGATCTTGGGAAGGGTGTTAGACGTGAACCTTTCTCTTTTATGTGATTATTGGATTAACTTATGATAAGTTACGTTACTTTGGTGCATTTATACTTTATTGACGCTTGAAATAAACCTAGTTTTATGATGGATAAGTTGATAAAGTGTTTGATAATTTTAGGTAGTGTTCCTAGGAAAGCAATTGTGATCCAAAGGAATGAGTAAGGTGTATTAGGTATGAATGAATGAAAATTGGGATATTTTGTGATTATATAATGTTAAAAAAGAAATTGGTGAATGTATAATTGATGATATTAGAATAATCAAGTTTCTTTGAGGTGTGAACCTAATTGCAAGCTAGACATATACAAATTACAATGTTTGAATGATCATGACTTGTGATCTAATGATACATATCCAGAATAGTCAATTAAGCATGCATTGAACATGTTACATTCATGTGCATGATTGAATACTTATATGATTAATCAATTTAGTAATGTGTACAATATATGTGTATTGCATGATTTTAGACACACAAATCGAACGCCAACATCCAGACATTGTCGGTTCATCAAGGCAATAGCTAATCTGGAACTTACTGTAATTCAACCTAGATATTCTCACTAGGATTGATTTTTTTCTATTTTAAATTTCAGCTATTGAACTGTTATTGATGTGATTGAGAAAATTCCAGACATTTATGGTTCAAGGAGTTTCATAATTGAGATTGTATTGGAAGTGTTTCATAATTGAATGTAAATTTGAAAGAAATATGTGTACTCCACAAAATGTTGAATGCTGGACTTAGATTCGATGAATATGTGAAAATGACTATATGTAATGAATGAAAGATATTGATTGCGTATAATGAGAAATGATGCATTTCATTACATTGATATGCATTATTAGATAAAGGAGTTGTGACCGGAGTAACCAGTGAAAAAGAGCTTAAAGCTAAAAAATGAGCATAAAGAGCCATAGCTCAATGTTTAATGAGCCTAATATCCATAACAGATACGAGACAGTAAAAAGGCACTTGGTCATAAAAAAGTAACAATGAAAGTGGAGTCACATGTGCATTTGTATATATAAGTTGACATGTATTATATGAATGATTGAAATGAATTATTTGGACTGTTCTGAAATGGAAATGCGAAATAGTGTATACAAATTGTAATTGCTAAAGCATGATGAAATGTGACGTGATATGCAATATTTGGTTATATGATTTGTTTGTGAATTGGATTGTGAATTGTATTTGTGTTTTGATATAAGTGATCACATCGAGAATAGTTTACTCACTGAGTTCACAAAACTCATCAAAATCGCAAATGTAAATTTTTAGGTATGAGGGAGAAATAGCTCCTAAAGCAAACTAGTAGAAGTTTAGTACTGTCGATTTTGGACTCAAAAATGGATCAAAGGTCAGTCAGATGATATTGACGAGTTTAGATAGAGTTCTTTTGTTTAGTTCCTTATTTCTTGTAGTACATGATGTAAAGAGTAGTAAACTCTCATATGTTTTTGATAATGTATTTATGTATTATATAGTGAAATGCTACAGTGTAAATTATGTTTTATAAATGGAATATGGAGTTGATCTTTTGATTAATTATATTATGTATGATGGTATAATAAGTGAATGCGATTGCTCTAACATGCCATCTTCATAGGGTATATTCCCAAATGTCCTCAGGATATTCGAGAGTGTGCCCCGTAGAGGTGGGGTGTTACATGACCACTCACATCAGTCATCTGCAAAGCACACACATTCAGAAAGGTCACAACTCACGCACCATAAATTCACTTTTATGAACCAAACATTGATACTCAATGCTCATGTAAATAATTATGGCATACTTAAGCGAAGTACATAATGCAAATATGCTTCAACATGTTATCCATATACCGACAATGCACATTTATAAGCAAAATATTGATATTCAACGCTCATTATTACAAATTATCAATGTAATTGTATATCATTACAATTCATCATTAAAACCAATATAAATGTTCATCAATACCAATTATTCATGTTGTCATGTTGTATTTCTTATTTATGATAGTTAAGTTCCTTTTCTGTGTTAAGCCTGCACATTTTCTATGGGTATGGATAACGGATACTGTGGATATCTGAAGATATCAAACTTCGGATACCCGAAAGTATAGAACTATGGATACTCGAATGTATCAAACTGTGGATACTTGAAGGTATCAAACTGTAGATACCTGAAGGTGTCAAACTATAGACATTAGGGGTGTCAAACTATAGTAGCTACACTGTAACACTATAGGCATGCCTATCTATCCACAACTAAGACAATAGAGCAGGCAATGTAAAATTTCCTTTAACTATTTGCCAATGTCACAATTCATATATTGACAAGTCATATGATGTGCATTTTAAGTCATAACTTGTATAATCATACTATAATCACAATTCATATATTGATAAGTCATATATTCACAAGTCATACATCCAAGTCATAACTTATGTATAATCACACTTGTATAATCATACTATACACATATGAGCAATAAATATGCATACAAATCATTTATGTGCATGTAAGTTTTCTTTGGAATGCATTATACTCAATTTTATATTCCAATGTTCTATCACCCATTCACATATGGAAAGTATTATTTCATTTATTTTTATGTGTTTGAAAAGTTTCATACATATTCAAAGAGTTTGAAAATGGAGACAAACTCAAAGTAGTGCAATTTGGGTTAAGCCTACGATGGTCAAAAACAAAAGCAAACAATCAGTCCAAAAGCAAATCGCATGATGGACTCCAGTTTTTCCTTAATATGCATATAGAAAAAGTCATAACTGGGTTTCAAGGTCTTCTAGAAATTTTTCCCCTATGTCTATAATTTCTATAGTACTAGCAATCAGACCATTTGGACTTCTAAATCATGAGATATAGGAAATATATCATAAGCTGCTCCAAAAGAGGGGCAGCATCAGGTCACCTTTTTCGATCTCAATTTCCAAGGACATAAAGCTAGAATTAAGTTAGAGTCTCTTCTAGAGATATTTAGCTCTATGTCTTAGGTTTCATATGAAACTAAAATAACATAATTTAGGTGTCTTTAGGCTAAGCTATGACTCAAACAATGTGAATGAATCAAACAAATCCTAGATAGAATTTGACTATGTGATACTCTCTTGTCATATACAACCAAGTTCATGCAACTAATAAAAATTTAACATCTAAATGAATCTTTATATCCATTGAATTATACAAAAATACAGAAATCAACTAAGTGAAGTCCCAAACCTCTAAATTGACAAAGTAGGTCTTCTATTGTCTTTCCTTCCATTCCTCTTTGGCTTTGCTTGACTCACCAATGAGAAACACCAAAAATATACCTCCTAATCCCAATTAAAACCTTATAGTTCATTCCTTAAGAGATGAAGGTGAAGAGAAAATCCCTAACTTTTACCTTGATTTCTACCTAAGATTGGTTTGATTTCTTACATGAAAATTGATGGGAAGAAGAAGGTGAAATGGAGAGGAGAAAAATCTAAACTTAGAACCCCCAAAATGTCGTGCATCTCCCCTATCCATATCCCCATTGCAGAACTTTCAAGACTCACATATAGGCCTAATTCCTATTGGACACACATGCTTTATTATAATTGGTCACACATGCCTTAATCCAATTGGTCCATGTGTTAACTTTAGAAAAATTGCATATTGGTCCTTCTTCTTCCTTTAATTCCCACGTTGGCCGACAATATTATAAATTAATTTCATTCCCCTATGTATTAATTTTATAATGTAATAAATTTCATACAATTTGGTTAATTATTTCGGGAGTTATACCCAAAACACTACAAGCTATTCGAAAATAGGGACAACAACCATAACTTAACTTCAAGCCAGAATTCAAAAATCTTATAGGAACAATAAAACTTTTGTTCCTCCATAAAAGTTTTATAAATATGTATCTAGTTTAATCTCAAATTGAAATTATCCAATTTTGAGATCTACAGGCCAAGATATGTCCAAATTACAGAAATATGTTTAATGGAACCTATCCATTTAGGGAGGTACACATCCCAAATCAACAAACTTCGGTCTTATCATGCAAGAGCAACATAAAAATGCATTCAATTTAACCAAAAAATCCCATTTTCTCATGAAATACTTATTTTATCGATTCCACTCACATCACACTCATAATCCAAGCAAACATATCAAAAATTTATATCCATATTTCACGTCTAAGTATGTATGTCCATGTCGAAACGAACAAATTATCCATTTACCTTTGTCTTTTACATTAAGTACCATTATGCCTCTTACTATTCTTAGATGCACTCAATTCATTATGTTCACTTCTTAATGCACCCTAGACATGCACTCAATTGAGTCTATAAATGTATTGTCATTTTTATCCCACATATGAATGCCTCATACTTTACATTGTTAGTAGACTCGTTCTTCTAATAATGTTTGATATTGATGTCAAATAAACCTCAAATAGTAATGCTAACTTCTTTTTCATTCTCACTTAACTCACCATCAACATTCATTATCCAAATAGGTAAAGATTTTAGGGTTGGCTCAACTAAATCTATTGGTTAATAAGGATAATGCATTCAATGCTAATAGCTACAATTTGGTTGACACTATGGGCGAACTTGAGTTCAAGCTTGTTGAGATCTACTAACCAGTTCAACATTCTTCTAAACAATTGTAGCTTGTATAAAATTTTTCGTGAAGGAAATTTTGAGACAAAAATGAGGGATGAACGTATAAAACCTTAATTTCGTCACTAATATGATAATAAATAGGATTGCTTTCTCCTTTTAGGTATATCTAATTTATAGTTCCTAGAAAATCTTGCTCATATAGTTAATAGTCTTTTTATTCCTTATTTATAAAATAAAAATGGATTTGTGTTTCTAATTCAACATAAATGTACAATTATAAAGGGTAGTAAGGAGAGGTGAATTATGTAAGTAATTTTTCAATTCTTCAAATTTTTGTTATCACTTATTACTCCATTCGAATATTTTATTCTATTTAAGTATTTTTAAAGAATGAAAGATATATTTCGATATAAACTTTATATCCCCTTCAAAGTATATGGTGACTTGATTCTAATAATTTCTTTGATCTTAAAGAATTTACTTTAATGCCCCCTAAGATCACTATGAAGCCTAAGAGCTTTCTACTAAAAGTTCTGAGTAAACTTATGAAGGTTTAGTTTCATGTCATATTTCTTTAGTTTTTTCAAACATTTCCATATATCTACTATGTGATCTCTCCTTAATTTTTCTTGACAATAATGTTATTAATATGAACCTCTATATTTTAGCTAATTTACTTATAAAATATAGATTTGATAGGACTCTGATAGGTGAAATCTAAATGGCATCATCTTATAATATCATGTTTTATTACATGTAAAGATTTATACAAGTTTATCAGTTTTAATCGAAAGTGCACGGTGTTGTTATAACTAGCATTAATAAGTAAAGGTCAATCAATAAGGATGGTAAGTACTATTATTAACCCTTTTTCCATTTTCTAATCGTTGAATCATGTTATGGATTTAGTTAAAAATAAGCTAAATAAACTAAAGTAAGTTTGACACAATAATGAACTAAAAAAAGGAAAATAATATGAAAAGTCAATATAAAATAAATAGTACCTGGGTGATGAATCCCTCTAAGAATTCTTAAAAATAACCCTTTATCATGAAATTAAACTATTGATTATTGAACTGCAAAAACTCCTATCTTATGTTAATATCTTTCTTAAGACTATTAACAACTAACCCTTGGTTGATTCACTTAAATCTCTTTCTAGTTAAAACCCCTAAGATTGCATTATTGATTTGTGTTTTAAACCTAATCTAGAGGATTTGTGTAGACCTATCTCTAAGTTTGCATATAACTCCTTCCTATTATTGTAGATTTATTCACAAAAAATGAATTCCCAATCCCAATCATATGAAATCAAACAATAGACTAATAATGTGTACAAATTAGTTTAAGTATACAATGCATAATTGAATCTTAATAAATCAATCAATAAAATTTCATTGAATAAAAATTAAATCATATTGTCATCATAACTTAGGGTTCATCACACTTAGGCACTAAATAATTTAGTTCCTACTTACATAAAATGAAACTAATAATAAATATTCAAAAGAAAAATTATAAATTAAAAAATCATATTCTAAATCTCCCTTTTTTCTCTAATCCAACCTTTTGTAATTTATATTGAATAATGCTCTCTATAAGATCTTGTGATGTAATCTTCATGTTTTCCTCATCCACTCCTCAAAACCACCTTTTCTCTGTGTTTTTTACAACTTAAAAATGCTCTAAAACTTGCCTCTTGTTAATCTGGCTCCAATAATGTTCTTTTATAGTAAAAATTAGGTTTTTAAGATATACACAATCACTTACATGGCCTTGTAGGTAATCGAGTAGCTCTAGAAACACCAAAACTTGAGATTTTATATGGTCATAAGACTTATATGGGCACATACAAGGTTGTGTAACTCTATGCAAGTAGGAATTGTGTTGTTAAAGCTTTACACGTTTATAACGATTTATATAGTCACTATACATAATCGTGTACGTCCACAATTGCTTCAAATCTATTTTATGCCACGATTTCATCTGAATTTTTCTCCTTTTAGTTCATTAAGGCAATTATGACCTACAAACACACTTGAAGTGAAATAAGTACCAAAAATACTGTAAAACTATTAAATAACAAGCAAAACACACTAAATATGGGTATATAAATATAATTAAATAATCATTTATTAGTAGTGAATATTGTTTTTTTTGCCTTATTACCTTTATATATTTGAATCTAGTTATAACCTGAATACAAATCCATGAAACTCAACCACATATGATCTATTATTGCGTCTTTAAATAAATATGTCTTTGGATGTGGGTAACTATCTTTAGGATAAACTTTTTTCAAGTATGTGAAGTGAATGTCTATGCTTCATTCATTATTAGACTTTTTTTCACCATTACTACATTAGTGACCCAGTTCAGATGCATCGATTCCCTGACAAAACCTATGACCAAGAGCTTGGTCACTTCTTCTTATACTACCTATTAAAAATTGTACAATCTCTGTGTATTGCACTTTATCCATGATAGTTATAATTAATAATAATCTACAATAATTTGCATCAATAATTTGAATTTCTTACATTTAGTTAATGGTGTTAGCCTTTTGTCATTTCTGTGAGCCTATGGTTCATTTTTTTCAATGTTCATCTATTGAGACAAATTGTTCCTTTTTTTAGTAAAGACTCGTAATAATGCTTTGACATTTAGTTATCAATTAACTTCTCCTATGCTTATTTTTATTAGGAACCTTATAAGAAAATGGTGTGGTTACAAGTTTCTACCGTTGAATAAAGCAAAAGTTTGCTAAATGGCTTTATACTCGACTAGCTTGCATATGAAGTAGAAATTAATCATTTTTATGGTCTGTTAGGGATAATCACTAATTGTCATAGGTAGATCTATTTCTCTTTTATGGAAGAATTGATCTTATCTAAAAACAATTAGAGGAAAAAATGTTATGGCTCGATTTCAAAAGAGATTTTTACCAGAGTTGCCATTATCAACTAAGATTTGTTTTACCTCAAAAATTGTAATATTCACTTTGATTATCATCTTATTTTCATTAGGGTTACACTAGTTTTACACTTTCTTTCCTTTAAATATGATAACTCTTCTTGTTTGGTGTCTTTTGAATTTCATGTCCATTATAACATTCATCTATCTACTAATAACAACCTTTTTAGTTAACATGTACTATAATTACTAACCCTTCCATTGATCATGTTCATAACTATAGTGGGCCCTCCATTTCCTCTCCTTTTTTAGGTAATGTCCTAGACTTATGCGTTAGGGTTACTTAGTCTTGGCCTCATGTTTAATGTCTTTTGAGTGGGTATCTTTATTTCTCCTAAGAATTAACGTAAGTTTCCTTAATGTAGTAATGATTTATACTAGAGATACATTATTTTTAGCACTATTTACATGGTAATTTGCTTTTATTTTGGATGATTTTTGAAGTATTTGATACATAAGTATTATCATTTATATTTCTATATTTTAAGGTAAACTATAGGTTAAAGAGAGAATCGCTTAACCTCTCACTAAGCTAAATCCTTCCCACTTTCTTTTCACTGGCTAACCTAGGCGGTCCACTTATAAACTGACCTAGAACTACCTTTTCGTTTTCCTATTTAAGTAACCTGCCTCAACCACCCTCTTTTTGATGACCTAGAACCACCTTTCCATTTTCCTATTTAAGTAACCTGCCTCAACCACCCCTTTTCTACCTTTCATTTTTAGACAAATTATTTCTGTTATTAATAAGAATGGCCTCCTTAAAATCTGTAAATGTAATACACTTGACTCTCCTGGTTTACCCTCAACTCCTCCTAGTTATTTTGGTTTGCCTAGTTCCACTAGTTTAAAAGTGAATGATAACCTGTTTCCCTCTCTTCCTATTTGTAAAGAAAGTGCCTCTAAACCTACACACTCTCCTAAACCTATATTGAAACAATCTTGGCGCATAGTAGCTGATGACTCGGAATCTTTTAGCAAACGTCAATATATAAAACCAGTAAGGGGTGGAAGACTAATCTCCCCTTCGACAGAAGTGATTTAGCTAGGAGTAAAGAAATGGAAAGAAGCAATTGCTAGTTTTTTCATAGATAAGAAGCCTAATTTTCCAATGGTGTAGAGCTAGAAAAAATCAAAACTAGAAAAAGTTAGGCCTAGTTAGCACGTTTAGAAGTGAAGATGACTTTTACATATTTAGATTTAGCTTAAAGGAAATGGCATAGAAGGTGATAAAACTAAGCCCTTATCATATTCTTGGTAAGTAAATGATGGAAAAGAAATGGAAACCTATAGTTGCTATTAATAAATCTGGAGTAATGATATTTGTGCATTAGTGTATGTTGTTTCTAAATATTTAGCATGTGTTTCTTACATAATAGATTATTATTGTTGTGTTTTCAGATTTATTTTGTATTTTTTCTTTAGTTTAATCTTCATTGTGTTCTTTTATGTTTGATGTATATTTAGGGTAAGAATTGATCATTTTGATGTAGGAATAGAGGTTGGTCACATTTATGATTGAGCTAGAGACCAAGAGAGGAGAAGAGAAAAGGAGGAAGTATAGTGCAAGAACCCACGATCATGGGTTTTATACCAATTCCCACGATTATGGGATGTTTAACCCGAGGATATACGCAGGGTTCACTTATTCTTTTAGGTTTTCATGACTATATAAGGATAATAACCCCTATGGACGAGAGAGCCTCGTGTGGGACTTTCCTCCTTGAGTAAAAATGCATGTTTAAAGCTTCAGAAGAGGTAGAGATTCAAGGTTTTTCATTTGCAATTAGGAAAAGAGCATACCAATGTCAGATTTTCCATATTCGGGCAAAGAAAAGGAGGAGTTTGATTTATTTAGATTTCTTTCATTTTTTTCTCTTCCAGTATTTTTATGATGGACTATTTAATTGTTGGGGATGTTATGGGCATTAGTTTAATTATAGAGATTACTTTTGAACTTCTTGTTAAACTCCTATTTTGTTGATTTGAATGATAGATGTATTTAATGAATGTTGAATATATATATATATATACCTTGCAATATATTGAGAGATTGAGTTGGGTTATTTATGTAGATTTGTATAATGAGAGTTGGCATTCTATAGACTTACATTCATCAAGTTAATTGATTAGTTAAAAAAGAGATCTCAGCTAATTTAATTATTCACCCATAGGATAATTTTATAACTAATTGAATTGGTGGATTGATTTTGTAGATTAAGAAATGACTTAATCATTTCCATTTAGTTTAGTTAGGGACAAATGATTACATCTTAAGAGAGGGTAGTTAATAAATTAGGACATCTTAGGTGAAACACAATTCAATTAACAAAATAGGAGGGAGAGAAGATAGTAAAAAAGTTTTCTTAAATTGTGAAAATCTTGAATTCTACGTTTCTACAATTTTGAGTTATCATTTGTGTTTTGTTAAGTTGTTTAATTTGATTTAATTTTTAATTTTTTCTAGTTTATTTCCACTAAAATTTGGTTCTTAAATAAAGATTAATCTGAATTAAATGGTGTCTAAGCACAATCGCTATGGGATCGATATCTGCTTATTACTACAAGTCACATCCCATATACTTGCAGTTTTGAGTGTAAAAGTAATAGACTGTTTCATAATCAACAAGTTTTTAACGTCGTTGCTGGAGATTTTTTTTTTACCATCTTGTTTAGTTTAGATTACTTTGATTTAATAGTTTTTGATACTTTTCCTTGTGTATTTACAAGTGCCTGAACACAAGGAATACGCGAAGATCAACATAATTTAGCGACAAAGATTCATCTGATATCACAAGACACGAATCAGATTTAAGAAGAGCTAAACGTCAAAATACTATACAAAGAAATATGGCTGAAGAAGGAGAACAAGGAGGAAATGAGAGGACACGGATGGACTTCATGAGTCTAGGATTCAGTCCTCAAGGAGTTACGAGGCCAGTGATTCAAGCAAACAATTTCGAGATCAAACTTGCACTCCTCGATATATTGTAGAATAGTATGCAAATTTATGGGTTGTCTAGCGAAGATCTTAATGCCCACATTGCAAATTTTTTAGAGACTTGTGATACCTTCCAGTTTAGTGGGATGTTTAACGATGCCATGAAGTAAATATTTTCTTTCACTTTGAAAGATCGGGTAAAGGCATGGTACAACTCGCTTAGTTCAGGGCATATCAATACTTAGGAGCAGCTATCCCAAGCATTTCTCACAAAATAATTTCCGTTGACCAAGATGACAAGGATCATAAAGGAGATCACAAACTTTCAACAGAGTGATGGGGAGTTTCTATATTAAGCTTAGGAAAAATTCAAAGAATTACAAAGAATTTATCCTCACCACATCCTTCCAAGGGAGTTCCTATTGTAGAAATTTTAAAAGGTGTGAATCAAAGCACTAGAGAAACCATAGATGCAGTTACTGAAGGTTCTTTGTTGAGGAAGATTATTGATGTGTATCATGACCTTCTGAAAGAATTGATGAACAACAGTTGCAATGGTCAAGTGAGTGGAGTAGACAGGGGCAAAAGGAGCAAAAAGGTATGAATCCTATTGACTCTGTTACTACTTTGCATGCACAAATCATAGCTTTTACGAAGCAATTGAGAAACATGCAAGTAGCATCTTTATCTCTGGCCAGAGCTATGCAAGTACAGTGTGAGCTACATGGGCAAAACAATCACGGCTCAGCTGAATGTTTTTTGTTAGGAGCCAGTGCTATAGAACAAGTAAGTTACATAGGCTAACCATAAAGAGGTAATAACCCTTACTTGAACACTTATAATCTAGGGTGGAAATACCACTCGAATTTTTCTTGGAGTACTAATAATACAGGTAATCAAGCAAGACCGCAAGGACCTCCTGTATCTTAGCAAGATCGAATTGGGTCGATGGAGAGTAAGATGGACAAGCTAATGGATGTTTTAGGGTCCAAACCAGCAACTCAAGAAGATAACTAGAAGAGGATGTTTTCCAGCCAGGAGGAAAGTCAGAAGAGGATGGAAGCAAAGTTTGCCCAAATTGTGAATAACCATGCCTCATCCATCAACAACTTAGAGGTTCAAGTAGGTCAACTTGCTAATGCTTTGTCTTCTAAAAGTGCAGGTAGTCTACCAAGCAATACTGAAGTCAACCCAAAGGAACGGATCATGGCCATCACAGGAAAAGAAAATTGAAAATGTGAAGGAAGGGCAAAGACAAAATAGAAAGACAAATAATTATGGAAGTCCTTCCAAGTGAGCTCGTAATTGAGCCAATTAAGGAGCCTCAACCTAAAATTCCGTACCCTATTCTTGCTCAGTGGAAGTCAAGTTCAAGTAGAGCAATGAGAAATTTTAAGGAGGTTGAAGAAAATGAGGTTGAGGCTATAATGAATCAAATACAAACAAAGCTCACGTTGAAGGAACCGGTCAAGAAGAAGGTGAAGGAGCACATAACGGAAAGAAACCCTAACATAGCCAGGGCATTCGTGGATTTCTGAGCAAGTATCAATATGATGCCCTACACCTTTAGTCAGAAGTTGGGGTTAGGAGAGTTAGAGCCCACAAAGATATTAGTGAAAATGGACGAAAGAACAGTTCAACAACCGAAAGGGATTATCAAGAACGTGCAAGTACAAATTGATAAATTCATCTTCCCGTAGATTTCTATATTTTAAATATTGGAGAAGATGTGGAAACTCCTATGGTCCTTGAACGATCATTCCTAGCTACTTCTCGCTCGATAATTGACATTGATGGGGGTTAGCAAATAATTAATTCATTTATATCATTAATTCTGGAAAAAAAAGTAAGTTTGATTATATCCAAATTAGGAGGCAATAATAATTTTAGTTTATCAGGGGCAAGGACACTATTGCTGACATAATAACCTTTATACGAAATACTGACATGGATAGAAAAGGAATTGTTCAAATAGCATCTACTAAAATCATGGAAAACCTTATCAAAATACTTTTACGAGAAGGTTTTAACTCTGAGGGTACGAAAGCAGCAGATAACCCTAAAAGTGACATAGAAAGACAACAATTCTCCTCTACTTCCAACTAATATCAAGGAAACCGAACCTCGAGGACAATGGGAAGAGATTGAGGATCTTGGAAATACATTTAGAAAAAAAAATCGATTGCGTAGGAGAAGGCGAAGGAAGGAGAACCACAAGGAAGGTGGAAACCATAACAAGGTAGCTCATGTGCAGATTTGAGATCAGTGACTGCACTACCACTACACCATTCACTTCAACCATCTTAAGCATAAGGAGAGTGTCGAGTTACTGACGTTAAAAGAAAGCACTGCATGGGAGGAGACTTATGGAATTTTAGTTTCCTCTGATTGTTTTTGGTACAGTTGTTTGCTTGATTTATTTAGTTGTGATTATGTTTGATTTAAATTTGCTTGGTATTTATTTAGATTTTTTTAAGTTTTCACTTGTCTTTCCTTCGAATTTCTTGTTGGTTAGATGATTTGGAGGTGTTTGTAGGTTGCAGGACTATTGAGAACGCATGCTAAGCTTGGAAGAGGATTAAGAAGGTGAAAAATTGGAGTAACCCACGACCGTGGGAATTCGTAAGTTTCCCACGACCGTGGGAAGACTATCCTGAAAGTTTCTAGAGAGTTAACCCACGATCGTGGGAATGAGGGTGACACCACGATCGTGGGAAATCTCTCTAGAAAGTTTCAGGAGAGTTAACCCACGATTATAGGAATGATGGGGATTCCCACGATCGTGGGAAGGCCCATCTTAGTGGGAAGGCCTGTCTGAGAAAATTTTGAATTTCCCTCTCTTCTTCTTCTTTATACATTCTTAATAAATTTTCACAACCTCTCTCTCTAAAATCACTAAACCACTCCCTCAACTTCTCCAATCCTTCATCTTAGACTAAACTCTTGGTATTTTTTTCATTTCTTCCATCAATATTTCAATCCTTTGTACTTATTGTACATTAATCACTCAAAAATCAAAGGATTTGGTGAGATTTTTTCTTTTTCTCTCTAAAAAAAACTCATCTCTCTCTTCTTTGTTTTTTTGTAGACTTTTATCTTCCAATGGCTCCAAAGAAAATGGCAGCCCGAAAAATGATCGATGAACTACACCTTCAAGTCTTTGGAAAAGGTAAACCAGATATGGCAGTAACTTTTCATGCCTCACTCCTGATTTTTCTGGAAAGACGAAGGTATGCAATTTCAGGACTTTAGAGATAGAGAATTATTTACTCCTAGATATTTTGACTTTGAACTATTAGAAACTATAGAATTGAGGCGTAATGTTGAGCGATTGGCTGCAAACATTGGTTGGGGTAGGTTCATTCGTTGTGATGTGCCAATTTATCCTATGATGATTGTCAAAATTTTCACCATTGTGTGTCACAATCCTAAAATTGATACATTCTGGTTTAGGATAAGTGGTGATGTTTATAAACTTGATTATAATGTCATTCATGCACTTTTTGATTTATCGAACATAAAAATTTTAGATGATCACGATGACTTTGATGTGGATAATTACTAGAAAATTCTAATGGGTGAAACCAATTTTGACTCTAGAAATGCACCAAATACTTTAATTTGTAACACCGAGCACTTACTTCATAAATTTATGTGCTTAATGGTTTTTAATAAAATTGAAAGTAATAAGTGCTCAACTAATGAACTTTTCTTCTTTTGGTGCATTGATCAAAAAATCAAAATAAATACACCTTATTGGATTTTTTGATCTATTGTTAGTTGTGTTAATAAGAAGAGCTCTTATTTTTGCATGTCATACATTGTTGCTGCTTTGGCTTTGTTTTAGAACCTTGATGTGCATAGTGAACGTACGGCTAGGTATGATGTTTTATGTGCGCCTTATTTGAGATGCTCTGAAATTTTGGAGCCCCATTCTATGGAGCTTCGAAATCCTCAAACGCGCACAGCCATTAAGAACAGAAATGGCAAGGATGTAGCCACTTCCCAACCATCCACATCTTAAGTGCCTCAGGAGCCACAAGAAGAAACAGTGGAAGAGGAATCAACTACAACAGTAGAGGTTGACAGATTCCAACAAATCCTCAATTAGATGGCCTCTAATAATCAACAAATGACGATGCAAATAAATGATCTTGTCTCCTAGATGAGACAAGTGCATAAGGAGTAGCGGTATGTTGGAGTTATGTAAATATGGTGTGCTGGAAAGCAAATGTATTTACATATAACTTAATTTTCTTCCAGTTACTTTTGTAATGAAAATTTGTATTATTAATAAAACAAAAGGGTTTGGTTTTATTTGTATGAACATTATATATCTAGTCATAAGGTACCAATATTCTTTTGTAAGTAATATACATATACATAGAGATGCATAGGAAACATGTATATTATTAGAATCAAAATTAGTTGATTCATAGTTGAATAATCAAGTTGGTCACTAGATTATGGTTTAGACTATAATGTTGCGATTTATCTCCATGTAAGTAAAAGAGTTTACTTCAACGGAATGATGAGTTTCATATCAGATAGTAGTTGACTATCGATAATGGCACTATTAAATGAATTTAGAATCAAGTATGTTTTAAAGAATAAAGTGGGTCGTTACTTTAATCTTAAATCATACACCTTAGTATTCTGTTACTACAAACCACAATCTTGATGAGTGGTGAACTTATATGTGTTTCATTATAATTCTTGATATGATCGGAATGGATTTTTATAGAGTATCAATCTAGTGTCTACATGTTAGAATTATTAATTGAAACATGTATCAAGGAACATTCACTCAAATAAAGAGTTTATAGTGATATCATCACTTTTAGATTTTTTACGAAGTTTGGTGATTAAACTGGTGCCAATAGTTTGATGGAATAGCTACCAATTAAGTCTTAGCACCAAGATGAGATCTTGTGTGTTAATCACCATATAAAGTAAAACGGGAGATCTAGAAGAAAACACCAATATAAGGCTAAACGGTAATTTTACCCTTTAATGAGTTGATGGCTATAATATAGTTTATAATAAAGTTTGCAATTAGACATCTTATTTGAAACATGTATTCTCATAATATTTAGTAATTCAAGAGTTCAACGAATTGTCTTTAGTGGAATGACATTTGGTTAATAAGTTGGAATTAAATCTAATGAGATTAAATTAATTCTGGGCTTATTGGAGCTTGAATTATATAAGTCCAATTAGATTCCCCATTTGACTTCTA
>JAOQMS010000004.1:27213535-27238599 GCA_027563885.1 Erythroxylum longipes
ATGCTAAGGCAAAAATTCAAATTCCATGCTTATTCCATAACTATCATGCTTAATTCGACAAAAATATTTCGGGGGCCAACAGCATGAAACACAAATTTTCCTCTAACTCTCTCGTTGCAATTCTCCCCATTATTGAAATCGAGGTTATAACCCTTAGTATGGGGACAGGGTGCTACATTTAGAATATTGAGTTCTAGATCTAAATTGAGAGTTATACATGAAAGCATAAGTCTTACCTTTAGGGCCTGTTTGGTTGGATGTTAATTAATGGAATGGAACGGAATGGAACAAAAAGGAACAGTTTATAATGGAATGGAAAGTAATATAATGAAAAGTTGTTTTGGAGGGATGGAAGGGTTCATAATGTAATGTAGTGAAACATTGTTTGGAAGGTGAATGGAATGGAATGTAATGTATCATAAATGACTATTATACCCTTGATATTAAATTTAGAATTCAATGTTCCTATACCAGTATTAATCGCTCAAGAACGAATTCCAAGCATTATGAGGTGAAATTCCAAGATTTAGAGGACCGTTTGCATTATTTTCCATTTTAATGTGAATTTTTTGACGAATTATTGAATTCATATGCTAGACATATTTTAGGAGGTGAAATTCCAAGCTTTAGAGGACCCATTTTCTTGTTTTCTAGTTTAACATGAATGTTTGACACGAATTCTTGATGTGTTGTGTGTTTAATATTGTAGGATGTGAAATTCCAAGTTTTAGAGGACCTTTTGCCTTGTTTTTCATTTTATCATGAATGTTTTTCATGAATTTTTGATATGCTGTGAGATTAATGTTGTAGACTTGCTAGGTACTTAATTTAAAAGGTCTAACCTTAACTGCCATCAACTTCTTTCTTGTGTTTATTTGAAGATAGTAAATTCATCATTTTAGAGAGTTTTATGTCTTTGATGCTCTGAGTTTGTATGAATTCTAGTGATATTAGGGTTTTAATTTCTGATTTCTTGTGTTTGTTGAATTAAATTACAGAAGCTTGAAACTAAAGTCTTGTTCATAAATTAGGTAGCATTAAAAAGTGATAGAAGAAATAATTGGTATTACGAAAAATTATTGAAGGTATATTAGGTAGTTTGTATTTGTTAGTTTACGTTCCATCCTAAACCCCCCGAATCGGAGGTTTCTTATTTTCACTGTTTAGGATGGAATGGAACATAACATGAAACCCTCTGCTTCTATCCCATTCCGTTCCATTCTATTATGAAACCCTCAACCAAACAATGGAAGTGTGTTACGTTCCATTCTATTCCATTACTAACCCTCCAACCAAACAAGCCCTTAGAGTAAGGCCTAATGGATGTAGCATGTGCATATGTTTTGTATGAATTCTTAGATGTAGAAGCTTCATACTCATTTGTCATCTTCAGTAGGGTTTCTTCATTATACAAATGCTTTACCTTGATAAATGTAGTTTTGGTATTTGATACACATCCATCTTTATATCCAACCATATGCTAATTATTTGAACTTCTTTTACCTCTAAGCATGCTTTCAAGTTCCTCACTTCTCTTCGTGAATTTGGATAATGAGTCTTTAAATGCATTGACATCCTTTTTAAATACTTCATTCTCTTGCTTGAATACATGTAAGTTATAATTATCAACAATGGACACACTCTTAGATGCTTTGATTATATGCAATTTGTTCTTCATCCTTTCATTTTTAATCATTTAAAAATTTAGATTGTTATGAGCCTCTTTGATTTTAAAAGATAGTTGTTTTTTTCATAGTCATAATTTCTAGTCTCTTTCAGCATATGTCAATTAAACGTCACTATCACTATCAAAATATTTAAAATTTAAGATTACATTATCATCATTTTTATGTATGAAGAACCTGTGAGCTACTTCTCCTTTAGAATCACTGTTTTGAAATCACTTGTTTCAAGCTAAGTGTAGGTTTTAAGTTCCTTCTTTCTAATTTTGTTCCCTTTATTTTTCTTGTCATTTCTCTCATATTTATCATTTTCTTTGACGAGAGGGAATTGAAACTTTTAAGTGTCTAAGTTTTTTAAATTAAAACAAATAATTTTATTTGATTTACATTTTGAATCTACCTTACTACCCTTAAAGTCCTTGCTTTTGTAGATGTTCTTTCATTTAAAAAACTTTTTGAATTTTTTAGTAACAAGGGAAATGTCTTCCTCATCACTTTCAGTACTTAATTTCTCTTCTTCATCAATTGATTCCTCCTTTAAACCTTGAAAGCCATTTTTTGTGAGCTATTTTCCCTTTTTATTAAGTCTCACTGAGCCTCATTTTGTAAGTGAATATCAATCTAAAAAGTTCCTCCGATGGCAACACATTTGATCTTTTCTTCTTGAACTATTATCACCTTGGATTTACAAGACTTTGGAAGAGACCTTAGAAATTTCCTCTTAATTTCAACATGTATATATCTTTCCTAAGCCTTTGAGAATATCGATAATATCAATAAACCTAATGTACATAGTAGATATGCTTTTATCATATTTATTTGATATACTAATAAGTTCACTTTGATATTCTTTACTTGATTTGTTCCCTTATGTGTAACTTCTAAGATTTGTCAAAAAGACTGTTGAATTCATTCCTTCTTAATAAATAAAATAAAATGAGAACAGCCTTGCTTTTCAAGAAAATTAGTCTTTTATCTTGAGGATACCATTCTTCTTTTAGTTTGAGAATTTTTCTATCATCTATAACTTTAGTAGGAATAAATGAACTATATGAGACAATTTATCATAAGTCAACATTTTTTATCACTAAGAAAATTTTCATTCTTATTTTCTGATAAAGATAATCATTCATCAAGGACAGAAGCCCTACTAATATTTTGGCCATCTTAGTTAAATGAAGATCTTGATATACTTAGTTATGAAATGAAAATCCTTTTTGGAATTTCATTTGAAATTGTAATAAAATAGACCCACTTTAATACCAATTTTGGGGAACAAAGGCTGAAAATCAAGTTTATAGTGATTTGATAAATAACTAGGTCAAGAGGAACATTCTTATAATAATCTTTTATCGATAACGAGGAACCATTACAATATTTCTTGAAAGGTAAAGAAGAACCTTATTACTTCATAAGATAACCAAATAAAAGCAAATGAACCTTAGTTACTCACCTTAATGCTCAAGGGCTCCCCATCACTTCACAACCAATGAATGAATATTTGTAAATGCTTAAAAATTTTGGTAAATGTGTTACTATAAATTTCAAATGTCATAATGATGTTTGAAATTTTAAATCCTAAGTATTTATACCGATACTAACCCCAAAATATCATTAGATATGAAAACTAGCTATAGTAACAACTAGTAACGGTGAAATTAGTCGATCAATCTGGTATATTGGTTATTTGATAAATATATCATCCAATGTCATATACAAAATCATTACTTACATTATTGTTTGAATTTCATAACATATTGGTTGATCAGTGTGTCTAAAAGCATGTTTTTAAAGACTTTTCAAGTTCTTTTTAAAGGTCAAACCATATTCTTTTGGATAAAAGTTGACCCAAAATATTTTAAAAGTTTCTCAAATAGTATTATAAAGATTAAAAGGGTTCTTTTCAATTAAAAACCTTTATTTCTCTTAGCAAATAGAAAGATTTATGCATTAAGTTCAAAATATGATATGCTTGTTTGTGAAGAGCCTCTAAAGCACTAAAATAGCTACGTATGAGTTATAAAAAGGATTACAATTAAATTTATAGATTTATTGTTCTTGTTGGATCACTTATGGCCCGGGAATGCACAATATGCATCAGAATGGATCATAGGACTTCACATCTTGTGCCTTAGTTAACCAAAATTTCACAATAAGAAGTGTATGGAATTACCTCTTGAAATGCGTGGATTGGGATTCTTTTCAGATATCTTGATGCTGCAGTTCACGAACATCCTCTACCGGTATCCACACAAGGATGAACGATTCGAGAAGCGGATAATGTGTGCTAGCACATTCTAAAACACTTTAGAACGTTGCACAGTTTTTCTCTCGGGAAAAGGAACGAGTGGCTAGATCGCTATTGTTTTCATGTGGCTTTTAATGAGACATAAGCCCTCTATTTATAGAGAAGCCCTTATCCCTATTCCTAACGAGAATAGGACAATCCTATTTTAATAGGAATAGGAATATCCTAATCCTAAACCTATTAGGAATAAGAATATCATAATCCTAAACCCATTGGGATTATAGAAGCCTAATAAGTTTCGGCCCATACAATATCTCATATAATAAAATCCCGATAACTTAATTCAATCTAACCCAATAAATATATCCACATATATTTATTCAGTGCCTAATAAATTAAGCCCAAGAGAATAAGCCCAAATCACATCACTCTTTGTGTGCAACCTTATAGGCTCATCTGATGTTGGGAATGGGCTTGATCACACTTTAAGGCCCATAAGTCATAAGCGGCCTCTAGCAAGACATTATGACTACACAAATAAAATGAGGATCGGTAATCCAATTTAGCCTGTAACTATGATTACAAAATCAGTCCCTTTTTAACACGATATCAAGATTAATCATAAGGCATAGTACATTTCAACCTTTGACTAATTATAGTTTCTTGATTCCCAAGTTGACTGACTATAAAAAATGACATTGATGACTGCTCATCAATTCATTTGAGCACAACCATGTATTTCTTCATTCATACTTGTTAAGAGGCCCAAATGATATCTCTCTCATTTAAGAGAGGTACAAATCCCATCTACGTCATTCACATCCCTCCGCATGATTCATTTAATGTCGAACATAAGACTACTTATTATCCAGTTAAAGATAACTTAGTCTAATGTCCAAACACTTAATTCCTCATATAGGGAACCATGATGAAGTCAAACCATATTGAGAATCATTAATGACATGAAACGATGTAATGTTCTCTCTGTGGGTCAGTCCAATATATGTTCTCTAACACATATCTATGCATCTGATTTGATAACTCATATCCATAATCAGTAAAAAATGATCATCAATCAGAACACATACTAGCCTTAATTCATTATTGTTCCACCAATAATGATCAACTAGTGACAGTTTAGAATAATATTATAATGCTTATGGTTTTACTATCAAGTCACATACTTGATGACATAAGCCTAATACTATTCATGGAATATAAATCACATTACATAAACAATATACATGCATATATAAAAGAATACCTCATAATATATAAATAATAAGTCAGAATGTCAGTACAAAAGTCACGTGTGACCATTGGCCTATGGCACACTACTAGCACTTTGGCCTTCCTGGATCTTGATATTCTTCTTAGTTTGAATGCATTTGATCATTAAAAAAATTTGACTTCATTTCATGTAGCTTTATTTTAAGACATCAAAGAACAAATCATATGTAGTAACTATGCTTTGTTATCATCAGAACATGGATTGTAACTTGTCTTCATTCAATAGCATGCTACCTTGTTTCTTTACATAGAATTTATGTCTAGTCTAAAGTTAAAATCTAGGCTTATATCGAGAACCATACATAAATGTTTGAGATGATATGGGTAGATTACATAAAGTTTTAGTGGATAGTTTATCATGTGTTTAAATGTTAAATTGAATTATTAGTGCATGCTTAGGTCAGGATTGTGCTATTTAGATAGATATTTGTGTTTCGAGTGTTTTATAGGTTAGAGCATGCTATTGAGCTTAAATTTTGTGTATTTAAGGTGCCCTGATTTGTTTGTTAGTGTTTGAGATCAGATATCGAAGAACGGAGAAGATTTGTAGGCTATAATCATAGGCCTGGATCTTGCGCCCCATGATCATGACAAAAGCAAAATGGATAGGCCATGACCGTGGCCTAAGGGGCCATGACCGTGGCTCGTTGCCTACACAACAGCAAACACAAATTAGCTTTGAAAACTCAACTTTGTGAGGTTATTTCATACTCTTTGGGCTCGGGTAAAACCTAGATTTTACCCTAAATAGAAAAGAATATAGAGAGGCCTAAGAACCTTAATTTTTCGTGCCTCCATTTGCCACTTTGAGAGAGAGAAAGAGAAGAAGGAGAGAAGGGGAGAGTAGCATCTGTAGCTGCTATCCAACCACTCCAACCCAGCTATTTCAAGTTCTTTCCTTCTTTCTCTTGTTTATTTACTTCATCTTAATGTACGACTTGGGATTGAGAATGTTGAACAAGTTGTTAATGATGATCTAAACTCCTTTAGGTATTTGTTCTTAAATAAATGTTAATGTGATTTCTTTTGATGTTAATACATTAGGTATTTGTGATTATTTGTTGTATTTACATGCTTTGGTAACAAATTGAGAGAGTGAACTGATAGAAAAATGATTATATTGGGTAATGAGAGTTAAAAGACCTAATAGATCACGCAAATAATCAAATCGGTAATTTATACAAGAAGATATCTCATATGAGGGCCTGATAGTCCATTAGAGGGCTTAAGATCTAATTGGATGTGTGGGCTCTTTATTAATTGAGAGATTGCAAATTTCACAATTCAATTAGGATCATATAACTCGAGAGCGATTAATCCGCCCTTCGAAAGTCTAGGACTGATACCGAGTTAACTCAAAAGTAATCACGTTAGCATATGATGATAGGATAAATTCCCCTTCTCATAATTCTTTGATCTTGTCTTATTGCGATATCTTAATTGTTAAGTGGTTGTGCTCCATTTTGATTTAATTTTGTTAATTTCAGAATTTTTATTTCCATTCAACCCCTACTCAATTGTTTAATTTTCTTTTTATCTTTATTTTCATTTAAATCACGTTTTTACAACCTTAGAAAAAGTTAGGATTCAATTAGTTCTCTAATTCCTCATAGGATCAATATCTCAACTACTACACTTACAACCCGTGCACTTGTCGAACATTAAGGGTTTTATAAATAGATTAAAACTTGCCTCAACATGAGACTTGCATTTATAATAAGGCATAGTGGATGAAGAATGTGTATAAGAATTTTTATGTTTATTTAGATGAGTATGTATCATGTTAATTTTCCATCTTAGGTAAAGGTTCTTCACTATACAATTGTTTACTCTTGACAAATGTAGTCTAGGTACTATATGCACTCCCATAACTGTATCTAGTCCTATGCCTATTATTGAAATTCTTTTGTTTTCCTAGCATGCTTTCTAATTTTTTACTTCCTTTTCTAAATTTGGGCAAGAATTTCGTAAGAACATTGACCTTCTTTTTTAATATATTATTCTCATTTTCTAACGAAGTTATGATTATCAATGATAACCATAATTTTTGATGCTTTGATACTATACAATTCACTCTTCATCTTTTCATTTTCACTAATGCATCCATCTAGATTCTTTTAATTCTTTTTAAGTTTGGAAGATAGTTTCTTATTTTTCATACCTATGACCTCAAGACTTTCAACTAGTTCATTATAGGAATATTCAATATAGATATCACTATCATAAGATTTATTCTTAGAGAATAACTCATCATCATCATCCATAAAACATTTGTTAGCTACTTCTCCTTTTAAAATTCTAACCTTCATAATCACTTGTCTCATCCCAAGTTAAGGTGTTAAGTTCTTTATTTTAGTTTTTGTCCCTTTTTTGTTTTTCTATTGTTTCATACTTTTTTGTTGCCTTTAAGGAGATGACATTTGGAAGAAAGAATGTAACGAAGGGGATTCTTATTTGTAGTTTATAGTAAATGATAATTTACAATTGCTATCAAATTTACCATTTTTGAAATCCTTTCTATTGTAGAACTTGTTTCTTATTTTAAGCTTATTGAATCTTTTAGTTATAAGAGCAATGTCTTCCTTATTACTTCCATTAAAGGATTTCTCTTTCTCTTACTTGGAATCTCCTTTGAAGCCTTGAATACTAATTTCTTCCTTTTAAGAGCTATATATTTTTATTTAGTTTTCCTAAGTCTCATTTCTTAAGTGAGAAAAGATTTGATGAGCTCCTCCACTAGTAACACATTTAAGTCCTTTGTCTCTTGGATGGTTGTTACCTTGGCTTCCTAAGTTTTCAAAAGAGACTTAGCAATTCTCTAACCATCTCAACATTTGTATATGTTTTTCATAGGCCTTTAAGTTCATTGATATTTTCAATAAATCTAGTATACATACTAAAAATGCTTTTATCATGTTTCATTTGAAACAACTCATATTTGTGTATTAGCATGTTAACTTCACTTTCTTTAACTTAATTTTTTCCCTCATATGTAACTTCTATTGTATGGAAAATTTTATGAGTTTCTTCATTGGTAGAGACTATATTAAAGTAATTTCATTCTAATGCTCAAAATAAGTTATAAATAACCCTTTTATTCAACAAAATTGGTTTCTTATCTTGGAGATCCTATTCTTCCTTTAATTTGAAAGCTTTTCTATATGATGTTTGTGAAAATCAATAGCACATTTAAAACATTTTCTCATAAGTTAACACTTTTAGCCTCAAGAAACTTCATGCTAGTTTTCCAATAAAGATAATCATTTCTATCAAATAAGGATCTCCTATAATACTTTGGTTATCATAGTTATGTGAAGATGTTGATGCACTTAGATTGGCCATTAATAAATTTTCCTTTTAAAGTTTATTTGAAATAGCAATTAAAAGACTCACTTTGATACCCCTTGTTAGTTCAAATTCAAATAGAATGATGATATGAAATGAAAATTTAGTCAATTTTAATTAAAAAATAATGTAAAGACTGTAAGGAAGAGAAATTCCAAATCAATTTTACAATGGTTTAAAAAACAACCCTTACATATATCCACTCTTCACATCTCTCTTAAGTTATGTTAAGCTCTTCTTTCAGTCAGGTGAAAAGGAAACTTCTTGCACCAAACTTTGTTTATGTCAAGTAAAGAGTAAACCTTTTACATTCTTCCCTGAAGGTGAAGAGCAACTATAATTATTTTTGGATCAACCAAATACAAAAGGATAGTCCCCAAATGAACTTTATAATTTGAAGAATCCTTGCTCATTTTAATACTTAAGGGTTCATAATCACTTTGTAATGAATGTATAAATCCTTGAGAATGCTTTAAAACTATTTTATATGTGTTCTTATAACACCCAAATGTTATAAAGTTGTTGAAAATTTAAAAATCCAAATATTTATACCTATAGTTGCTTAAAAATATAGTTAGAAACAAAAACAAACCATTGCAATATATTAGTAAAAATGACATTATTCTACCACTCTTGCATATTGTTCAACTAATATATCTTATTAATCGACCAATATATCAACCACTATTGACACAAACTCACAATACATGAATTTTATCTTTGAAACTACATTTTTAAACCATTAAAAGATATTAGTCAATCAATATATTATACTAATCTATTAATGCAACGACTAATATTGATAAAAAATCATAACGTGTGGTTTGTTAGCTTTCAAGCTATATTGGTTGAGCACATTGGTAATTTGGTTGATCAATATGTCAAAGAACCATACATTGGTTGACCACTAGTTTGGATTGGTATACCAATATACCTGGAAACATATTTCTAAAGATTTTCAAGCTTGTTAAATTGTCAAATTTGTTCTCTTAATAATAAATTGACTCAAACACTTCTCAAAAGACTCTCCAAAGAATATTTTAACAATCAAAAGAGTTTTCTTTGAAATAAAAACCTTAACTACTCTTGAAATTTGGAAGTATTTATACCTTAAGTTGAAAATATGATATGCTTTTATATAATGAGGCCCTAAAATATTAAAGCAACCAAGTAGGAACTGACACTACAACAAAAATAACTAAACTTAAAAATATAGTTAGTGATAAGTCTAGCTTAATCCCACAAAGACTAAATCAAATCATTTTTCTAAATTATATTTATATGTAAATAAAAAATTAAATTGTAGGGGAGGGGGGTTTGGTTGGTTTTGAGTAACAAAACAAAGTAAAATTGAACTAATAAAAGCTAATCAAATTTAGCAATATAAAAGTGAGAAAAATAATGAATGATTTTGGAATCCGATTCTTAGTTTAATCTCAGCCTACACTTAAATAAACATACTTCATTGAATTATTGTTTTTACACCTCTCTTAGCAACTATTGATCATAGATTAATAATAAGCTCTGTTAACCTCAGTTTTCCCTTAGATTGTGTTTAGTCAAAATAAGTTCTTAAACTAAACTTAGCTATCGAACAACCTAGAACAAGCTCTCTATATTTAATCGAACAGCCGCATTATGAATAAGGAAAACAAATCAATCTAAGCAACAACCACACAAGCTCGGGTCCTTTAACTTATGTTACGTTATCCCTAATGATTCAACACCATTAGTTGCCATAAATGAATCTAAAACACAACTATTATGTATTGTATTTAAGACTCTAGCAATGAGTTTATATAAAAACAATCTACTATAAGCATTTAGATCATCTTTTACACAAATACCCTAATTAATAAGCAAGAATAACATAAAGAATCCTTAAAGAGAGAGAGATTCAACAATATATAATGAAGATATGTTCAAATATGATCCTCGGCATCGATTTCACATCCAAATTGGAAGAAGAAAGATTAGCCCTCCATAGATCCCAAAGAATTAAAGTTTTTCCCTCTCCCATGCTCCAAAAATTATTCTCCTCTCTTTGGCCACTCAAAATGTCAATTTATAGCAAAAACTAAGTTTCTGGGCATATGCACAGTTGGGTGCACGACCATGCATCCAACCTTGCAAACCAATAAAAATGCCTCATTCGTGAATGGGCACAGCTGTGTAAACCATAAGGAATGTGCTTTTAACTTATTTTGGCTCTTGAACTTTGAAATTGTACCTAAAACTAAATATGAACCAAAATGAGTTTCTTAAGCATTTCATGTCATTAAAAGTGTTATGGAGTAAATTTATAAACAATTAAGCACATATCATAACTATACAAAAGTTATAATTATATTTGTAGACTCGTGCCTTGATCTTTTTTGGTCTTAGTTAATTCCTTCACTTAGAATTGATTTAAAATTTAGGAACTTTCTTTGAGGTCTTTATAAGGTGTGTCACGAGTTCATTTCATAATGTTTTCTTCTAAGGCATAAAATAAAGTAAATCATTAGTAGTAATTATGTTTTGTTATTATCAAAACATGGATTGAAATCTTCCTTGATTCAAACAATCTATAGATCAGTATTTCAATAAAGCTTGAGCATCTGAGTGTAACCTTGAAGACCATGATAGATAATAACCAATTATTTATTAAGGCTACTAAATGCACCTTTAGGACAAGAAAAATTAATTATTTGGGTTATTCTATATTTAAGTAAGAAGTGGCCACTAATAAGAAAAAGTATGAAGTTATATTAAAATGGATAACTCTAACAATTTTTAAGGACCTTAGGGGGTTCCTGGATTGATAAGGTTTCACTGGAGATTTATTAGGCATTATAGTATTCTTGTTAAGCCTTTCATAAAGTTATTAAGGAAGGATTCCTTTAAATGGAGTGAAGAATGTCAATTAAAATTTAATAAGCTCAAGGAAGTTAGTAATTTTGCTTATATTCTAACTTTACTTGATTTCTCCAAATCCTTTATTATTGAATCTTGTACTAGTGACATTGGAATTAAGGTTGTATTAAAGTAGGACCAACACCCTATAGCATTATTGAGTAAGACCCTCACTTCTAAGAACTAAGGGTTATTAAATTAGAAGAGGAAATTTCTACCAAAGGTTAAATCTATTAAGCATTGGTATCACTATTTAAACGATAGACAATTTTTAGTCAAAATTGACTATAGAAGCTCAATTTCCTATTAGAGTATAAGGTGCCTACTTCCTGTCAACAAACATAGCTTCCAAAGATCTTTGGGTATGAATTTAAAGTTTTGTGTAAAAGTGGAAAAGGAAGCTTATTAGATAATGCCTTATCTAAAATTTCCAAATTTATACCTTTATTCAATGAAGTGAAGGATATTTAGGATAATGATATATACACCAAGATATCATTAGCAAGTTTCAAAAGGGTTTGCTTCCCTACACCTTTTATGAATGGAAGGGGAAGTTGCTAAAATGGAAAGGAAGGCCATTAATTGGCTTCAATTTTTCTTTGAGGACTATATTAATATCTTTAGTATATTATAAGATTCATGGAGAACACTCTAGTGTCGTGAATGCTATAAGAAGTTGTAGAGCTTGTTCTATCAAAAGGGATTAGCTAGAGATTTAAGACACTATATTAGACAATGGATCATATGTCAAAGAAGTAAAGTGGAACTAATAACTTATTTTTACTCTACTGCAACCTTTATCTGTCCCTAAAAATGCTAAACTAAGATCTCTGTGATTTTTTGTAATGGTTTCCCTAATTTAAAAGGGAGGTGTTGAGAAAACGTCTAACCTATTTATCCAAACAAAGGATTTTCTTCATATAACCACAAATACAATCAATCAAGCCAGAAAAGGTTAATTAATTGAACTAGATACATACCAACAACATGTTTTGTGCTATTTCATTTTGTAACCAACTTTTATTTTAGTGTTTCACTTGTTTTGGAACTTATAAACTTATTGTGAAGACTATAAGTCTTTTCTTTCATTGCTAAATAATAATTTTTGGAACACCTACTTTATTTTGTTTCAATTGAGAGATTTTTTGTTCTTAATTTAACTAACTCAAAACTTATCAATGTCCTCTTTATGACATTTTAAATCCTTTATAGATTTAGTTCTTAGAGCTCTACAACCAAAAAGTTGATCCAATTACTTAATTTGTTTATCTTGTTGAGATTTCAATCTTATTTATGAGTTCTTTATAATTTATTAATAAGTGGATTCGTATAAGGAGGTTACTCATTCTTGTGGTAATTGACAGATTTAATAAATATTCACACTTTATAACCTATTTTTTGCAACTGAAAATTTTAATTCCTAAAAAGAATGGAAAAGCTATATATGGAATGAGTACAAAGTAAGGGAATAGCTCAAGAGAACTAGTTCTACTAGAGTAAGGTTTTACAAAGTCATGAACCTAGAGGTGTTTGGCTAGTTAAAAGCTTTAATCTTTGTTATTTGTAGAGTCTTATATGAGGGCTCCCTAGTTATTTAGTGTATCACTGAGTGAGCAATCCTTGTTATTCATGTGTTGTTCCCAAGGAGGTTCCATCTTTTGGTTGTTTCAAAAACCCCAACAAGGAGGTTTCAAAAACTCAAATGCAACCTCTTAGTCTTGGAGATAATTATTTCCCTTACTTAAACAATTATGTGTATAAGCAAGGTCTGGTCCTATATGGCTTTTTGGTTGAATATTCTGTGATTCCTCTCCTTCAATATTGTATGAATTGCACATCCAAAAGCTAACTTGAAAATCTTATAATCTGTAATGTTAAGATTGTGAGATGTAGCAATCTTTATAACTATATTGTTCCAGCCCTAAACCTGACAATATGTATTAGAGAGTTAGAGGATCCTCCTCTAAAGATTATTGGTGAATTGGCATTGGAAGAAGAGATGCTTCACACACTCATTCTCCTAGATGCAAAAATTACAGATTGCATTAATGTTGTTTAAATAGATTTTCAGTCTATCCTTAGTGTTGAGATAATTCATTATGGTTGACCACACAATGAAAGACACTTTTGAGAGTCAACTCATTCTGTACCAATCTATTTCATTTAACTTTCTGACCATGTGCTCTATATATCTCTTGATAGGGAATACTATAGAGATTGTATTATTTATGTATATAAGAGAGATAACTGGAGCAAGCTCCCCTCCTGGAAAATATCCAGGCCTAAACAATTCTTCACAATTGCAAAAACTACCCCCTCTTCTCCCTCAGTTTAGCTATATTCCTCCTTACACATTCTCTTTCCTTAACCACCTATAACAGACTTATAACAACCTACCTACATGGCAGATTTCCCCTTCCCCAGCTTGCCCCTGCGCATATATTTTTTAATCGGCTTAGGCTACTTAGGTAATATGAGCTGATCACTAAGAGAGGTGCTAATATTGCTAGCATCTCTTGGCAGGAATTGTTGATGAAGTTTCCAGATTTATGTATGAGCCATTTAACCTTGTCTATTTCCTCTAAGTTAGGCTTGCAATTTGGAATGTTGTCTTTCACCATAGCCATTTCTCTTGTATTGCAGTTCTATTGATCTGCTTGTATTATATCCATAACTAGAGCATTATCATAAATAATATGTCTAGAGTATTTGAGGTTTGGAATCAGATATAAAGTCCCTAAATTGTTTTAGTTGTCGTGCCAAAAGAAGGTAGACTCACCATCTCTAATCTTCTTCTTTATTGTACTTTTATAGAGGCTCACCAGCTAAGTATTTATATCATGGTCCAAGAAGAATAGGATTTCGATTTCTTTTTCTAGAAAATAACTTCTTTTAGGAAATGAATATGAATGTATTGTACCTATATTACTTCTTTATCTGTAAATATCCTCTATATTCATTTTGCTAACAATATTTTGTTGGAGATCCTTATTGATTTAACACCTAATTCGCCTTTTTCCGGTGGCTTTCAAGCGTCTTGCCATTTAACTTTTGCTCCATTGTTATTGTAGGGGCTACTCAACCAAAAGAACTTTAAAAGTTTTTCTAACTCCTTGATGAGTTTCTTTAGAAGGATAAAATGGGAAAGCCAACACACATACAGGTTTGCTTATCCTTAAAAACATCTCCACACTGCAACTGAAGTAACTCATGTTTTTGTTATCAATATTTTCAGATTACATGGTATGTCTAAAATAACTGTTAGTGATAAGAACTCGCTGTTTTTAGCATATTCAAGTAGGAATCTTTCAAGCTAAAGAGAGTTAGTCTATTTATGTCGTCAATTTACTAACCACCATTTGATGAGCAGTTTGAACTTGTTAACAAAATTATGGTGACAATTCTTAGAGGTATGTGCAGAGATTATCCCAGCAAACAGCAAAACGAAATTTCCTGATTGAATGGTGGTATAACAAACAATCAACCTCCTGTATATGTTCCACACTTTACTGATGAAGATCAAGCTTTACTGGAGAGGGAAATAACTTCGCAAATAACTAAGTTACATCAGCATCACATGAAGCAAGATAATAAAAAGAACAGAGAGGGAGTCTTCCTTACGTCAGTATTAAACAACATACTCCTTACCGTAGGGCAAATCTTAAGCTCTATCCCTCATATTATGATCGTTAAAAGGTATTAAACAAAGTAAGAAAAGTGGCTTACAAACAACAATTTCCTACTATGACAATGATACATGAATCTTCTATGCTTCTCCTTCCAAGCACAGCTGTAGAGTGATGGTCAATAGCTGGCAAAGAAGGCAAATTGATGTAATTTAAACACCTGATATGCATGCTTTTTGATTTAAACACCTTATATGCATGCTTTTTGCTCAAAAAGCATGCATATAAGGTGTTTAAATTACATCAATTTGCCTTCTTTGCCAGCTATTGACCATCACTCTACAGCTGTGCTTGGAAGGAGAATGGATATGAGACAAAACAAAGCCAACATAGTTGTTAGTCCGACGGTTTACTTCATGAAGTTATTTGCTCAAAAAGCATGCATATAAGGTGTTTAAATTACATCTCCTAATTTGCCTTCTTTGCCAGCTATTGACCATCACTCTACAGCTGTGCTTGGAAGGAGAATGGATAAGAGACAAAACAAAACCAACATAGTTGTTTGTCCGACGGTTTACTTGATGAAGTTATTTGGGAATTCCTATTTGATCTCTTAAAAGGGCTTCCAGATGCAAACCTTTTGACAACGGAGAAGGTCCTTCAAGTGGAGGATATTGCTACCGGAATTTGGGAGTAAAGAGCAAATTAATTGTCATTGTTTATGAAAAAAAACGATGCCGTCAGCTTATATACTAGGCACCGTTTTGCTTAATTGGTGTTGTTTTCATTTAACAAACTTGTATACATGGAGTTGGAATTACATGTAAATGCTACTCATTCCCAGAAAGAATACTAATCATACTCATTAGTCATTACATTACAAGCTTAAATAAGAAAAGAGGGATGGTACAAGATCTACCACTGACCATGCAAGGCCTGCATATTGGAGGAATCTAATGCCAGTGTCCACATCAAATGAGTCCTGGAGGGAGAAGAAAAACAGCTTCTTGATATAACCTGGTTGCTGGCTTTTATCAGTTACTGAAACATTTAGCATAGGGATGTAGCATGTTGATTTTATAGGGATCCCCAATGATTTTGATACTACCGGAAGAATACGCCTAGCTAGAGCTTTGCTGCAGAACTTCACCGTGAGAATTGTTGGTATTCCCACAAGTACTCTACCCAAAAACGTCAGGACTGTGATTTGTGGCGTAAATACTCGCGGCACAGCTTCATGGTGGAACTGATGGAAGGTTTGCTGGATACCCGCCACCTGAATAACATTATAAAGTAAAAAGTCCTCTTTTAATTTTGAAACTGTAGTAACTTTGGCTGGATCATCTATGGCCTATTATATTGGAAGCTCAAAGAACGGAATAAAATCATCTTAATTGACATTTTCTCTATGAAATTGTGTAATGTTCTCCATCGTTATTCTACCTCTTGTCAAGGAATTGCATTACTGATCTCAAGTTTCTCTACGACACCATCTAACAGACAGATGCATAAACACTCATGTTGTAATGCAACAGAAGCCACTAGTATAAGACTTTCTTCGCCTAGAAAATCCCCCTGCGTCAATTCAAGATCAGTATTCTTTCAAAGCCACCAATTTTTGTTCTTCTTTACTCTGATTGTACCTCTGCCTCCTATATCCTCATTCATTGAACCAAGGTATTGAATGATGTTAGTATTGACTACATTGAACTCACTTTCGAGACGTTTTTTATCTATTAAACATCAGAAAGTCAATCTCCACTAGCTTGTTAATTCTAACCTGAGTGCTGTTTTAAACTTTCCATTTATTCATCTTTGATGTATCGAGCAACAAAGATTTCAATTTTAATATTTCCATGCTAATAACATTTTCTAGAAGATGCTACTAGCTCCAACTGAATGAGGACACATAATATAGTTGAGGAAGGAAGCTATATAATTAAAAGAACACGCATTTCTGGAGTCAAATTGAAGAATGATTACTTACAATTCCAAACGCAACACCATCGAATGCTGTGTGATATTCAAAGCTTGGAGTTGGAAGCTCAGGAGTTGGGTACGCAAATAGAAACAAGAAGCTAAGAGCAGCCCAAAATGTAGTAACTGAAAATCAGATAGTGCATGCAATGTAAAGAGTCCAGGAAACCATAATATTCTCAATTCTTAAAAGTAAATGCAACGGCTTGATATCTACATGTTCAGAAGCTGAATCGGATATAACTGTCACTTAAATTAAACATGTAACATTAAATGGAAACCCATGTTGCTCAGATTAGGGCCTCTTTCACCAAGATAAACAGTTGAGAAATCAGCAATACAAATGAATTATACCTAGCAACCAAGCTCCACATCAAGCAAAGAGAGAAGGCCACCCTCTAAAGCTTACTATGAATGTCCATTTTAGGTAAGAAAGAACTATCCCACTGTTACATGTTCCTGTCCTATTGTTTTTGAGGCACTATCTAGCTTTTCTACAGGATCTCATGCCCCCATGATTCTGAAGGGTGTGATTGATGAAAAACTTATGATTGTCACAACAACAAAACCGTTTTCTGGCAGAAAAATTTTCAATCTCGAGGTAGATAACCAAAAGGAACACTATGTGATTTGATCCATGCTACCATGATAACAGTTGAACAAGGTCACAACAATGAACACATTTAGAAGTGCCAAGTCTGTATTACTCTTCTATAAGTAAACTATGTCTAATTGTATGGCCATCCACCCAACTATTCTTACTTGGCAACTTGCCAAGCCTCTTGGCTTCTAACTACTATTTTGGTATTTAGATTAGTATGCAAAAGCCCATTCCAGATGTTCCATGGAGTATATACATTTACTTTTATGGTAGACCAAAAAAGGAAACGTATAAATGGAAATAATTATTGTCAATATGGGTGACTTGTCAGACTATGTGTCTTTTAGCTTTTTACCTAATTAAGTTATTGACCAGTCACTGAATATAAATTTTAGGTAAATTAATTTCCTTGAAGATAATTTGGCAGGAAAAAAGTAAAGGGTCTAGAAATAATTAGAATTGGATATTTTGCATATGTGAGCTGGATATTCGCCTACCATTCTGTCCAGAGACAATAAAACTGTCAATGTACTCATTGACTGTCAGCCAGAAACAAAGAATGACCAATCCAATAAACAAGCCACCAATGATGTCAATTAAACTGTGCATGCCAAGGTATATCCTTCCTACCAAGTAACAATAAAATATCAGTTTGTCAGTTGACAACAAGAGAAAACAATCAAAGCTGCGAAGAACTTACAAATGACAATTGCACTTACCTATACCAATTAGGCCCACTAGTACACAAACAATGGAAAATCCACCAAATTGCGAGGAGACATCTTGTATTTGCGCATAAGATAGGACATAATGTAAAAGATACCTGGTGCATTGCCGTTTAAAAGATAAATGAATAGAACTGTAGCAAAAGTGAAGCTAATGTAAAAGGAGATGTGAAAAGCTATGTAGAATTTTGGACACAAGTTTGGAGCAGCGTAGCATATGACGGCGTAATGAAGAATCATAACAACTGATAGGTAAGTTTTTAAGAAACCAACAAACAAGAAATTAAACCACAAACTTACATGATTGTTATAATCCTTCAAGACTTGGAGATATCTAAGCACAAACTCAACTCCACAAGAATATATTCTCGAAATATTAAGATTACCTATGAATCCAGTTCAGATTTCTGACATACAATCGATGTTTCTAATCTAGCAATATTTCCCTTGAAACAATGGATTAGAGCCTAGTATACTTTCAAGATCTTTTTCCTCCAAGACAACTAGAAAAAGTACAGAACAATGTGGAAAGTTGAATACCCAGATAAGCATACTGTGTTAAGAGTGTGGGAAGATGGCAATCCATATTCCAAAGAATTGTCTTCCTCATCCTTTGTAGCAGTTACCCTCCTAACAGGTGGACAACTAGGTCTAGGAGCTGATATTACATCCTATAACACAAAAGAGAAAAATCAGTTAGGAACAAAATACGGTTACTTTTGCTACTCCCTTAGAATGAAAGAACCTATACGCAAATATTGTATTAACCAAAGATGGGAAGAAAGAGGCTACCTTTATGCAGTTTCCTACATAATCGCAGAAAACCATCAAAAGGGTCATTTGCCTAGCCAATTTGGTATGCCCACTCTACCAACATAACCCAAAAGCCATTGGAATTCAGACGCTGAGGTATAACCAACTATCACAGGTTTCAAATTCATCGCTAAGAAGATAGAGAAAAAGTACCCAGAAAAGCAAAGGAAGGAAAGCAGTGTAGAAGGGTACAGAAACGACACAGGACAAAGCAGAGAATAGACCATCCAGAAAACCATGCTGGTAATTCTGCAAAAACCCAGAAAACCAACACAGGAAAATGAATAAATAAATAAATCAAAGCACACAAGTCAATAACCAAGAACAACAATTTTGGTTTTTGTTCATGGTAGAAAATTCTAGTTCAAACCTGGATCTTGATGATCAAATGGGTGCTAGAAACGACATGTTGAGCCACCCATGGCTGAAACAAAGATCTAAGCTTCTGAGTCACATTGAGACACGAAGCTACAACAATCCACAAACCAATACCACAAATAGTCAACCCTTGCCATAATGCTACGTTTTCCATCATACTTCTCCCTCCCTCTCTCTCTCTCTCTCTCTCGCTATGTATATGGGTGTGTGTGTGTGTGTGTGGTGGTCTGTGCGCGTATGGCAACAAGAGAGATGAGTACAAGAACAAGAATCACAGAAAGAATGGTGGTAGCGGAGAAAATTAAAGACAGAACTGGGAAACTAACTCGTCTCCTTGGGCTGAATTTTCAAAAAGTAAACAGTTTTGCCAAATTAAAGTTTTTTTTATTTTCTGGGTGCCAGGCTGCCAGTGACAGGGGTGTCTGACTGTTGGATACTGGCTGGCTTGGCACAGAAAGCATCAATCCGGCGGCTGGTAACAATGGAACGAAGTTTCTATGGACACAAAAAAACAAAAACGAGAACTATAAAATTATTAGAAAAAAAATCTAAATTAAGGATTCATTCCATTCGCTTGCATCTTGTGTGTTAGTGCTTAAATATTATTGTATAAGATATTAATTATTTAAATGAAATTAATTTGGAGTGTAAAAATGTTGGTTAAAATCCTGAAGTGAAACTTACTGAAAATCTATCGAGTAATCGAAATGCCTTATAATTCAGGAGCATAAGTAGTTTAAAGCTTTAGTTTCCACGCATTTTCTTACGGCATATATTTCTACAAACAAAATATACGAAAAGCGCAATGAGAACTTGGCAGAAAAACATCATCCATGTGTTTGTGTTTTACGATTTGATTAGAAAAGGAATACTACAAACAGCGGTTTCCTGCTTTCATGTGGGGCATGATGGGGTTGGGCTTAAATGCCCCTATGGTTCCAACTCAAGAAACAATGAAACACATACACATGATCGCCTATTCCTCGGCTTGGTGGGATCTTAAATGTGATCTCATTTAAACCTTTTATCACATGATCATTTATTCCTCGGCTTGGTGGGATCTTAAATATGATCTCATTTAAACCTTTATCATAATGGATATTGCATGTAGAATTTTGTCTCTGTATTTTAATATGTATATATATTACCCATTTCACTTGTGAAAATGGAACGTATGAAGTTAGGCTTACTTTTGATCCTACATCAGAGACAGACATGGTGATTTCATCCACAAACTTTGCCTTTGCACATTAATTATTTGACACCATATTTCATTTGCTTTTCTTTCTTGTTACTTTCTACGTAAATAAAGTGTTACAGATAAGCAACTCCAGCGCACTAAAATCATTTGCAGTATGGATGAATAAAATTCAAATTAAACACACAGACAATTTTTCAGCTGCTCTTGGTTTGTCTTTGAAAGAGAAACAAAGAAAAGAAAGGTGGGAGTATTGTTGTCATCTTATTACAACCGGTGATGGTTTTTGTTTTTCTTCTTGGTCATGTGAAAACAAGTTAGTTGCAGAGTTTGTTCAGCTACAAAACCCTCTTCCCTTCATCACATGCTTCCTTAGGCCAGGGATATGAACATTCTTAATATAATGTCTCCAATCTATACTTCCCACATCAAATCCAAATCTCATCTTCTCATTTTCAGACATGCTCTCCATCAATCTTTGAGTGTTGCTGTTATCAAATCTGCATCCATATATATATATATATATATATATATATATTAGCCTTCTAATGCTCCAAATCAGGAACGAAAAACCTTCTCTTAAAGATTTGAGCTTTCTCTACGTAGTTATCAAGCTTTTGACAAGCATTTTACCGCTCTGGAATTGTTTACTTACCTGCCACCGTAGAAAGTGTAAGGCTCATAGATGTCGGCCAAATACTTGGCTTGCTCAATTGATTTTCGGCAGATAAGTTGATGTTTTTGAGACATCTTCTGATCCGATGTGGAAATTGCTGTAAACCTACTTCGCATGGTCACTTCATTGCAAAGATGAGCAGAGAAATCTTGCATGGAGCTGAAGAGCTTCATGAATGGCACGCGGATTGGCTTGCCTTTTGAGTCGACATAAGGTGAGTGGTTGTAGTGTTCATAGAGAAGTTTAGCTAAGTCCTTGAAAACAAGTGGATTTACAGCCGACGAAGCTATTTGGTACACACTGATGCCTGATTTTTGAGTAGTTCCATGTTTGGCAATTGCTGCCAAGGTTGCATTAACAACCATGTCTGCTGGTACCTTCAAGTAACAATATCATGAGGTTAATTCTCTGCTGTTTGTTTTATTTCTTGTCTTCCTTTTCTACTTTGATGATAAAAACATGTTACATACCACATCAAGTACCCCGTTTGGGTCTACCAAGAATCCTGTAAGCTGCCCCTTCCCATAGTACAATATTATTGGATCCATCATCCTGAGAGGTAGCTTCATTTGAGCTCATCATATCATATGAAAGACGTTGGTTTTTAAAATATTATTGGTTAGAGATAAATACCTGTTTCCCTCCATCCATCCTGGAAAAGGTTCTTTGAAAGTGCTCTCAATAACACTGGGTCGAATTATGACTACTGGTATATCTTCTCTCAACTTATCGATCATCATCTCCCCCATAGCTTTTGTGAACACGTAAGTGTCTTGCCATCCATATTTTCTGGCCCTGTTTTTGAGCAGATCACATAAGTTGAACCATATTCCCATCAAGGCAAAAAAAGAAAAAGGAAAGAAGGATGCTGCAATCACCTCTCTAAGCCCAATGCTTTCATGTTTTGAGCCATTTCATTTTCTTGAAAAACTTCCCTGGAACTCAAAGCCATCTTAATCTCATTTTCAACGTCAAACATAGGTGGAAAATGTGGTGTACTCTCAGAGATGTAGTCTATGCAATCTCCAATGGAGAAGGGCTTTTCCATGATTCTTCCCTGCCTTTGTCCATTAACATAAGCTGGAACCAAAGAAACAAAAGAATCAAGATAATCTTTCGGACAATGGAAGCCTGAGAAATTTCATTTATCAAAAAGAAAACAAAAGAATAACCTGTAGAGACTTGTAAGAAGAGCTTAAGTTTTTTAAGTTTCTTGGCAAAGGTAATGAGATGACAAGGTCCAAGCGTGTTGATGTCAATAGCAACATCGTATCTGCAGTTACAAACTGCACAAGGTTATATCGAAAAATTTGTAGATAGGTAAAATAACGCAACTACCTTTCGTCAAAAGCTGTGTTAGCGGCGGAGTTGATGATCACGTCGACCTCATTTGCAATTACTTGAGATAATTCTTTTTCTATGCCAAGATTAGATTCACAAACATTTCCCACCACGGGAACTAGTTTGCTCAACATGAAAGCTTGATATGATTTTCCATATGTTTGCCGTAGGCATTTGAAAAGGTCCGCACATATGATCTAATATTCATATCCAGGAGTTAAAATTCTGATCCACCCTTGAAATCTATTAAGTTAACGGAGAAACGTACTTCACTTTTCAATCTTGCCACTGCAGATTCCTTGCTTTTTGCCTTGATCAAAAGGTATATCTTCCCAACATCAGGCGTGGTACGCAAAATCTTCTCGATGAGAACTGCACTTATTAATATTCAAGATAAAGAAGATAGAAATCAACAGTTAATGAGAAAGAAGTTAATTAAGGAGATATTTCAGGGACAATCAGACCTTTGGCAAGAAAACCTGTACCACCGGTAATTAAGAAACCTTTCCCTCGAACAAACTTGACAATGCCTATGCCACCTTCCATGTCGACTAAACTAGTTGATTCTCCACAAGGAATTAAATCCTTTACAACTATATTTGGTTGACTCCTTCTATTAGGAGACAACACCAAGCTACCTGCATCCACTACACCAGAACTATGATCTTCACTGACCGTGTTTGATGTTTCTGGTAAGAATGAGGAAAAACCACTAGAACTTGGACGTTTTCCTCCACCTTGACAGCATATACCATTCTTCTTTCCCCCCAGAAAGCACAGCTTGTACTTAGCTGGTACTATTACCAGTTTACAGAATCCAACTGAGGGAGGATTGAGGAATAAAGACCCCATTATTTTGAAGATACAAGAGATTTTGAGATGGAAAAGGAAAGATGACAATCTAAAAGTGATTTGCAGTTTAAAAATGGTTGACTTGAAAGCCAGCTAATTACAATCAAAACAAAAGCTAGTAAACTAACAAAGCTCTATAAGATAAGGCATGGAGATGGTTTTGTTTTAAGGCAGAAGGAGAAGAGGGTTAGGTATGTATGAATTCAATATGGCAGACATTTTTGTAGGAGAGTTTTTCTAATAGAACTCTCTTTTTGCCACCCTTCACATTTGCCATGAAGATCTAAGGCCACGGGAATTCTCTTCACAACCTTGGTACCAGTACTGCTACAGATACCTGCCAAGAAGCTTCTGCTAATCGTCTATTGTATATCACAATTCAAATTTATATTTTTACGTGAAAAATAGTTAAAGTTCTTTCGCCGACTCTTACCGAATTTTTTAGTAAAACTTTTATTAGTATCTGAAATAGTGATGTGTATAAGAAAGACAAGTAACATGTCTAACCACCAAGACACTGGAAAGGAGGCTCTCTTTACATCTATCATTTGATTAGAGATTCTTGTTCCGAGAATGCTAGCGATGTATTAATTGTGCCGCATAAACATTCGAAAAATATGTTGGCAAGAAAGGTTATGAAGGTTGGTAGGCAATGGTATCGGCTTTAAATTAGACTTATCGCTGGAATCGCCACCACAAGCCTCTTTTGGTTCTTCTATATATTTTGTAATCTCTTTTTTAATAATTCATTCGAGTAAATATCACTGAACGAATTAAAGTGACCAATATAATTGAAGTTACCTTGGTTTTTTTTTATACCTTGTTTTGATTTTATTAAAAGGAATCAACTATACGAATAATTATTTTAGTACTCTAAAAAACGACAATTTTATTTAAAATTTATTTTTTATTATTTATATTACTCTAACATCCATCAACTGCTGGCCCAAAATTTTCTTTCTTACTAGAATAAAATTAAATCTTTCATAGGCAGAAAGAGAGCAAAGAGCACTTACAATTCATATATACTCTTTTAATAATTTTCTGTTATTTTATGCTCAATCAACGTCAAGTGATTAATAAATTTTAAACATTTAGAGGCTAAATTCTCGGATCGTGATAAAAAAATATTTCAATCCGTAATTTGTGATAAAGAAAGTGGGTGGAGATGGGAGTAGGGCAACCGGCCGGTGTGAATTGCGGGGTTGTACAGCGTGGTGTCCACCCCGCCATTGAGCATGGCGGGGTGGACACGTGGTCTCACCTCGCCATTTGAAATAATTAATTTTATTTCGATTATTATAATTATATTGCTTATAATATTATTATTAATTTAATTATTGTTATTATAATTAAGTTTATTATAATTATTAATAAAGTTATTTCTGGTGAAGTATATATAGCTATTATATATTAA
>JAOQMS010000004.1:27256814-27267300 GCA_027563885.1 Erythroxylum longipes
AGAAAAGCAAAACCGTGAGGGCTTAGCTGGGCCAAGGCCCAAAGCGGATAATATTTATGAGCAGGTAGTCTGGGCTGTTACAAATAGTATCAAATCCAGTATCCGAATCGGTATGCCAGCAAGGAAGTTGGGCATCCAAGAGGGTGGATCTAGGCCTGTGAGCTAGCAAGGACGCTGGGCCTCCAAGGCGGGTGGATCCAGGCCTGTGAGCCAGCGAGGACGCTGGGCCTTCGAAGAGGTAAAATGTTAGATTCTCATATCGATTAGAGAGGGGAACGAAATAGGCCTTATAAGGCTATGGAAACCTCTCCCTCACAAGATGCGTTTTCCCGAGCGAGTGTGCTAGAAAAGCAAAACCGTAAGGGCTTGGCTGGGCCAAGGCGCAAAGCGGACAATATTTGTGAGTTGGTGGTCTGGGCTGTTATAAATGGTATCAGAGCCAGTACCTGAATCGGTATGCCAACAAGGACGCTGGGCCTCCAAGGGGGTGGATCCAGGCCTGTGGGCCAACAAGGACCCTGGGCCTCTAAGGTGGTGGGTCCAGGCCTGTGATTCAGCGAGAACGCTAGGCCTCCAAGGGGTGAAATGTTAGATTCCCATATCGATTGGAGAGGGGAACGAAGTAGGCCTTATAAGGCTATAGATACCTCTCCCTCAAAGACGGGTTTTCCTGAGCGAGTGTGCGGGAAGAACAAAACCGTGAGGGCTTGGCTTGGTTAAGGCTCAAAGCGGACAATATCTGCGAGCTGTTGGTCTAGGGCTGTTGCAATGATATCAAAACCAGTACCCGGATCGGTTTGTCAGCAAGGACACTGGGCCTCCAAGGGGTTGGATCCAGGCCTGTGGGCCAGCAAAGACGTTGGGCCTCCAAAGGAGGTGAAATGTTAGATTCCCATATCTGTTGGAGAGGGGAACGAAGTACGCCTTATAAGGGTATGGATACCTATCCCCCAAAGGCGCGTTTTCTTGAGCGAGTGTGCGGAAAGAGCAAAACTGTGAGGGCTCAGCTGGGCCAAGGCCCAAAGCGAACAATATCTGTGAGCGGGGTTGTCTAGGGCTGTTACAATGGTATCAAAGCCAGTACCCAGGTCGATGTGCCAGCAAGGACGCTGGGCCTCCAAGGGGGTGGATCCAGGCCTGTGGGCTAGCAAGGAAGCTGGGCCTCTAGGCGGGTGGATCCAGGCCTGTGAGCCAGCGAGGACATTAAGCCTCCAAGGGGGGTTTTGAGAGACGAGAGGTTGCAATAAAATTCTTATATATTCTAATTGAGATTATTTTATTAGATCTCAAGAGAGGGTAATTATAAATGTTAGATATCTAGGGTCAATTATTATTAAATCAAGACGATGAAGTGAAAATAAAACAAGGATAGAAGTAGTTCTTAAGTTGTTATAATTAATTAATCAACAAATTCATTATTGCTTATTAAACATTTAACTATCAGTTTTCTTTAGTTTAGTTTATTTTCTAGTTACACTATCATATTGATTGCCTTAAACATAGTGTTACAAAAATTGTTAGGTGTCTAAAGCAATCCTCATGGGAATGATATTCTTTATACTGTGAGGATACAACCTATATACTTGCAGTATAGATAGATCAAGAATCACATCACCAATAGCATATAACTAGAAGTGAAACTAGAGTCTGATTAGAAAGTCAACTGGTGAAAGTGTGAGAGCTTTAGGTTATTGATGGCAACTAAAGTGTTAAGGAGTTTGAACTTTTCTTAACGAACATCAAGCAATATTTTATGGTAGAAAATATTTTTAAATTGGAAAAGGTGCGAATCACAAATGCTTAACCAAATAAGGTCAAAACCTATGATCGTGATGATAAAATATATCTTGTAATTAATGAATTTACTTTTTTTGTGTTAGTAGATCTACTACAATAAAATTAAACAATATAAAAGATGAAATTTAATATAAGCACAAAGTTCGAAAAGGAATCAATTAAATAAATTGACCAATCAAAGGATGTAGAAAATGAGAAAAGTGGAGCGCATATTCAACTTAAAGAGAGTTTTACGAAATTTGAAGTGAATAACTAAGAATGAGAATGAATCCAACATATTAAGATTTCACAAATCATTATAATCCTTCTTGTAACTTTGTCTTGATTGTTTTAATGAATTAGAAGCTTAATTAGTGCTTGATAGTTTTCATATAGAGCATAATGATAAATTATTTTATAATTAAAATGAAATTTATTTTGATCTTTAAACAAAAATTTGAAAATTTTTGTAAGGATTTTGAATCAATTTTTATCAAATGAGTGTTTTTAAAAAAATATTTGACAGAACTTCGAGGGTTAAAAAATGAGCTTTTGATGGGTTTGTTATTGAATATAACTATTTGGCATTGTATATAAGATAAATTATTCATTACATAGACACTATTCATTAGCTAGCCAAAAAGTTATGATTGTTGAGATAATAATTTGTCTAAAAAGTTATCAAGAGGGGACCTTTTATCTAACCGAGTGTTTAGCTAGTTGATACCCCATGCAATGATTTTTTAGCTAATCAAATATCTCCATAAACTATCCCTTATAATAACTTATTTGTGAGTCTAACTACTATTTTGTTTAGTTTTAGGTATAAAGAGACTATAATTGAGTTGCTGGAATACTAAAGAGTTGTTAAGAGTCTTAATAGACTAGAAAGTGCATGTGTGCATTGCATAACAAATATTGAACATATCTACATTGATACGAGCAAAAGAGGAATGTTTTTAATTATATAGTTGTGAAATTAGTACAATTAGGAAATTTTCTTGAAGGACAATTAACAAGGATTGCTCTTAACCTTGCATAACATTTATAAATGATTACTCTTCTTCCATAATAAAAAAATGTTTACAAGTTTTTTTCTTTACCTGTGATAAAGAAGATATTAACTAGAAGGTTTCTCTTTAACTATTAAAAGAAGAGGATAATAAATTCTTAAAGGAACCTTGCGGAGTGGATGAAGGTCAATAGTTGTTTAGTTAAACCATTATACATTGATTGTGTTCCTCTTTCCTTATTTTTCGTTATTTTATATTTATTTATGATTTTTATATTAATTTTCATAATCATCCTTTAATGTAAATAATTCATTAATTAGTTTCAAGAAAGACAAAAGTGAACATACATGATTCACCCCCTTTCATGTTACATCTATGGACCAACAATGACAATATACATGGTTGATGATACTAATCTTTAGTGAAGAACAAGAACCTCCCATAGCATTAGTGTTAGTAGACCTCTTATCCACACTTAATAGAAAAGAAGAAGGAACTAACGAATCAATTCCTTTTCAATAACAATTCCTCACTCATGAGAAAAGATTTAAAGTGACAGAGGCAAGATGGTTTAGTAAAGGAGTATATAAGGCAAGATGTGTGGAACGTACCGAAGGATGATAAGTTGTTCAATTTCATTAGATAAGTGTAAGGTTTGACACAGATAGAAGTAAAATGTGAAAGACCTTTTAACATAATTGTGTCTACAGATTCCTCGTTAGATCTCTAATTGCCACCACTAATCAAGGTCGATAGAGATGGTAAGAAGAATTATGGGACTCAAAATGGTTCAGAAATGGGAAAGAGAAGATATGGAAATCTTCCATATCTATTCATTAGAGGTAATAATAACAAGATTTTGTTTGCTTCATCTGTGAAAGGTCATATTTTGCTCATGAATGCCTAAAATGGAAGGTAGAGATGAGAAAATCAATTCCATGATCGTGAATATTTAGAGAAAGAAGGCAAAAGCTTAACGGAAGAAGCCTACCTAATTTATTTTTATTAGGCACAAGGATCCTTAAGAAACAAAATCCTAAGAAAAAGTAAGTTATTTAATATATATAAGGCAAATGGCATGTAAGTGATTTGCCTATGGAATATATGACATGTTGTTATCTTTAAAATTCTACTAAGGAGTCTTTAAAGGAACCAATCTTGAAAAAGTTTCCATATATTATTTTAGTAAGGGTGTGAATTCTTATGGTTTGTTAAACACTTAAAATCAGTTGACAAAATCTTAACAGTGTTAGGAAGCCTTAGCTAATGCTTAGCAAGCAAGTTGGCATAAGGTGACATGTCAATGAAGGAACTAAGTCTTATAAGTAGGTGAGGAATATGTGTGATGCTAATAGAATCTTAAAAGTAGGTGAGAATTGCCATATTTTTGGGTATACATTAGCAAATATCTTTAACAATAAGTGTAATTTAGAGGTAAGATCAAAGTTGGTTAACTAAGTCATACTAGTTCCAAGAGTGTATGAAAGTAACTGAATTTAACAGGAACTCCAAAAGTATGAATCTTAACCTAATTTCTCAATTTCTCAATCATCTTAATGGAATTAGTGGTTACAAATAAGTAACTTTGTACCAACTTAGCAGGTTAGCAGTGAAAGTGAGTGATTTCTGTTACTTGATTCCTATATTCTTGTAACCTTATATTAACGAGTCCTATTTAGTTCAATCATCTGTTAGAGAAAGTCAAATTTTGTGAAAGTTATTCGTAAAGATTTGAGTGGGTAGTTCTCAGTTATTACTTTGTAGAGAACTTCAAATTGAAAACATCTTGAATTTTATTCCTATTATTTTATAAGTACTTCAATAAAAATTTAGTTTTATCGTATCTTTCTTGTCTCTTTTATTTAATTGAATTATGTTACATTTGCATATTAAGGAGAATACCTAAAAACTAGTGCGAGAGAGGCGATTGAAAATTTATGTAGAAGTTATTTTAATATTACAAATAAAAAGTAACTCACATGATGACTTTGATTACCTTTAAGTAAAAGAAACAATTTGATCCTTAACATTTACAGCAAAAGTTAAACCTCAACTTTTTTCCAATATTTAAAAAGAAAATTTATGAGAATTAAACAATAGTAGATGAACTTCAAATTTAAGAAACTCGAAAACATACAATAGATTTTGAGCCAGGGATGATGATGTGACCTTTTCTATAAAAAAAAAACTTGACCAATTAGTGCCATATTGGCATCCTAAGTGACAGCCATCATACGTAAACCTTAAAATCTTAAAACTCTAAATTAAACCCATCTTTCTAACCAACCTCATGATTCATTTCGTAGAAAGGACTTGAAGAGTCTAAATCATGTTCGCCAGTGAGGTGATGAGAACGACAGCGAGTTCAAAGGAGAGACCGAGAAGAAGTGTATGAGAGAACAATGGTGAATCCTAAGAGTTGTGAAGCGTTAAAGACAAAGATAAAGTCGAAACATAAGCGACTCTTTCTTAAAATTTATTTTAAAAAATATATAATTCGTCAAAAGGATAATAGAAGACCAAAATCAAATCCTTCTTTGGATTTGTCTCTCTGAATTCGTAACGGAACCAACTTGAGAAGCAAATTTACTTGGTATAGGTGGTTTCGGGTCTATTTATAAAGGTGTACTCGATGAAAATGGACCAATCGTAGTTGTGAAAGGGCTGAATCTTTCTAACTCAACAGCTTCTAAGAGTTTTAAGAAGAGAGCAAAGTCTTGGGAATCAGAAACGGAAATCTAGTCAAATTACTCAAAAGGTAACAACTTCAAGACTCTGATTTACAAGGTCATGCATTTCCATACACAACTGCAGAATTGTACTGGAAATGAAGTTTATCCGTCTGGTGATGTTTATACATATGCGGTTCTGTTGTTGGAGACGCTTACGAGAATAGTCGGCGTCTTTTAGAAAAGATGTACAACTCTCTAAACTGGAACAACAATGGATCTTGTTGGCTGAATCAAAAAGATCGAAGAATTTCGACGCTTAAAGACTACTACTAAAAACATGGCACCGGTGGCTCCTAAATTTATAAAAATAGGACATGTTAGAATTTTAGATAATACCTGAAAAAAGTTTAAAACTTACATTAAACTAATATCATTTTTAAAAAAAAGCTTTATATTTTCTTAGGACTTCTAATGGTCATGATAAATAGGAGAAGTTTGAGGTTCCTCAATTCTCTGAGTTTTGTTCAATCTAGCTGCTGCGTAGAGATCTTTCGTATGTGGAAATGAACTTTTTGTTTTCTGTTATACACGAGAGTAAATACATTAATCTATCCGTTTTAAGTTAGCGTGCAAGTAGAAGATTATAATCACATTTTATTACAGAGAGAATATAGAAGATTATAATCACATTTTAGCTACTACCACATCTATTCATCTGCAAATGACATGCAAGAACCAAATAAGCAGCACCACCATAGGTTATTATCTAAACTTAATGCATCTGAAATGCTAACATTGTCCAAGAACTTCAATACATCACCTGCAAATTAGAACTAAATCTATACCCAGAATTGGTTATATAGCACAAAGACCTTTGTAATAAGCTCGTTCTACGTCATTTGTTTGCACCAACTTCACAAACATGTCCACAAATCATTAATGTCGCACCACATAAGTCCACGTGGTGCTGGCTAACTTATCTCTAATCATTCACCTAGAGTAGTCCAGGCTCACGCTCCTGCTCCTGCTTCTGTTCCTGGAGTAGTAATAAGGCGACCTTGAGTAAGATCTGCCTCTATACCCTCTATCTCTAGGGGAAATCGACCTATGTTATAATAAATGAAGACATTAGTAACCAACACTAACTGATATATTAGTAGGAAAGTTCAAATTTTCCACACAAATATCGGTGACATAAAGTATGCCACAAATAAATATAAGACATACCTTGAATAGTGTCGTCGACGCCTGGGTGATGGGGAATAATACTCAGGGCTACGAGAATAACTTCGTCCATAACGTGGTGATCGAGAGTAACAAGTTGGAGAAGGTCTATAATCATAGAATCGACCTCTGAAACAAACCATTAACAACTGACTTAATCTACAGTCGAAGCAAAAAGAGTCACAACAGAATTGTATCAATAAAAGCTCGTTCTTTGCTGGAAAAAACACAACAAACTGGTAACTAGTTTCTTCCTTTGCAACTACATACATAAGTTTCCCAAGATATTTCCCTTCTAATTGATGCACAGAAGCTATCACTCTAACCATCAAAACACGAACTTATCAACTTCTAAACCTATATGATTAGCCATTCACAATACTGACAACAATGGCAATTTTTGAATTGACCATCCAAATAAAAATACAACTTCTAAACCTATATGATTAGCCATTCACAATACTGATAACAATGGCAATTTTTGAATTGACCATCCAAATAAAAATACAATTACCTATTTCGTTCTCTTGCCCTCATTTCTGAAGGCTTCTTCCTGTTTTCCTCAGCAAAGACAACTGTAAGCTCTCGACCTAGAAGAACTTCACCATCCATGTGATACTTAGCATCTGCAGCATCAGCTGGATCTACATACTGAACAAATCCAAAACCACGTGGCTCCCTGAAATGTACACAGAGCTTAAGTGATGTGCCGGGAATTTGGAATACATAAATTGTGCTTGACAACATATCACCAAAAAAGACAAACATGATCCATTAACTATTTTGATAAGGAAGACCATGGAAAGCACAAGAGAAACACCACAAAATAAGAATATAATCATGCGACTGCTAACCTTTGAGGGTGTCAATATTCATATTGAGTCGATATTCTTCAACAGTTGAACTTCATCAAAATGTATACAAACCCACCTTCTCTCCAATCTCGATGTACATTAACATCATCTTGAACAGTACTCTAATTACTTGATTGGTGTCTTCAAGTACTCTTATTACTTCATTCTTGACTTCCACAGTACTCTAATTACTTGATTGGTGTCTTCATCTTATTACTTCATTCTTGACTTCCACAGTACTCTAATTACTTGATTGGTGTCTTCATCTTATTACTTCATTCTTGACTTCCACAGTACTCTTACTACGTCAATTGTGTCTTCAGCACTTACAATTAAAAACCAAATTCCTTTAAACCAGTAGTATATAATCAGAAGGATCCCACCACCAAATGGTTAATTGAACTATGAGAAATGGCCCATAAGTTGACCAAATTTTACAAAGTGATTTCATTAAATTCACAAAACAAAGCAAAATATTTGGAACCAAAAAGTTAAGGATTACCCAGTATGATAATCTCGGGGCAAATATATATCTTTAAGAGGGCCAAATCGCCCAAAAGGTGCCCGTAGATCTTCTGGCCTGGCATAAGAAAGAAACATACCAATCATACATAATTACTGAAAGAGAAAAGAAAATCCATAAAGAGGGTCACCAGCCATTGAATTTAAGATTATAACACACAATGATCAAACATGAAAATAGGTAGACTTTTCAGCAAAAGTAAAGAGATTACAAGCAGGCAGCAGCGTTCAAAATGAGCACAAAACCAAACATAAAACTATTTAAAGTACCTCCTTTCCAATTACATGCATGTAATGACAATCACATAAAATGATCACTATATTGTAGTATTAATTATTTGAAGCAGAATCCTATCCACATGTCTAAAAAATGAAATAATGAATATTCAATGTGAACCATATTAAACCCAAGGGAGCCAAACCTGCAATCGTGACGAAGATTGCGAACCAGAAGGCTACAAGGAAGATCTCTGCCACGTCCACCATAAGGACCCCTTGGAGGACTTCGGCGTCTCCTCCCATAACTCCTTGGGGGTGAGGGGCTATAACTGTAGCTTCGGCTCCTCATTATATTGTCTATTAACTCCTATAGCAAGCAAAAAGAAACAGAATTTCATCCCACTAAAACTATTAAAAGTAATCATATATAAATATACTTAAGAAGGAATTACTCAATAGAAAAAGAAAAGATCTTAAAAAATCACTCCTGTGGTAAATACAGATAACGTTAGACGCGCGCGAAAAACCTGAGAAATCATCACAGAACATACATTGGACAGTTCATATAGAAATTACCGGCAACCAAACTAAAAGAATATAAGAGAATGCACAAAAATATCATGTTGCAACACCAAACAAAGCCAATTGTTCCAATACATTCAACCGAGAATTGATATTCATAACCCAAACAATAAATCGAGAACAAAATCCAAAGACCATCAACAACTCAATTACAAAGATCATAGAGAGAAAATAAAACCATCGTGAGATGCGTAGACGAATGGACAGAAAATTGGACCTGAAAGGACAAGAATTTCCTCCGAATCTGGGAGAGAAGACAAATGAAGCCGAGGTTTATTAATAGAAACCGACTCGAGAAGCTTCTCCAATATAGTATAGTTAGGGCTCTATACTTGCATGAGGATCTACGGCATCTACCCGTTGAAATTTCACAATGAACGGTCGAGATTGCTTGACTGATTCCTTTGGGTGAGTTTTACAAATTATGAAGTAATTGGGCTTATCAGCCCAATAATAAATAGGCTTGGACTGAAAACAGACGCTTCTTTATGTCAGAGCGTGGTGATAGAACATAAAGTGAATGTCCGTATCAGATTCACAACAAAGATTTTTCTCAGCTTACTTTTGGGTACCCTTGGTAATTATGAATGAGGATGTAAAAATAGTCACGCAACGTATTTTTTAATTTTTACTGGTTTGGTTGACTTGCTAGTCATGGATAAGACGATTATTAAATCTAAAATAAATTTTAAATAGTCTTGATATTTTATTCTCATAATGAAATATAATATCAAGAATAATAAATAAACATTCGTGGTAAACATAACTTCTTTTTTTGTTTTCCTTTATGTTTCTTCTCAATTGAAACTCTCCATTTGAGAATTTAAGATTAATTGATATATTTAGATAATACATTATTTTGATTGATTCTTGTTAGAATATTATTATCAACATTATACATTATTTAATTTAATTTATTTAATAACTAATTTATTTTATTTAAATAATTTTATATCATAAAATAATTTCATTATGTTTTGTTAATTTTATTCTTATAAAAATCATACACAATTATTTAAAAATTTATTGAATCATTAAAAATCATTTCAATTATTTATTTATTAAATACAAAATTTTTAATTAATTAATAACACAAAATATCTTAATAATTTATTTACAAAATAAATTACATAATAATCAAACATAAGCCAAAAATTGTCACTACTATTCTTAACCTTTGATTTCAAACACTGGTATAATTATTAATTCTATAATCTCATTTTTAGTGCTTGCATACCAAACGAATAAAATTACTGATTATTAGTGTATGATCTCGAACTTTGAAGTTAGTTTTAGCAACAAATTTATTATCCATATTTAGGGCATGAAGTATAAGTTCTATATAAGCTCACTTTGATTAGGGGAAATGCAAACTACTAATTTTGTCTTCACTTTATTTTGAATTATACTTCATTAGTTTGTAAATAAGGATGATTTTCTTTTGTGAAAAATACAAGGATGATTCTTAACAAATATGTTTATTAGGTTTGACTTTTGCAAGAGATTTAAGTAATAAGCACTAAAGTTAAGAAAATTTTTAATTTTTTAACATTTTCATAAAATGCAAATGCACATGTGACTCCACTTTCATTTTTACTTTGTTGTAACTGAGTGCCTATTTACT
>JAOQMS010000004.1:27294193-27307196 GCA_027563885.1 Erythroxylum longipes
GACTTAGACTATAAATACTGGTCGTAGTCGAAGACTAAATAACTTTTTGAGAGACCTTTGATTCTACAACTTTTGAGTGGTCAAGTATATACATAAAAAATTCTGTAGTGAGATACTGTAGAGCTCAACTACTATAACAATAGCTTACGATATCTTTCTAGTGAGAGAAAGAAAAGGCTAAGAGCCTGGAGAGGCTAAGATAGCTGAAAGAATACTTGATGTAAGAGACTTGAAGAGGCTCTTGAAGGAGAAAGAATATTTGTACATTTGTTGAAAGTATAGTGAATACTCAGACGAATTCTGAGGACTGGACGTAGCCCACGGTTTGGGGTGAACCAGTATAAAATCGCATTATCTATTCTCTATCTCTCAACTTAGTATATTTTGTTTTTAAACAAGTACATGGAAGTTATTTGCGATCTAACCCATAACAATTTTTGTTAAGTGATTTTCTTTTAAAAAGTCAGAGAAGTTCTTATTAATAAAAATTAAAGAATTTGTATTTGCGAAAAAGAATACACAATTTAACCCCCCCTTCTTGTGTATATCTTATATTGTACGTAATTTCTATATTAACGTGTGATTTACTTCAGTATCTAATATAGACAATGATTTTTTGATTTCTTAATAGTTTTTTATTACTAATAATCCATTGATCTATGACGAGCTTAGTATTATCTTAAATTGGTTGAGGGATTTATATACAATTTGGTGTTTGTGATATTAAAAATACTTGAATAAATAGTGAAACATTTGGAAAAAAGCAGAGTTAGATCTAGAGTATGATCTTGTACCTTGTAAGCCATATGACAAGGTTATTAAAAGCTAGGCTCTTACGTTGGAGCATCAATGATTTGGATATATGCTTTACAAACATTATTTTGGCACTGAAAGTGGATTGACCAGTACTTATAGTAAGCATGATGATATTGTTTTAGTTAAGAAACAAGGGTTCACTAGTTTCAAGTAAGCCTTTTCAGCATATGAAGTAACAAATACCCAACGGTGAAGATAAGTTTATCTTAAATTTTGTCTATTTTTTTGGAGAACCCTTGGGACTATTAAGAGAAACAAAATTTTCTTTAGTCGTAGCTAGGATTTGGTGAGTACTAACTAAGAAGCTTAGAACTTAGGTAATAGCTCTGAGAATAAATGAAATGAAAGAATACATTCAAAATTATTTATTGATCTTATAAAAAATCTATTCTGGAAGTATTAAAACGTTAGGAGTTATTTCTAGTGATAATAGAAATGAAATTTGACTTTTAAGGATATAAGAAAATGAACTAGAAAAATCCATAAGAAGACTCTCAAGTCTTTGTGAAATTATCGATCTTGAAAACCCTTGGGCTTTGATACCGTTTAGGAATGTATAATATTAATAATAATCAGTTGTACTTGCAACCCAAAATTTTCAACGACTTCCTATAGAAACTCTCAATCAATAAACAGGATATGGACAGTTAATAATACATTGATAAATAGAAATTTAAACTTAAAGAGAATACTTAATTTTTAATGTTTGAGATTTAATATATTAGTAACAAGGGTAGAACATACATTTGATTAGAGCTAATATACTAAAGACCTAAGAGGGAGGGGAGATTAGAATATGAGCAAGAGAAATTGCATGTTTTACTTAGTCAACAAATTATGAACACGAATGAAACCATAATCTTCTATTTATGAGAAAGATGGGATAATGGTAGGTGGGTTTAGTTTTCATAGTGATACCATTATTTACATGATCATAGCAAATGACATCTTTGATTACATCACCATGACAAATTAATGAAATCATTACTTACGTTATACAAATTAAAACATACTTAAACATTATATTAATTAAAACATACTTAAATTTAAACATATTGGATTATAAAATAATAATAATGATTTTTATGTCGAATTGTCTTTTAGTGCTTACGAATATGTTCTTGTTTTGGATACATCTAAGCATCTTGGTCGATGTCAAAGGTATCGTGTGCTCTATCATCGTATTCAAACATTTCATACGTCTTGATCTTCTTCTTCACTAGTGTCAATAATTAATTAAAAGAGTGTTTGAGCTCATTAGATTGTCTATTTTTCGGGGACTAAAATGCACATTTGTGTCTTGATAATCTTAGAATATAGAAGATTGAAAATCGGGAACTTAATGAGTTAAGAGATGATACTGAAGTTTTTATAGTAATCCATCCATATTGTATTGTCCGAATCAAATATAGCAGCATAATCAAACGGGTAATACTACCAAACATCATGAATAACAAGGAGCTTTGAATGGTATTATTACTTTCGAACACTAGGGATCGCAACTCTGATAAACCTAAATATTTTCTTGAATAAGGAGTGCAAGGTTACGGGAAAAATTCTTATTAAGGATGAATTTAGGGTGAATTTAGAGGGTATGATTAAGAAGATTAGAGTGAATAGGAAAATGAGAAAGTTGCACTGCATGAAAATTTTTTGCATAAGAATTGGATAATGGACAAAGAGGGTCTTTGATTTTGTATCTGAGTAATCATGTTTTGTATGCTTCCGACAAGTAACTTTCGCCAATGATCCTTTTATGAATTAAACTAAGTAAGGAACTGAAAGAAAAGAATATTATAAAATATTGACAAGATGCAAGTGAAATAATAGAGAAAGTATAATGCTTGGTTACAAAGTTAGTGGGATAAAGCATGTCAAGTAGACGTGCATAAGAATAATAAGACCGAATACTTGTTGGTTGAATAGGTCATATCTTTGGATGAGTAGACTTTTGTAATTGAAAGCTTTGGACCTGAGTCTAGAGTGTGGGGGAATTGCTTTGTAACACCACAGGCGCATCTAGCGTCATGTCTTTCTCAAAATCATATATTAGAATAGTCTTGCTAAGTATTACTAAGATAAGTTGAGATAAAGATGTCTCAAAAGTTCGGACACTACACTTGGAAGGAGGAGGTTGTACCATTTCACATGCTTGACATCAAAGGTATCCTTAGTGAACTAGTGAACTCATCTCAATAATTGCACGAGGGATAATATTCCGATAGAATTATAGAATCTTTGGAAAGGATGATATGTCCATTTTAATAATAAAAAAATGATATCGTATTAGATTAAACCCAGTTGGGAACTTGAGAAACGATGGAATGATTAATACGCAATGCACAGTAACATTGTTTTAGTAATGTGTGATACAAATGGTTGGGCAAACTCACCGACCCTATCCCCATCTAAATTAGATATTAGCTGTGAAATCCAACAAAGTTTTCCAGCAAGGCAAAAGGAAGGCACGAAGGGTAACCAACAATTGAAGATCAAATTTTTAGCCATGTGTCAACAGGTCTTCTCGTTAAACACAACTAAGACCACCCTCATTGAGAGTCTGTAATAGTACATCAGAAGTCAATGCCCTGCTGACGTGCCAAGTTGGAAACTTGGAAGTAATGAAGATCTAAGTGGCAATAAGATGAACTAACAATTCAAAGTCTACTGTCCATCCAAGGTTCCAACAGCCTCTGCCAGAAGTTTCTGTGCATCTTCTCTCCTCCTAGACAAGTTTAGAAATCAGCATTTAGTAAAGCATTCCATCAACCTAAACAGCAACTGACACTAAAGTATCGCTTGGCTTTGATGTACTATGCAACAAAACAGCTTCTTAAGTTACAGCTCTTACAATGATAACGAGAAAAACAAAATTGGATAAAGGAACCACAGTAACATGCGAACAACCAATCAATACAACTTTCTCAGGATCTAATTACTGCTCAATCCTTTTTCTCACGGTCGCACTAGAATTGAATAGCTATAATTGCTTTATTTCTAATGATTTACACACCATGAAGATAGTCTATTTTGGACCATGATGGCTGATTATGCATTACACGCTAAACAGACAACAAGGAAACTCAATACACCTGCTTCATAGATCAGATATGATGGATCAAGACCCTAACATGGAGGAAAATAATTGATCTAAACATTTCTATCAAACTGTTTCAAATCTACTTATGCTCAATACATATGAATGAACACAAACACTATGAAGAACATATATCTATTATCATCAGAAACATATTACTCCCAGGAACAATAGCGATATCATGTTAATCAAAATCAAATGTGACTCATTTACCAACCATGTTGAAATTATGAAGAAACTAAGTGAAATACATATGAATAAACACAAAAACTATTAAGCTCTGTCAAAATATATCTATTATCATCAGAAACATATTACTCTCAGGAACAACAGCAATATCATGTTTTAAGACTTCTTATCAAAATCAAATGTGACTTCATTTACCAACCATGCTGAAAGTAAGAAGAAACTAAGCTTCATCATGAAATAGATATGAACCTGTATCTAGGAACTTTGTGAAAGCCTTAGTAATCAACTTTCAAAATAAGCATCAAATATTCATAGATATTCAGAAGCGAGTAAGTTGTAACAGTTGTACAATGATTATGTAAATGCCAGCCTAACAAACAAGCCAAGCTGCACGAGCTTTTTCCCTTGAGATATAGTGAAGTTATATGAGACAAACTAAGAACATGGCAACATTACATTATTACAGTGAATAAACAACTATCTAGCAACCAGGAAAATGTTGACTGTCGTGCAGAGCATATTTCAACCCTACAAGATGCATAAGCAATACCTTTTAATATCTTCCACTGCTTGTTTGCGACGTTGTATCTGAAGTTCCAGGATGTGAATTAATGTTGCTCTAGCCTGTTGGCAAAATGCTACAACAAAATGAATCACAACTTCAAACAGGGATTTGAAAAAGAGGATGTCAGGGAACTCAAAAAGTCATTTACTTGATGGGGGCGTAATGAGTTAAGAAGGTGATGCAAGTTCTTGAAAATGATCGATATATCTTCTACTCTCCTAGCATACTGCGAAGGCCTATCAATAAGAACATCAGCGAGTTCCAAAATGTGCAGCTGCAAATCTCTGTTAAGTGACCTCAATGCTTTCTTAAAATCTACAAAAGACAACGATCGTAATCAGCAGTAGATTCATATACCAATCCCATTTCAGCCCAATAAAGCCTCCAACAAGGCAATTCTTTTTTGGAGAAAAAAGGTGCATAGGTCCCAAATCAAAGCAATCATTCTACACAATGGACAGTCGAGAAAAACCACAGCAAACATAAACATACCAACGTTAGGCCCTTTTGGGTAAAGTTGGGGCACTCCTTGCTCCTCCAAGCTCGGAAGCACATCATCAGTCTATAAAACAACAACAAATAAGCAAGACCTACAAGCACCTAGCTACAAATTGCATACGACAAAAGCAGATGTTACAGTGTAATTGCCACCGAAACAGAGATAGGTCCCTTCAATCGGAGGCGGAGGCTCCGGTGCCGATTTAGGGTTTTGAAGGTAATCTCTGTATAGTCTATAATACGGTGGCGGTGGTGGATATGCAGCTGTGGCCATCAAGAATTTACAAAGGAAAATGTTAGGTTCAGTGGAATAAAACCCTAATTTCCGTTTTATTGCCGAGAAATTAATACAACTTTAAAATATTCGCTTTCAATCAGTAAAGACTAGAAAACAACAGAAGGAGCGAGTGCATCTCTCTTAGTTTTGTACGATTTTCTCAACACCCAAACGTTGAAAAGGGAATTAACAAGAGGTTTCGTTTAGATTAGACGAACAAGGGACGATAGTCATTGTAGCGGCGTCAATCTTAAGCCCATCTAAACCGTCCATGTCGGTCCCATCAATGGGGGACAAAAGCGTAAATATAGGGATGCAAGTGGACAAAAACGGCAAAGGCCGTTTGGACAGTTGAACGATGCAAATAAAACAGGTGAGAAAAGGGTGAATAAAGAGAGATATTGATGGGTTGAAAGGAAAAACTCTGTGGTTTTCATTTCTCTTTGCAGAAACGTCGATAGGGTTGTCCATTATCTCTTTGAAGAATTTGAAGAGGAAATTCAGGTAATTCGGTGGTAATGCATATCAGAGATAGACAGATTTTATTTATATTTTTTAAGAGGAAAGGATTTCCCTAATGAGTTGATGATATGGGTTTTTCTGATCTGGTCGTGTCTTGTGTTATATAGCTTGTTGGTTTGTAAAATTTTTCATGAGAATATCAATTGGAGCTCATACTATGTGATATCCTTCTTTCCACGTTGTCCTAGGATATTGCAACAAGTTAACAATTTCTTCACGATTAAGGAATTTCCTGCCATTGTTGATCTGGATCTCACCGTTTTCTTCCATCTTTTTAGTTGGGAACATATTCGAAGAAATCAAGCGTGTATCTAAACTTTCTTGATCCTAGTGTTTTTTTCATTACTCTAGGATATGTGAGAGGAAATATTTGATTATTTATGGAATTATCTTTAATAGCAGCTATAAATCTGGCAGCCACAAGAGAGGTTGAACCAACTGTGGCAAGTTTCTTAAATAGTAAAATCCGATAATCCAAATGTTAATATGTGACTGGTCCCTGTTTTCAAAATGACATCATATTGATCTGGAGTTACTCTAGTGGTGCATTTCAAAGTTTTGCCTTTCTATCTTTTAGGTGTTGACTGTATTGGAGCAGACTCCCAGCGATCATTTTTATGGATCCTCCTTTAATAGATGTGGAGCTTGTACCAGAAAATGAGAAGATCCAAGATGAGAAAGAGGAAGGCCCAGCATTCCATTGTGATCTGTATGATACAGAAGTAGTTCACAAGATAGCTCAAGCGCTCCTCCCTGGATTAGCTACAGCTTGTGTTGACAACACAACTGGTGGAATATTTAAGTCCCCTGGTTCAGTGGCGGTTGATATTAGAAAAGAAATGATTGACTATCTCACACAGAGAAGTGAAAGTTTTGTTGCTGAATCTGTTATTTTAGAAGGCAGTCCAGAGGCGGAAGTCTCTGACCATCCTTTTGATATCATTTCTGATTTTGTGGATGACTTTGCAATTTCAAAGAGGAATTTTTTCAGCCGAGTTTCTGGATGGCTGCTAAGTGAAAAAAGAGAAGATAGGGTAGATGATTTTGTTCAGGAGATGGAAATAAATGGGTTTTGGTTGCTAGAAAGGAGGGAAGCAGTTGCACAGACATTGCTTAAGAATGTTGACTTTAAGAACACGTTCCATTGTGACGAGAAATTCAAAACCTCTGAGGAACTCGTTGAGCATATGGTCAACTGTGGCTTTGGGCCTCTGAACTGCACAAATGAGGGGTGTACAGCTATGTTTTCTGCAAGACATTTGGAGAACCATGATTCAGTGTGTCCATTCAAAATGATCCCGTGTGAACAGAAATGCCCAGATGTCCTCATGAGACGTGAAATGGACAGGCATTGCATTACTGTCTGTCCAATGAAGCTTGTGAACTGTCCGTTCTATGCAGTGGGTTGTCAATCCACGGTACCCAAGTGTATGATCCAACAACATAATTCAGACGATCTACTTTCGCATGTGTTGTGTATTCTCAAAAATAATTATTACAAAGAAGCACCAGTGGAGGCTCTCAAACAACGTGCCAACCAAATTGTGCAAGTAAGTTATCCTTTAACATGCATGTAACTTATTGATATAACTGAATCAACTTGATTGTTGTTTTTCATTCCTCAAAAAGCAACAGTTCTGGATGGCTTCTTTTCCTAATATTTTGTTAAGGATTTGGTCTCTGGCATCTGTTCTCCGGCTTATATTATCCTTCTAGGATTTAATGAGGAAATATTGTATGAGATTTGTAAACATATGTTTCACTTCCTTCGCACAACCGTCAGTTTGATTTTCCACGTCTCTTGTGCATGTAGGTGAAAGGATATTATGATGTTTGAACAGTATTTTCAAATACATTTCATCCTGGATCGAGTAATTGTTTTGTGCTACGTTAGACTTTTTCTTTTTTCACTATTTCATGAAAGCAATTTCCTGGTGATCTCATAACCTACTCCGTGTTCTCCTACAGGTATCTTCTGGTGAGCTAGGAGATGCTAGAGATGTAAGATCCCTAAACCTCAAAATAAAAAATCTTGATGCAAAACTTGGACCCTTAGAAATCAAGTTAGCAGAGGTTATTAGTGAAGAATCTTCGAAGGCTGTGGACAACACAATTGGAGAACCAACTGAGGCAATAAATATCAAAAATGGAGAACCAATTGAAACAAAAAATAACTCAAACAAAGAACCAACTGAGGCTGCAAACAACAAAAATGGAGAACCAACTGAGACTCCAAACATCAAAAAAGGAGAACCTACTGAGGCTGCAAACAATACAAACAGAGAGCTTATTGAAGCAGCTATTGAAAGTGGAGAACCTGCTGAGGTCTCAAGCTTCAACATTGGAAAATCTTCTGAGGCTGCAAATACCAAAAATGGAGAACCAGAAACGATTGGTGAGGCTGCAACTGGAATAAATAAAGAACCTATTAAGGCTGCAAATGGCAGAGATGGAGAACCTGCTGAGGATATAAAACAAAAAAATGAAGAAGAAAATGAGTATCCTATTAAGGCTGCAACCCAAAGAGGTAGAGAACAAAATGAGGATGCAAATGACAAAGCTGGAGAACCAGTGGAGGGTGTAAATGGAGAGCCTACTGAAGTTGCAAATGATAAAAGTGGAGAATTCACTGAAACTGCACATGGAAAAGATGGAGAGTCTATGGAGAATGAAAATGACAAAAACGGGGAGTCTGCTGAGGATACAAAAAGCACAAATGGAGAGTCTATTAAGGCTATGAATATTAACAACAGCGAGCCTACTGAAGACGCTAACAACACAGATACAGAAGCCACTGAGCCTCCAAATAACAATAAAGCAAACAAAATCAAAATTGATGAACAATGCGTGGGAGGTGCAGTAGCTAATGCATCAAACGAAGCTCAAGGCGAAGTTTAGTCTTAATTTCCCAATACATGAACTGTGCCCTGTAACAACATTTCTTTTTTCAAAAGGAAGGGCAAATCTGTCCAAAATTCTACTCTTCTTTCAATGGGGGGTTGCTCATTTGCCCATATACCAATTCTTCGTTGGAAACAAAAAATTTTAACTAACAATTTTGTTAAATTAATTGCAGTACAATATCCATTTTCCTTCTTTCTCTCAATAAACTTTTTACCTACATCATTTGTACAATATCATTCTCTGTCCATCGCTTTCTACCTAATATGATAAATTTAACGATGAAACCATATAAAATAAAATTTTGACGTGAGGAAAAAATATACTTAACATATATAAGTTTGTTGATACAAATATGATACCAGACTTGAATATAGAATTCTAATTCACTACCGTACCCAGTTAAAAAAAAGGTTTTTTTTTTCTGACCATGTTATTTTTTGATCAATTAAATTAAGTGTGATAGTTAATTACCTCATATTGACTAAGCCTAGAGTCTAATAAAATTTATAACGTTTAGTTAATTCTTTTCTTCAAGTTGATTATCTTATCGTATTGTCAAAATCACTCTTAAGTCAATATCAAGTTAAACCTAGTTTTATCATAATATATTAATTTGATATTAAATATTTTACATAAGTGCAACATGTAAGACATCTTTTATATCAAAATTGATATCAAACAAGTTCTAGGACCAGATGGTTGCAATGCAACTTTTTCTTTCAAAAGACCTGGAATGAGGTTGAAGACAGTTATAAAAGCTATCATAGAATTCTTCTTTAGTATAATAATGCTAAGAGATGTACTTTACAAAACTATCTCAAAGATGCTTGCTAAAAGATTGGAAGGAGCTATAAAGAAGGTGATAAATCCAAGCCAAAGTGTATTCTTTAAAGGAAAGAACATTGGTGACAATATGTTACTTATTTAAGATCTACTTGAGAATTACCATTTTAAGCATCCTATCAAAAGTTGTGTCATAAAGATTGATTTTCATAAGGCTTTTTACTCACTAGAGTGGGAGTTTGAGTATTTGAGTTTCCTAAAATTTCATAGAATGGATGTAACCATGTATCACCATTACTTTTGTCATAATGGTTAATAGTGAACCCATTAGCATCTTCAATGGAGTCAAAGGACTAAGGTGAAAAGAACTTCTATCCTTTTACCTCTTAACTATAAGCATAGACGCTTTAATCAAGTTGATTTCCATAACATCAATCATAATGAAAAATTCAAATACTAGAAAAAAAGTCAAAAAGATCAAGCTTTTCAACCTTATGTTTGCTGATGACCTCCTACTCTTGAATTCTGCTGATAAAGAGTTAACAATGGAAGTCCTGATAAGCTCTCAGCATACTTTTAACAGGATGTTAGGATTGAGTATAAACTATTTCAAGAGAATATTTTTATGTAGGCTCAACTATTCCAGTTTAGGGGTTATCAAGAATCTCAAGCTCAACTATACTAGTTTAGAATGTCCCTTTCAAATTCTTGGGAATTTCAATAACCACAAGAAGACCAACATATAATAATTGCTTGCTACTTTGATACCATAAACAAAAAGATAGGAAGTTGGCAAAACAAGTTTTTTTGTCTTATGCTGGAAATTACAACTTGTCGATTCTATGCTCAATAGTATGCACAATTATTAGAGCTCTCATGTTATGCTTCCTGAAAACTTAGTTAAAGCAATTGAAAAGATAATAAGGAATTTCTTAAGGTCAAATGATCTAAAGAATGGAAGAAAAGTCCAAAGTAAATGGTTTAACATTTTTGATACGAAGTAAAGAGGCCTGGGGCTTACTAAGATACATGACATCATAAAAATGCTCTTCATTAAGAGAATATGGAAGCTATTCAATGACAAGAAGTCCATATGGGTTAAATAGATGAACTTGCACCACTTAACAGCAACTAATTTTTATTAGTTGTTTTAATTTCAATTATTAATTTTAATTCAAATAATTCTTTAACACCTTATACAAAGTTTTATTCAAGTTGTTAGGTATTTAATTAGTCTCTATGAGAACAATATCTTTTGTACTACAAGTTATGATTCGTATAATTATGGTATTGAGAGTTTTATATTATAAAACTTGTCAACACAAATGATGGAGAATTTTAAAAAGCTAGAATACAAAGATTGATAAATTTAAAAGCCTAAAGGTATTCAATACCATATATTTGGTTTCCTCAACCAAAAACATACGGGGAAATTGTTGATAGCTTGAATCAAAATTATTTTGATAGCTTGAATCAAAATTAACTTATTTAGCCCAATGATGAAAAGACCAATTGTGTGAATATTTCAAGAAGAGAACTAGAATGTTTAAGGAATTCTTGAACATAGGAATTAGTTAAGAAGTTTAGGATTTGGGAAGTCTAGATTGTTAATACCTAATTGACATATACTTTTAAAATAATAATGTATGGAGGTAGATAGTCAAAACATGGTGTAATATCCCGTCTCTTAAATTGTTAAGGGATTAAAGTGTTAGATTACTGAGTCTCATGAGTTGCATCATATAGAATAAATTTGGTACATTTACGACATGATTTTATGATTTCATTCATATGCATAATAATAGCATACACACATACACACATGATTTATGATTTTGAAAAACATTGTAAAGATGGTATGAGTACTCAATTGACATATTCCAGGGTATGAAACTAAAATGAATGTGCATTTCCAATGTCTTGTACTTTGGTTTACCAATAACAAGAATTGATGGATTACAATTAGCAATTCGGAATCAATTGTCACAATTGAGAGATTGATGAATTAATATGTATATTTAGTCTGAGAAAAATGTCAAGTGGCAAGATAAGTTGTCACGACTCGGAATCATATCGAGCATATGACAACCGCTACGTACTTAAGCTAAGGATATTCACGATATCCTTAACCTGACTATGCAAGGCTAACTGAATATCTTTAAAAAAATTCGGATAGCATAATGACTGTATTTTGAAAATCCCGAAACTTAATTAAAACATATGTAAATCATTTTTAAATGCACTTCTATATTCGCATTAAAACTTTACCACAACTTTTGGACTTTTAAGTCCACTCAAGAGCAATCTCAACGAAAATACAAAAAGTTCATACATAAGGTCATTTACAAACCATAAGATAGTCAAGAGTTAATTTACAAAATTATAAAGCATATCAACTTATACTGGTTAGGAACCACATAGGCCTAGCTTATGACTCAACTCATACTGGTTAGGAACTATATAGGCCTAGCCTATTAATAAGTCATCCAATGAACATAGGTTCCAATTCTAGTACATAAGAGCAGAAAAGCATCACATGTAAAATCAAATCTCGTCAGGAAGCCAAATCTCAGAATAGGCTAAAATAGTTATGTGTTTCGCCACTAGTCGACCAAACTAGTGTGCACACCCATGATTCCTGGTGTTGGCTCCACTTTCATCTGTGATGAGTCCAGATAATGGTCAACAAGAGTGTCATAACCCTAGGTGATGACCTCGTCAGTGACCAGAGATTTAGGTGTGCAATCACTCGCAAGTCCCATAGAAAGGTGTCTATACGAGGACTCGACTTTTATGTACCAGCATTAAGGGTACGGGGTCGCTTAATCTGTCGTGCCTAGAACCCAAATGGCCAATCGTTACCTCACCAATCACAAAAAAATCATATACAGATATTTGGTACTAACATCAAGTAAGGTACCGTGCTTTTATTTATCGATCCAACCGATAAAATGGAACATTGCCATGGCTCTAAGCCGGAAGAGAACACATACACGTAGCATAACTGATTCGGCTATGCATATTTAAGTTCTAAAACATTATTTCATACAGTAAAATTCATCTTTTGCACTCCATGTTAGACCCCGTTTTCGGAGTCTAACTCCTACTTGCTCTGATACCACAACTGTTGGACCCCGGTTTCAGAGCCCAACTATCCAGAATATCATAACACATGAGCTTATTACCCTGTAGGGTTATTTCAAAGAACCCTTATTAGCCAACTATCCGGAGTCATATAATGCAGGCGTAATCTAATGAAAAACACCTTAACCATGATTAATTCATCTTTATGCTTTTATACCATAACATATCTTACTTATATGTCACCACAATTCCTATTCAAAATTCATCA
>JAOQMS010000004.1:27315227-27325886 GCA_027563885.1 Erythroxylum longipes
ATGTAACCAAGATGGAAGCTATATTAACATGAATTGAAGTAGCTTTTGAGAGTATGAATTTTGGAAAATTTGAAATGCTAATGATGATCCTAAGTAGATGAAATTTATGGAGAATTGAGGGAAATTGGACAGTGCATTTTGGGGCATTCATCCCACGATCGTGGGAAGGTCCTCTATGATCGTGGGCAAGGCTTTGAAATGATAATCTTAATTTTGTGTTTGTTGAACCAACTGAGGATAAGTTACTTTAAATTGGTATATTTGGACTTGATTAAGGCTATGAATGGACCTAGTATTTTGTTTGATTAATTGATCAAGAGCTTGATAAGTTTAGATTATTAATTGGTAACATAACTTAAAGAATGGATTGTTTTGATATCAATGTATTAAAATCTAGAAATTATGAATTTTCATAAGAGTGAATTCTTATGAATTGTCATAAGAGTAAATTCTTATGAATGCAAATATGATCCAAAGGATATGAGTAATGTATACTAGGTATGAATGAATGAGAATTAGGAATTTATGTGAAGATATATTGCTAGAAAGTTTTGGAGAATGTGTGAATGATGAAATGGGAATAAATCAAGCTTACTTAAAGTGTAAACCTGATTGCAAAATAGTAGCACACAAGCTATAATATTTTAATTATCAAGATCTTTGTATATGACTACATACTTGGAAAGTCAATTGAGCATGCGTTGAAATATGACATAAATATATGTGAATGATTGAATAATCATATGATTAACCAAGTTAGTGATTTGTGAACTACGTGTGTATGCATAATGAGAAACACGTATGGTGATCGTCAACAACCAGACATTGCCAGATCATCAAGGAAACAACTTTTCTGGAGCTTACTGTGATAACCTAGATGTTTCTCACTATGATTGAATTGTTTTTGGTCAACTTTCAGTTATTGATGGTTACTTATATGAGTGCTACGATTCTAGGCATTGTTGGTACGAGGAGTTTGATACTTGGGACTGTATATGGAAGTGTTTTCAAATTGTATGTGTAATATGGAATGTGTACTCAACTAAATGTTGAATGCCGGACTCAGGTCTGAAGAATGTGATAAATGACATGAACACATTGGATGGAAAGTATTGATAGCATATTATGTGAATTGATCCATTCCATTACATTGATAAGCATGATCAAATAAAGAAGTTGTGACTGGAGTGACCAACGTGAAAAAAACCTTTAAGCTTAGAAATTGTGCACAAAAAGCCACAGGCTCAGTTAATAATGAGCCTGATATCCAAAACAAATATGGGACAGTAAATGAAATGAGCCTAATATCCATAATGGATATAGGATAGTACTTAGGCACTCGATCACAATAACGTAAAATGAAAATAGAGTCACGTGTGCATTTGCATATATATAACTTTACATGTATCATATGAATGATTGAGATGAATTAATGGATTGTTCCAAAATAGTGTTATGAAATGTTTATATATATGTTGTACTTGTACTTGATGAAAGATGAGAAAATGTGATGTGGGATTTAATACTAGATGATGTGTTAAACTTCTTGAAATTGATTAGATACTTAACTTTATGTTTTGACTGGAGTGAGCACATCGATGATGGTTTGCTCACTGAGTTCACAAACTCATCAAAATTGCAACATTGATTTTTAGGTTCAGAAGAGGTCTAGCTAGTCTAGTTAGATTATAGCTACAGCATTTGGACATGAGCTAGTGGTTGGGATTAGTTGTACCTGCAGATGTTTATAATCAGTATGCATTAAAAACATCATGTTTCAACTATTGTATAATGTACATGTAAATTTAGAAATGTAATGACATTTATGAATGGATATGTTTGTTAATGAAATGGGCCAAAATGAATATTGGTTTGCTTATGATATGTGTGATGCCTTAAAATGAGTTAATGTGATTGTCCTAACGTGCCATTCCCGTAGGTATGTTCTCAAATATCCTTTGGTATGTCAGACATATGCTTTATTAGAGTGGTATGTTAAATGTGGCCTAAATTGGAAGATAGTTAGAAGTTAAACGATTATAGGAAAATTTCTTGAGGCTGTTAGAGTAGGGAGAATAGTATGTGGTAGGCAATTAACTAGAAAATGGTTATGATGGAAAATGGGTTGAAAGTTGAGTAGCGATAAGAAAAATAATTTAGGTAGTTAAAGTTGAGAGGATTATATAAATTCACCTACGTTATAAAGCAAAGGGACACAGATATACACAGACAATCAGATTACTCTAACAAAAACACCTTGTTATTATTTCAAGTTTTCTTTACATTGTATGCTCATTCCTATCATTATCTTAAATTTTCTTTGTATCTTATGCTTTTCTTTTTCTAAAATCAAATCATCTCTTTATATCAACACTCTTTAACATTTTGGTATTTAAGAATTTTATTTTATAAGTTTTTTGAAGCTCATCTCTACCGTTGATAAGAAGTTAAGTATGAATTCTACGAGAATTCCTCCTTATCATACTTGAATTCTGGGTGAATTATTTAAATGACCAAAAGGCTATTGAATTTTATTAGACTTAAAAAAGATTATTATTTTTTGTAAAAAATTCAAAATTTGTATCATTATAGATTTTAATTTTTGGGTATGAATTTAGACCCAAAAATTAGAAAAAGAAGAAATATAATTCTTTGCTAAAGTAAATTTAGGTTTTTAAAGTGGGCCTTATATAATTTTATATTTATATCATATTATTTGAATTTCATAAATAAGAAGTGGTTCTCTTTCTACACTTATACCATCAATAGGCTAAACAAATTAAACATTTAATCAAACACGTAAATGAAATAAGAAATAGCAAAAAATAAGTTTTTATTTTCATTTTAGGTTTAGACCTACAGTGAGCACTTAGATATGAAGTATAGGTCCAATTAATTAAAAATACCTCAGTAAGTCTAGACTCATAAGAATCAAAGGACCAATTGAGTTTTTGATTTAGGAAAATTTAATATTTTAATTTGCAACTATATGAAAATTATCATAACTATCCCAAACATCATTTTTTAGTACGATAATAGGTAGAACTCCCCCTTTATATCAAATACAACTCGATGATAGCTCTTATTAGTGATCACTATTAATTTAGGTAATATGACTTGATATATGGAAACTTTAATTAATTTATAGGACATGTGAATTTAAGAAAATAAAAAGTAAAAAATAACATATTAGAAAAGAACTAACTCTTCTTTTTTCTATAAGAATCTCATTTGTCAACTACTCTACCTTTGCAATTTGACTAGGAGTGCCCCTGAGCTTTACCTTCCTAGTTGGTAAGTTAGGATTAGTATCCATATCTTAAGTGACTTAAATCTTTCCATCTAACTTAAGCTAAAGATATTTGATAGTCTTTCTACCTTTACTAATAATAATACCAACTTGACCATTCAAAATATTTATCTTTTTACTGTTTCTACATATATATGATTTATATGAAATAGGAATTGGTGAAGGAATTGAGTATATAAACATAGACAACTTGGAATCTACATTTAACAAAGCCTATGAAAATTTTGCTTTACTTTAAAACATAACATAAACACTTTATGAAAAAAATTACTAGTAATAGGAATTAATCAATAACTTAGAGAGGACTAATAAAATTGATAACAAATTATATTCATAAATATGCACCCACCTAGAGAACACAACAAAGAAAAGAAAAGAGATGAGAAGAATATTCCTGTAACAACCAACACTTAGATACTTAATGGCAATAAAAGTTGTTGGAAATGAAAAAACTAACTAGTAACAATAAACACAAAGAGAAGAACACAAAATGAAGACAAAAGAGCAAGAAATAATTAAGCAGCACAAGTAAGAAAACACAAAGATAAGATAATATATATAATGACAGAGAAAGGAGGGAGATAGTTAATTGAAGCTAAAAGTGAGTAAAGGATATCGGTGGAACTAAAGCTAATGGCCTTATTCTCACCTTTAGGGCACTTAAACTTAACAATAACATTAGCACCAGCACCAGCACCAACACTAGCACTAACATATTTAACAATACTCATTAAAAGAGGCTAAACAATAAGGTATATTTGGTATAAAGTGAAAAGTTCATGTATTAAAGTACTAGAAGTATATATTTTTGCTAGTTTTAATAATTTCCCTAAAATTACATACTAAAATATCAATATTTTCTTTATTTATTTTGGAAAACCATGATTTCTAAAAGGATCTATTTCGAAATAGAAAAATTAAATAGGAAATTATTACAATTAAGTCACTTAAATTAATGTTAAAGCCTATATAAAGTTTTCTTATTAAATATTGGGCTTTGACTCTTGTATGAAGAACTTATATTTACACCCTCCTTACCCACTTGTTGAAATTAAATTAAAGAATGTCTAAACAAATTAGATTGTTCCATATTTAAGCTCCTAAAGAAAATGTTACTTTAAATAGATGAAGGGTTAGAAAATGGAATCCATGTACAATTAAATAACAAAATTTCGTAACTAATGCTTAAGTAATATGAAACTTGTAGAAAATCAAACAAAAATCCATCCATAATTAAATAACAAAATTCCTTAACTAATGTTTAAATAATCTCAAAATTGTTGAAAATCAGATCAAAAAGTGTGTTGAGGGAAAAAAATAGAAACATAGTATATAACAATTAGATCCCTGAGTATGCACTAATATATAATTGATGCAAAAAAATGTCCAACTTATATTGTTTAAAGTTATGAACAAAACTACTAGATGCGAAAATTTGTTTATTTAAATAGTTAAGGTAACTAATAAAAACATAGTAAATCATTGTCAATTATAAACTAAAAAATTTAATATTTATGAATCATGACTTAAGGAACGTGAATCATTTATATACTTAACATTCACAAAGGTAAACCAAAGTGTTATGTAAGAACAGTGAAATTTTAAAAACTTAAACAAATGGGACTAACCACAAAAAACAAGTTATTTGTATAACCTAATGAACTCAAAATGGAATGTAGCAATTTGAACAACATAAAATAATCAAAATTAAAATATAATGTAAGCAATATAATATAAAAATTAGCATGAAAATGAAAAATCTAGCAAAATTGATGCATATGATGCTAATCCAAAAAATAGAAATACTAACTAACCAACACCAATAGGATTAGTATAAATAATGTCTATTGAAATGGTTGTCTTTACTTAAAAACATGTAATATAGCTCAATGGCTATAGAACTAACAAACAAAATGTTGGAAACAATTTTAGATAATCACCATTCATAAGAATACGACTATAGACAAACTTACTAAACAAAAGATCAGTAACTAAAAACCTATCAAATTTTGATAAACCAAATTAGATAAGAAAAATCAATGATATAGGACTTTAATAATAAAACTCAGATGCCCTTCTATATGTATGAATTACATATAACCTATAAAAAGAAATTATCATTTACACCAATAATAAAGAAACTGAATGTAAGGAATTATTTGGGATTTCGCACTAGTAAGATGATTAGAAAGAAGTTTAATGGCTTAAATGAGTTATCGGGTAACACATGGTTCTCTTTTACTCTCTTCCTTCTTCCTTGTCTCATGCAATATGTTCTTATAACTTGTAATACAAAAAGAAACTTTAGATAGAGTTCTTCCTATTTATGAAAAATAAATCAAAGTTTAAGAATGTTAAGAAACCCTCTTAAAGAAACATTTAGGGGAGTGAACTTCAAAGATCGATAGAAGATTTTACTAGAATGAAAATTAATTTCACACTTTTGTGATGTTTTAAATAGGGCAAGAAAAAAAGTAAAGATGAAGAAAGGTTTATAATAATCGATAAGAAACATTTTAAATGTCAAGGAAAATGGTAGGGAACTACACAATTTAGTGACTTTCTTCCCCTTTTTTTTAACTTTTTTTTTTGAGAAGGAAGGTGAATTTCGTACAAGAAAAGGTGAAAAGGAACTTAAATCTAGGATATTATTCTCTAGCACTAAAGTTTTTATTATGCTAATATATAAATTCTACATCACCTATCGATCCTTCATACAATCTCTAAGTTGAATCTATAATGTCTATTTACAAATCTAATATTAAAAACAAAGAGAATAAATTCAATTGATCAAATAATCAAATCATGTATAGATAATTGAACAATCATTACAAACTATATTGTTAACCCTAGCTAGGATTTTTAGTCATTAAAAATATTGAAAAAATATAAACACCTAATTCTTAATATAAAAGAAAAGAGTAGAAGAAAATAATAAGAGAAGATGTCACAGACTTCTCTAATCCTTGCTCCAAATCTTCCTCCAATACTTAAAAAGAATAAAATTAAGAAAAGAATATAAGAACTATCTCAAAAGTCTATTAATAAATTCTTCTTTAAAACATCTTTATGTTAATTATAGCATAAATTTATAGTTAGGATTATAAAAGCAGAGTTTTAATTGGCTTAAACTTAAGAAACCACACATCCTTATAGTTTATTTCTAAGAATCTACACCAGACTAGCATCAAATCATCGTTAGTCTTGTTCTAAAACTATAAAACCTTGTAAGCTGCACATAATTGGTGCTTGACACTAAGTTGTAATCAACACCAATTTTGTATTGTTTGTCCCTTTGTAAAATCAAGATGAGTATGAGGTAAATTTAGGATCAATACTGATACAAGTCTTATCAAGCTCCTTAATGTCTTAGACCTTTGCAAAAGAATATTATCTATTATATAAGTAAGCGTAGTTCCTGTTGTACCTTATTCCACTAACTTCTCCATTTTTTGCATCTTTTAGTTAGAATTAACTCCGTAGTCTTCTACAAAGTTGTTGCCTATTTTTTTATCTTCTAAATGAATCTAAAATCTCTTCAATTGAATAATTATTGTGAAAGTTGCACTAAATCTTGTATTTTATCCTCAATTTCAACACCTATAAACAATGAACTAAATGTAAACAAATGTAATAAAACCCATATAAAACATACAATCAAAGTGCTAAATACCAAGTCAATTAATCCTAGATAACATGTAAAATATAAACCTATCAAATTTCCCTACACTTAACTCATTATTTTTCCTCAAGAAAATAAAAATTAATTACTAACCTAGATTCAACTAACTAAAACAAAACAATTCCACTTTCGTAGGTGTGTAGTGATATATAACATATGTCACAAGTCTTTAAACTCATAGGTATCCCTAGTGGAGGATGTATAGTCTCTTGAGGGTTAAATGCTATCTATAAAAATTAACCTAAACTCATTAGTTATCCTCATAATTAACAATACAAGATATCCAAATTCAAGTTCCAATCAAATCGCAAAACTTGAACATAATATTTTGGAAGAAAATGACAATATAAATAAGACAAAGTACATATTATTTCACTTTCTTCATCAAGCTTAAATATTATAAATTGACATGTCCTAAAAAGATGTCACTTATTTACACAAGTTTTTGAAATTTGGTGAGGTACTCTCATCATTTTGTATTGAAAGTGAACTTACAATAAGTTTTAAAGTCACCTAACCTCAATAAATAAAATAGATATATACAAGAAAAAATAAAAAAGACTTTAGATATAATTGTAATGGGGTCAAAGAGTTAAATAGGCTAATAAAGGAAAGAGAATGAGAAAAACAATAATGTTCACAATTAGTTGAGCAATAATAATAAGTTAAAAGAAATAAATTAATTAATGCTCTCTCTATTAAATCATCATATTCTTGCAACCTACTCTTTTCCTTCATTCTTTTAAAGTATTAGAATCTACACCTATTTATTATTAACACTTTATTTTATTTTTTTATTTTTCAAATCTTTTTTTTTTGTAATGGCACAAGATTCCCCCTTTTCATTTATACTTTCATACACTTTACCATCTCTTCCATACTTTTTTCCTTAGATCTCAATCTCAAAAACATAAAAACATAAGCATAAACAAAAACTCTACTGCTCATGTGTTATGGATTAAATACGTTTTTAAGGCGTTCACTAGTAGATTAATGTATTAAAAAAAGGGAATTTGGCTTAAACTCATATCCTAATGTCCATATCATTTTAATGCTTGAACAAATCCTAAATGTAATATCAAAAGATGAAATTTAAGTTGTAGAATTTCAAAATCAAAGACATAAACCACTCCTTTTTCCTAAGGATGTCTCTTTTTATATTTGGTATAGGGACAACCTCTTACCTACTAGTTAACAACTAGTCCCTTTCTCCTCACCTGCCCCTATTGTCTCTTAATCCCCTGGCATTCTCCCTCTCTCTTCCCCAACTTCCCTTTAGTTGAATTATTCAGAGCTTTATATTACCTCAACCTCTTCTACTCATTTGCTATCTTTTCTAAATTAATTCCTCCTTTCCCTTTTAGAGATAATAACCCCTTTCTGACCATCTCCCTTCCTTTAGCTTCTTATCTCAACCCTTTTACTCATCCTTTTACGCCTAGTAAAAAATCTAACTTTTCCTTCTTCCACCTTTTTAGCTTCTAGCAAACCTCCCTCACTCATTTTATATGCTTCTTATGCCCTCCCCAAATCCTGGAATTAAGTGGTTACAGATGGGGACCCCTCTGTCAAGCTCAATCCAATATCCTCAATAATGAATTCTCCCTCCTTTATCATTTTTACCCCCTTAAAGTTTCTTTAAGTAGGTGCAACCAAGTGGAATACCATAGTTGTGGCCTTTTTTCTTGATAAACATTCTACTTTGCCTTTAACAAAATCTTGAGCTGAAGCTTTATAAAATAAATTTGGTTTGGAGCAAAAGTTATTCATTGAGAAGGATTACCTCCTCTTCAAATTCTTAAACTTCAAATGCATGGCTCATGTAATGGATTTTGGTCATTGGCTTTAGAAAGATGAACTATTTTTTCTTTTGAAATGGAACCCTAGAATGTAGCCGGACAAAGGCTATCTTAGGAGCATTTCACTATAGGTGTTCTTCCATAATATACCCCTAATTTACTAGTCCACACTATGGTTAATCTATCTTGAAAGTTTTATAGGAAGGCCATCGAGGCTTGATGAACAAACCGTAGGTCTAAAGACAATAAAATTTGTTAAAGTTTATATTGAAGTTAATAGATAAGCTAAGCCACCTAATACCCTTAGAATCTATAGGTTTAATAATGAGTTAATATCTAGTGAAATATCATTATCTTATCTTGTAAACTAGTTCAGTCCACTTAGACTAAGGTTAGAAGGCAAAAAATCACCCCTCTAATCCCATACCTCAGTTTATCAATAATTCTCCAAGATGAATGATTCCTTAGGCTACTAATTAGCTTAATCCTTTTCCTTCTATAGATCCTTCCTCTTTATAATTTCCAGTGGATTTTATTACCAACCCCTTATACTAATCTTAAACTTACAAAACTACATATCCTTAAGGTTCTCTCTTTCATAAACTCTTCTCCCTCTCTTCAAGAAATTGTTATAAGTCGATGAATGGATAACTCACCTTCCATTTTTCTAGCTAAGTTGAGGGATCACCCTCTAAAACTTTAAGTTGCTTCAAAACCTGATATGATTAAGGATTTAGAGATTATTAAGGGGGATTCTCCATCCCCTTAAGCTACTTGAAGAAGATCAAGGAGGAAGCAAAAAGGAAAAGGCTTATTAGCCTAAACCAATCCATGATCATTGCTTAGAATCTAAAGGCATTGAATTACTATAAGAAGTAACCAGACATGAAAGATTATCTTAAAGATAAAAACCCTTTACCAATTGATTTGTTAAAAACTAAAACTAAGGAACCAAATATTTCTAAAGGTCTATGCTCTTTTGGAAGCAAATGGCAAGCTTTTTCCAATCATGCTTCATATTATTTGGGGAGAATCATTGTAGCCTCCAACCTAAAAGCTCTTTGAGTTATATCCACTCAACAATCAAATCAATTTTTACAATTGTAGGTCTAATTTCTACTGCACTAGAAGTGATCTATATAACCTTTGTTTATTTCTTAGATTTTTCCATCCAAAAAAACTGTTATGTAAGGATTTTGAGGATCTAGCTAAAAGAATTAATGGCCCTATGATTATATTGGGAGATTTCAATTGTATTTTGTTTTCCCAGGAAGTTGAAGGCTTGAGAATAAACTCTAAGAGTGCATATGAGGAATTCATAATTTGTTTGAACAAAATTGGTCTGGTGGACTTATTCTTTAGAGGAAATTATTTTACCTAGTCTACGTGTACTTATTTTTTAGAGGAAATTATTTCACCTAGTGTACTAAGTAAGAAGGCTCTTTCCTTATTAGGAAAAAACTTAACAGAGGATTGGTTAATTTAAATTAGATGGCAAATTTTCCCAGTGATATAGAGTTATTTGTGGTGGTTGGTTCGCATGGGAAAATGGTAATAGGAATGAGAATTAATATTGTGAGGAATGAGAATGGATATTATCATTATAATTATGATGGCTGGTTAAGAAGAAGGAATGATTACCATTACCATTGACTGTGGTTGGTTTATAAAAAATATTGAGAAATAAAAATTTATTATATTTTAATTAATTAATTAAAATTTAATTAATTAATTGTAGTATTTTAATTAATTATATTGTACCGAATTAATTATATTTTGATTAATTAATTAATTACAATATTTTAATTAATGAATGAATTATATTTTAATTAATTATCTTGTAGTTAATTAATTATTCATAATATTTT
>JAOQMS010000004.1:27337721-27351965 GCA_027563885.1 Erythroxylum longipes
TATAATTTATAAATAAATTTTAATTTATAAATTATTTATTTTAATAAAATAAAATAATTTTATTGATAATTTATTATTAAATATTATATAAGAGAATAAAATAAATTTAACTAATTTAATTTTAAGTTTTATTTAATATATAATTATTTTCAACAAAATACTATATTGACATTAACAATCAAATAAGTTTTTATTTTTATTTAAAATAAAATTACATTGACATTAACAATCAAATAAATTTTTATTTTTATTTAAAATACAACTACATTGACATTTATAAAATTTATTTGATTATTAATATTAATGTTGTTATAGACTATCTTTTCAAAAAAAAAAATTAATGTAGTTATAATTTCGCTTGTGAAATAATAAGAAAACAGATAACTTTGTAACTTATTAAGAGTAATTTCTAATAATAAATTAATAATGAGAACAGCAAACAGTACAAGTCATTACTTGCATTAACTTATTAAGAGTAATTTCTGATAATAAATTAATAATGAGAACAGCAAACAGTACAAGTCATCACTTGCGTTGTCGGTGTTTTATTTTCCGCAAGCGAGTTGGCCCCGTAAAAGGGCTACGTTGACTTCATAATTATGAATTTGTGTTACCAAGATTCTGTCTAAATAATTTTCAAAGGAAGCTGTCTTTGCTTACATTTATTGTCAGAATTCTCATCTTGGACGCTCCCTTAATTACATCATTATCTTTAGATTCCCGTTTCCCGCATTAATTAATACAGCTTTATGTCTCGCTTTACACACTAGTCTTTCCCGCGTTGATTAACAGTGCTAAAGATGCCAACTACTAACTCTCAACACTAGTACCAATTTAAATATAATGTATATTTATGTTTAACACTATGCATTTTGTTTATTTTATTTGAATAAATAAATTTTACAATATATATATATATATATATGATTGTTTAAATTTTGTTATAAATAATTTTAAATTAAATTATAAAAACATTTATATTTTTCTCTCTTTTTTCTTCCCCCAGTTTCACTTAATCTCAACTATGTGTTTCTATGTATTTTTTGTTAATAATGTATATGCATCTCTTGTTAAAATAAATATTTGTAAAAATAAAATTTTAATTTCTCAAAATTTATTATAAACTTAATATTTTATTAAGAATTTACTCCTTCATTAATAAAAAAATTAAGACATCAAAATATAATTATATTAATAGAAATTATTTTATTCACAATGAGGACTGTAACGCAAGGTCAGGATTTACTTATCAACTGAACTACTTAATACATATAATTTTCAAGTAATTATATATTTTTAAATATTGAATTAAGTGAAATTTTAAAGAATACTGAGTTCTCTAATTATAAATAAAAACGAAAATTTTTCTAAAATTCTAAAATTTTAGTAATTAATATATAGATTATATTTTAACAAAAATAAATTGCAATGATTTAATATCATATTTGTGAAAGTTAAGAAAGAATATACCTTGTTGGATTAAATGAATGATAACTTATTATCTTCCAAAGTAGAAAAAGGTTAATTAATTAAAGACACAGGTGGAGTAACCAGACGGATTACATCTACACTCTACAGGCATCCGTACCGAAAGTACAGCTGGTCCGCATGAGAGACCGGAAAAATGACTCCTCATAATATTTGAAGAGAAGAATTTCACGGGACACTTCAGCGCGTATATCTTCTTGTTAACCAGAATGCGAATAGTATCGAGGGTGGAAATGAATCTATCCAAAAGCGTTTGTAGGATCTACTTCCATCAACAATCTAGGATTTTGTTAATTTTTTAAATTTCCGAAATTGTACCATAGAGTACAGTGACGGTGACGGCTGACTTTTGCTCACTTTCCGACACATCCTTAAATTTTTAAAAAATTATCTTCTTTTATTTCGTAGTTTTAAATGCCAGCTTTTTGGCACCGTCGAGCATCTAACCTTGCTATTGTTTTCGGCTTGTTGAACAATGGATCTGTTAGGAATTTTTTACACAAATAGCACCACGATACACCTTGTGGCTTAAAAATGCTATTTTTTTAAGTATCAATGTCGGGTTTAGATAATGATGGGGACGCTCAATCGTGAACTAACTAATTCTATCATCAAATTAAGAAAAAAAAGAGAAAGTCATATATGACTTGAGAGTGAGAAGTGAAGTGAGTTACTGAAAACAAAAATAAAATTCAGGCTCCACGGATTCATGAGTGCTGAAATAAAATGTATGTTAGATGATTCCAAAGAAAAAAAAATCTCTTCCTTTAACAGTATTAGATTTGGGATGGTTCAAAATTTCTCGTCTACCGCTGTTATTGTTAAAAATAAAGTAATATTTTCAAAGAATGTGTCCTTAACTTCCAAGAAGCCTATCTCTTGGTTTCCAAGAAGTCAATCTATGCAGTAACATATTTTCCTAATACGGTGTATAGTTCATGTATATATAAGGCTTCTCGTTTTTCATGTACTACTTTAAATATTCCTATTTTGTAGTATGGTTCATGAATTAGGAATTAATTAAGGGAAAAAATGAATCCTATAAATATGTATGTAATTAATCTCCCGTTTGAAATTTGTTAGAAATATACAAGTCTTGTCTTATCCATATGTAATCTTCTTTGGCTAGCTTGATTCTTTTCGTCATGGTTGTCGATCTTGAGCTATACTACAATCTTTTGAGTGTAAGGGTGGAGAGCGAGCTTTTTTACTAGAGCAAAACTATGGTTTTAAGTTACCCAAGTCCTCCCAGAGACTTGGTTCATCGTTGTAGAAGTACGATTTGAATGCAAAAAACAGCAAGAAATGACTGAAATGGAATTCATATGTTCATTTTTTGAACCAAAAGTCTAATGATTATTGAATCTTGGTCTAAATTTAAATGAAGTTCAATCCCAGTTAATTTACTTTATAATAAGTCCTATACTTATTTATTGAATCTTATAAAATTTTAAGTTTTCAAGAAAATATGACAGGGATGCAAGTGATAGATATTAGAGAAGTATTTCAAAAGTCAAAATTGAAGCCCATCTCTCCGACACCAGTTTCTCCTGCAACATTATTAACGGCCGCCGAAGAAGGCAATAGGAAATGTTTTTCCCAAAAAAAAAAAAAGGAAATGGAACCCAAAAAATAAAAAGAGAGACTGAGCACACGTGGTTAGAACTGCACAGAGTGACCGAAATGACACTATGCTCTCTCTTTCTGTCGTCTCTGTTTGATTAATTTCTCTTCCAGTCTGTCTTTGTCCTCTCTATCCATCTCTCTATATATGTAGTGTACTAACCTTACAAGAATAGCATGTAGCCTACCTATATTTTCACTTTCCATAACTAAAACAGCCCTTGGAGAGGGAGAAATCAAGAAACGAAAGAGAGGGGTAGGAGAGATAGAGGGAGAGAGAGAGGAAAAAATAGCTTGAACAACCACAAAAATTGTTGCTGTCTTTCTCTCATTCCATTTCTGAACCATTTTTTCCTTCTGGGTTTTGCTTCGTTGATCCAATCTAAACTTTCCCACTTACCTTTTCTTTCCCTCTCCCCTCTTTCTCTCCTTTACTTTTGCTTTGGCTTTCTCCTCTCTGGCAAAATTTCACCTTGACTGTCGTACGTAAACGTCGTACCTCAGTTTCTCCGTCATTGCTTGAGGTAAGCTTTATATGCTTACCATTTTCTCCTGTTGGATATTGTTGAGATGTTTTTCCTTTTCTCATGTTCCTTCTGAGGCTTTGCTGCAAAACTGTGTTGAATGAAGTGAAATGGATGCAGTGTACGTAACATGGTTTAAGAAAATGGGTTCAGAAATCTTAATTTCATTGCTTATCTCTACCCCCATAATGCATGCATTTTGGTGAACTCATGTCCATGTAGGTTAAGAGCAATGATCAAGCACTTTTCTTCACCAGTACAACGGATAACTATATTTACATCTATGCTGTCCATTAATACGTGGGACCTTGACTCTGTTGGAATACGGATTGGATTCCGTAAATATTTATTTCTGGATAATGGGAATTTTGATAATTCATGTTTCCGCAACATATAATGCCTGTTACAACTCAAAACTTTTCTTTCAATTGCTGATCGGTTTATCAGGTGGCGAGACCCCACAGATCCCTTCGTTGCTCAGAGACAGAAGACACCTTTTTCTTGCATTCTTCAATAGTATGGAATTATCCATATCATGCCCTTCTGCTGATTCTGAAGATTTGGATGGCCATATTGAGAAAATCTGCGAGAGACCAATGGGGAATTCTTCAGACCGTGTCAGTTTCAAAGGTTGTGATTTGACATCGTCATTGGCGAAATCTTTTGGACCTGGAAAGATGATACTTGAAGGATCCTTGAGCTTTAAGGGTAAGGAATGGACAGCAATCTTCTCCTTCAAAAGTCCAAGTTCGACGGATGCGGATAACAAGCTTTTTGCTAGTTCTTTTACTCCTAAAAGTGGATGTGATCACTTAAGATCAGACAACTTGTCTAACCACAGGAACCAGGCTGCAGTGAAATTGCAAAAAGTTTACAAAAGTTTCAGAACCAGAAGACAGCTGGCAGATTGTGCAGTTGTTGTTGAACAGAGATGGTTTGTATTAATTTCTGCATAACTTTCTTAGCAGTTCCAACGCGATGTCACATTTTGTCAAGTAAAAGAAACGTTGTTTTGGATTTTGCAGGTGGAAACTGTTGGATTTTGCAGAGCTCAAGCGAAGCTCAATATCTTTCTTTGACATTGAGAAACCTGAGACTGCAATCTCTCGTTGGTCAAGGGCAAGGACAAAAGCTGCCAAGGTAAATCTAAATCGTACGGTTTGTGTTCCCAAGATATGTGCGCTATGGTCCTCAAATGTGAGTATTTATTCTCTTTTGCAGTTAGGAAAAGGCTTGTCTAAAGATGCCAAGGCTAGAAAGCTCGCTTTACAGCACTGGCTTGAAGCAGTAAGTTCTCATCTTGAAGTAAAACGCAGAAATTGAACCACTGGTTCCTTTACCCACCACGCATTTTTAACTGTCTCCCTTAAATAGATTGATCCTCGGCATCGGTATGGGCACAATCTTCAATTTTATTATGTCAAATGGCTCCACTGCCAGAGTACTCAGCCTTTTTTCTATTGGTGAGATTCTCTGCTGGCAATTTGCTACATAATATAAACATAATAACATTATATTTACTTCAGAGTAGAATTAATATGTCAACCCTTGACTTTCAGGCTGGATATTGGAGAAGGGAAAGAAGTTAACCTTGAAAGGTGTCCTAAACCAAAGCTTCAACAACAATGCATAAAGTATCTTGGGCCTGTGAGTTTTTCTCCTATCTCCGTCTCTTACTTCTAACATATCCCAGCGAGAAACTGCAAATATTAAATGCTGTGGAAGTAGGACCAAAAAAGTGTTGATTTTAGTTTACATAGCTGAATTGAAATAATATATGCATACTCTATACGAGTTCATTTGAAAACTTCTGCATTTTGCCCCTGCTTCCTAAAATATATCCAGTAGTCAACAGTAACTGAAAGGTACAATTTTAATCTTTTTCTTCTGTATTTCAGACAGAAAGGAAGGCTTATGAAGTTGTAATAGAGGATGGGAAATTGGTCTATAGACAAAGTGGCAAACTTTTTGATACGATTGATGGACCAGTAGAAACCAAATGGATTTTCGTTCTCAGTACATCCAAAACCTTGTATATTGGTCAGAAGAGTAAGGGGAAATTTCAACATTCAAGTTTCTTGGCTGGTGGAGCTACTCTGTCTGCTGGAAGAATAGTTGCAGAAAATGGTATTATTAAGGTAAGGGAATTATCATTTCTACTATGAGATATTAACCCTATCCTATTTGCAGCACAATATTTTTGGTAGTATTTGTATAATTCTTCAAATTTGACAGGCAGTTTGGCCTCATAGCGGGCACTATCTCCCAACGGAAGAAAACTTTCAGGAGTTTATGTCATTCCTTAAGGAACACAACATAGACCTCACCAACATAAAGGTAACTAACACTGGTTTGTCAAAATTATCTCAAATTGTTATCTGCTATGAACCACGAGAAGCAAGCTTCACAAAAACATAGCATCTACAAAAAATATCTGGATATATTGACAGACCATCACTTGTTCCCGATTCAGGTTACAAATTTAACTAGATAGTAGGAAAAACCTGACTGTCTTCTAACCAGACGTCATGCCATACTACACGTCTTTGTCTCAGGGTATATGTATCTATATACCAATATAGATGCTTGCTGTTCATTTAAGGAATCTTTTATGCTATTCAGCAAAACCCAACTGAACAGGAAGAAGAAGCCATGTACAGAAACAGCAGTGGATCTGGAATCCGAGACAACCAATCAACTGCAAATGCGCCTCAAGAAACGGAGCTAATAAACATGGATAGCTTGAATCAGGAGAATGTAGAATCAGGACAACAAAAGTCAAATGATGACAATGCTGGTCTACAGACATCAAATTTGTCTCATGGATTATGCTCAAAAATTACCAAACTTAAAATACCATCTAGAAATGACATACCTGACATCTTTAGGAGTGAAAGCAGCCAGAATGAACCTTCCAATAGTTCTGCAGAGGAAGGCTATGAATCAGGCGAAGATTCTTATTTAACAGAGGAAGATTTCATGTTTATGAAAATGAATCTGTTTGATAGTGAGGAAGAAGAAGAAGAAGAAGAGATGATCATCCCCAAAGAAAAGATAATGAAAAGGATAGATTCACATAAAGGTATGAAGTCTTACCAATTGGCAAAGCAATTATCCTCAAAATGGACAACAGGGGCAGGACCAAGAATAGGTTGCATGAGGGACTACCCACCAGAGCTTCAGTTACTGGTCCTAGAGCAGGCGCACTTGTCTCCAAGAGGAACAAGTGCAACTGTCAGGCATTTGTCCCCCTTGAATCACAGGGCCACAAAACCAACTTCTCTACATAGAAAAACCACTTCAGAAGCCCACTTGGTGCAGACCAGGAGCGATTATCTCGAACTGCATCATCTTAGACCGTCTTAGATGCAAGAATAATTATTTTACTAATTACGTACATGACACTGGAGTATACAAAGAACATAGTTCACTCTTTTACATTCTTTATTGTGCACTTACCCTCCAAAATTTCATTTTGATGATCTCTTTTGTGAAAATGGAACAAGGCTATGCAGAGATTCTTTTTGTTGCCCCCAATAGTCAAGAAAAGTCACGTCTCCTCATTTCATCCTCTTTGAGCTAAAAGCAGCTGAAGTAATTTAAATCAAATATCCTGTAATCAATCTAGAAGTGCTTTTGGTTCTTGAATTCACCAGCCAAAGTAGGTCTTCAGCTTGTATTTGTGGAACCACTTTGCAGATATACATACATAAATATATCAAGGGTGATTTGCAAACGCTAACAAGTAACGTGCAGGTGATCTCCATATTCCACCAGTGTATGGATGGTCTACAATTATCATCCACACAAATCACCGGGAATTTGTAGAGATAATACGTGGATTCAAATATGTTTCTTTTAGACTACCAAATGGTTAATAAATGTTAGGAAGTGAATTGAAAATTATTTTCAAAGTATCATTCTATTTTGGCCAAAAATGTTCTGAATCAATATTAATAAAAAATGACAAAATATTTTCCATAATTACTTTAGGGTGATGAACCTATATTGATTTCTCAAATACCTCTATACAGTTCATGTTATATCCAATTACCACTAATTGAGCTACTCTTGTTTATAATAGGTCATAAGTAGTATCAAAATATAATAATCCTTACACAAGATAATTTGGAGATCTCAATTCAAATAATCACTTAAACAATCATCAGAATGAGAATTTTCATAGACATGTAAGTAATTTTCTAAATAGATTTCTCATATGGGATCAGTTTATTGAACTTGTTCTCTAATAAGCACCCACAAGTTTGTTTAAGTATCATCATACTTTAGTCAATGAGATCGACTACTTTCTTTATAAGAAAAAATAAAATATGTGCTACTCTTTTTACATTTTATTATGTTTAGTCTCATTAGTATAATGATTGGAATAATTTAGAGATAATACATAAATATAATATGAATCTCATACTTATGACCTCATCATAATTTTGTAATGTATATTTATTCATAGACTTTATCATATATATCTAAATATGAAATACTTTTTTTAATTATTATCACTCACATTTAGTTACTTTTAGTAATGGAAGCTTTGGACAATATAAATGATCAAAATGATTGGGTGGAAATAAATAAAAAGTTATGGGGTATAGAATGATGTAATATAGATATGCATTTAATCGTATTAATGGTTGAGAAGTGAAAAAGGAAAATTGAATAACTCCTACATTTTTCAAATTTAATTGGCGAAATATTAAGGCATGTATTAAAATAAATTTTAATAAAAAGCATTCTAATGTCTACTTAAAAAGTAACTACTATGGGTTGACGCTAGATTGAAAATTTTCAAGAATTTACTCAAAAAATATTAGAACTAATTTCAATCCCTTTATTGGAGAAGTTAACGCTATAGATGAATATTTGAACAATTTATTTAAAATAAAGTATTGATTTTCTTATTGATACATACTATTATAATATTTTCTAAATTTTAATTTTCATTGTTATAGGTACATAAAATTGCACATATCTAAGAAACAAGGAGGCAAGTAATTTTCAAACTTTTATCATATTTTTTTAGAGATACTACTACAACTCGTTTACATGCATATCCATCAACGAAATCTCCATCAAACAATACATAAAAAGAATTATAAAATTAATGTCGAAGAAGGTTCTTCCTCCAATGAAAACTCCTTTTAAGAAAAATAAATAGCCTAAAAAGAAGAAGAAGAAAAGGACAAACACTAGCATTCTAAAAAATGTCTTAGGTATAATTAGTGAATAGTAAGAAAGAAAGAATAATTTCCTTAAAATTGGCAATAACATCGTTTACTAGAGATAATGGATATGAAAATTTATTAATTAACCAAGAGATGAACACAACAAAGGAATGCTTAAATTTCGTACATGATTTGGTTATCAATAGTATGAAACATAGAAAACTAGTTAAGGGATTACATGGCTCTCCACTTTAAGGACATTTTTCTTGACATGCCTTATGCAAGGAAGATGGATTGGATTCTGTCTTTTTAATTATACTTTATCTTTTTAGTTATACTTTCATGTTATAGAATACTGAACTACTATTAGTTTAGGCAATTTTATATAAGAACTATTTCTTATTTTTAACATTAAAGTATATGTTTTGCAAGTGACTCATTGTAATGTTATTTTGTAGCTTTTGTTACCATTAATAAAATTCCTTTCATTTTTCAAAAAAAAAATTGATTATTAGTACTAATGGCATAAAAGGGGGTGAACTAGATGTTGATAATTTTAAAATAAAATATTTAAAAATTAGTGTGTTAATGAGCATAATTTATAAAAGATAAAAATATGATGCAAAATAATAATTTTTGGCAACACACTTAAGCAATAATGTAAAGAAGGTAAGGAAAGAGAAACATATACTGATTTATAGTGGTTCAATAAATAACCCTTGCCTATATCTACTCCTAAGTCTCTTCTTAGAATTCTATTATAACTTTTCTTTTAAAGCAAAGAATAAAATGTGTACATTATTTTCTCAACAAAGAGTAACTCTTTTACAATCTTCTTTAACGGTGAAGAGAAACCTTAGTGCCATTACGAACACTCCAAGTACAATGTACAAAAACCTTATAGAAGTTTACAACTTAAAATATCTTACTTTATTAGTTTGATAAAATCAAAGAAGCTCATTCACTTAATTACGAGATAATGAATTCTTAAATGCTTGATAAACACTTAGAAATATGTATATAAGACACTTAAATGCCTTTTCATATAGTAGCCAAAGATAAAGCACTTATTTATAGGATTTTGGAGCCTATACTAATTATTGGAGCCAAAAACTAGTTTTTATAATTACTAGTTTTAGCACACTAGTCAACCACTAGGTCATATTGGTTGACTAATATGCATTCAATGCATATGATCTACTAGTCGTTACACATTGGTTGACCATTAAGGCACCTTTATTGAACAATGTGTCTCTTGGAGGGATAATAGTCAACTACATCATCATATCGGTTGAACAATGCATCAATAAACACTTCAATTACTTATTTAACTTACATTGGTCGATCACTAACCTATGTTGGTTGACCAATCTCCTAAAAAAATGATTTTAACAATTTCAAGTGCTAAAACTTTATTTATGTAATTAAAATTAAAAACCTTCGAAATATCCTTTAAATAGTTTTTGAAAGATCAAGAAGCTTCCTTTTAAAAATAAAAGCTTTAATACCTCTTGTTGAAAGACAAGGCTCATACAATGAAGTAAGTTGATATATTTATACAAGGTAAGCCTTAAAGGCGCTCAAAATAAATAAATAAGATTACAATTAACATTACATAAAATAGAATCACATTGATGTGCCTTGAATTCTTTTGTTTTTGATTTGATCTTTATTTAAAAAGATGCAAACTTCAACTTTTCTTTGTCATCTTTATGAACCACCTTTTTGAGCTAAGACTATATCTTATTTTTATATTGCTTCACATCAAAGTAGTAAAGTCATTAGTATTACTTATATTTTTTATCAATAAAACATTGATTAGAACCTTCTTTGATTCAACATTCTCCTCCTTTTTGATGAATATGTGATATTAAAGAATAATAATAAAATTAAACATATAATCAATATAACGGTTATCTCCCCTTTAATCTATGTATAAATATAATTCAATATCAAGAATAAAAAGAGATTTTCAATATTAAGTATAAAAGAAATATCAGCATGTGAAGATTAATTTAAACATAATATAAATTTACTCAAGTATAAAATACCACATAAATTATAGAGAATACAAAAACATTTCCTTAAATGTCCTTCCACCCCTTGAATCTAATATCACTAATCTTTCTACCCTTTTTGGAATTGTTGAAAAGAAATCAAATATCCAAATAAAGAGTTATGAAATGTATTAAGTAAGAAAATTCTCAAATTTCAATATTCAGTCATTCCTAAAATTGAAAATAAAATACTAATAATTAAGTACAATTGAAAAAAATGTATTGGTTGAACCTTTAATTATATTTATAACTAATCAATTTGAGAAAAAATATAAGGAGATTGAAAATCCCCAATTTTGGTATTGTAACTAAACTAAAAATTTCCATTAGAGCAAAAAGTAGCAATTTTTGAGAAGATTATATGTTGAAATTAAAAAAAAATGCATACTTAATTAAAATATCCAACAATTAATCTTATAAAAGAATGTATGATTTTGAAAGCCCAAAAATTTCAAAAATGCATCATGAATTGCTTTTATAAAAACACCATAAAAGTCCAAAAGTTTAGAGGAATTAGGAATTAACAGAAGAGTTAATTAATGTGAGTGTTATAATCTTTAACATGAAATTGAAAAAATTGAAGATGTGGTAGCTAGTTGCAATAGAGGATGGTATTTTCTAAAGAAAAGAGCGAGTTGTCTAGGATTTTTTAAGGAATAACTAAGAGAAGTGGGAAACAGAATAAAGGAGAAGAGGAGAGTGTTAAAACGTGAAAATAGTTAACAGCACAACTTTACAGGTTAACGAGTGTTTGTGTGTGGTTGGCCACACTAGCAATCAATCTTATTACAAACTCATCAAAACTATCTTTTACTTTTCATCATTGACATTGATCTACCATAGAGCTATATTGGTTAACTAGTAGGAGCATATGGTTGACTATTGTTGCAATATAACTATTGTAAACTTATTAGAAAGAAAATTTTTTTTGAAGACACTGTTTGACGACTCTCTGATATAGATTAACTAGTGTGTTATGAAAAGTAAAGAAACAACCTCAAACTTAAATCAAAATATTGAAAGTAATTAATCAATAAACTATATATCAATCAAGAATGAATTAAAACATATAAAAGGGTTCTTTTCATATAAAAATTCCATCCATTATACCCAATAATCTTCTAATTAAGCGAAAAATTATCATCATTTGTTAGTTTACTGAAATTATCTCATAATTAGTGTAGTGATTAACTCAACATTCCTACTTTTCATAGAATATCTAAATCTAGGTGCTAAGGTCAATATTGTGCTTTAAAAAGTGTTTAATTCCTTATTCATAATACAAACCCAATACTCATCATTAAGGGTTTAGACTTAGTTTGACAAATAAATGTAAGAAACGAAAATTTCCTACAATATGAATTAATAATTTTTCCTTATAAAAAATTATCTATAATACAGTTTAAATGGTGATTCTTCTTTAATCTCTAATCCAATGGAAGCATCCCATCCTTTTCATCTCCTTCACTTAGGTCAACAATTGGCTCTTTTGAAAAGTCTTGGTAATCATTTTTTTGTAAATTAAATAAAATACATTCCAAAATTGGGTAATTTATGCCTTACAAAAGTTTTATAATAGGCCATACAAACTTACCATAACCTTAATGCTAGCCAAGTGCATTTAGACCAATCACAATCAAGGAGGTAGATATAGCAAAAAGGGAGAAGCAATACAAATGAAATGTAATTAGGACCAAAATAGTTAAGGCCTTATCAAAATGAAGCCTCATCAAATTAGTGTTTATCATTCATATAATCAACAAAAATACAAGTTTGATGTGTATCCAATCAATTGAGTCCCCATCTAGTTGTAAAATTCCTTGTAACTTTAGAACCCACAAAGTTGATTATCAAGTATTCTTTTATCTTGGATAGTGTATTTAAGTTGAATGTATACTTATCTGTTTGCTTAAGCTTAAATATTTTATGATTCCTTTCCCTTAAGAACTCATAGAGTTTGATGAATAAAGCTAGTTTCAAGAGGTAAGATTGTCATTAGGAAGACGTGCATTTGAGACCTTATAAAGATATCCTAAAATTCTTCTTCAATAGAAAAATTATAAGCTTCTTGTATTCTTTCTTAGAGTTCTCTGATGTAATTACATTGGAGGAAAAGATGGTCCCTTGACTCCATCTTATTACTGTAGAGAATGTATTGGGTATTGATGGTAGAATTAGTTTTTACCCTATCTAGTATACGTAGTTTGTTCTTAATGTTAAGCCACATGATAAATGCCAATTTTGAATTATGGCCCTTAAACTAGATTAGTCAATGCCAAGATACCCTGGGAGTAGGTTGCTTAAATAACTCAAAAGTTAATTTTGTTAGTGAATAGACCTAACAAGTGTCTAATCAAAATAACTTTATCCTTTACATTTTGTCTAACATTGCATCTAGGTAAATCTTCTTGCAAGCATTTAAAGCCTCTGAATATGATGTGCCACTCATCTTCATTTATCAACTCATTAACTTTAGCATTGGATTTTAACATATATTTGAGGTGAAAAATGCTAGGTAATAGGTGAAAATGGCCTTTATCATAACATTTATCAAACTAAAGCCAGGTTTACTTACCATTACTTACTATGCTTTTGAATTCTCTATAGATCATTTCCCTTAAATTAATCATGCTATGTAAGATTCAATAAATTTTCTGATTAGGCTTTAACTATTAAAAGCTTTCTTTTTTAAGTGATGCATGTGTATCCATTATATCCATAAGTTTTCCTTATCAATCAATAATTTCTATATTCTTTTTGTAAGGACAACTTTGTTTATGGTTTGAATGGACCTTATCCCATTAACCCTTAGTCTCTAGTCCTACAAATCTCATTACAAGATATTTTGGCATATGAGTTTTTATATGCATTTCCATTTTATAGAAAGTTCCTTAACAATCTCTCAATATTTGGCCTTTTTCTTAGGCAGAACTAGATGGGACACTCAAAAGGTATAAAGATTGTTTAAAGCTAACTTGATTAATTGTATTCTTTTAGATAAGTTAGGCTCTTATTACAACATTGGTTAATTCTTCTTTCAATCATTTTAAAGAGTGGTTTATAGTCTTTCTAAGAAGGCTTACTAGTTGGGATTGGAACCCCTAAATAAGTGAAAAGAGGCTGAGTTACTCTTGGGCTTATTAAGGAAGCTAACTTATTGTTGCACTATTTTGCATCCCTAGAGACCATAAGGAAATTGTTTTTTCATATTTCATTTTAATGTCAAAAATATTATAAAAGTGATTGGCGGAATTAAGAAGAGTGAGAACGGAGCTAAGATTTGCTTTGCAAAACCCTTAACAAGTCGTCTACAAAGGAAAAGTTAAACAATTTCATTCTAATACATTCTTTATGATACTTAAAGGGGGG
>JAOQMS010000004.1:27352065-27363730 GCA_027563885.1 Erythroxylum longipes
CCGCTGAAAAAATGATTTCTTAAAAGTTTTGAAATCTACCGTTTCTCCAAATATAGCATGCTTTCTTTTTCTGATCCAACATTTATATCTCAATTTAGTTTATGATCACATAAAGAATATCAATATAAAAATAATAAATAAATCATTATTCTTGAATCTTTAAAGAATTCTTGTTGAAATCTTATGTTATCCTCAAAGAATGGTGTAGTCTTGATCAAAACTAATGTAGAACAGCTTCAGAATGACTTCAAAATGTTTCTCAATCAGAGCTACCTCTTTTCTTCCTCTCTCTTTCTTTAAAACCTAAACCTAACTTTTAATGACTTATATGGCCCCAAATACAAGTCCATGTAATTGGTTATTGTTTAGAAAATTCTTTAAAAATTAACAACATCGACATCAGACCTATAGGAGACCATGTAAGATATCAAGTTCTTTATCCAGGGCGAAGACATGGGTGTGTAGGGTGTGCTGGAGAAAAAGAAGTGACCAACTTTGACCATGGCTATTAATATAATGGCATATTGGTGCCATGTTCTAAGATCCTTCTCCAGCTATTTCAAAATTGCTTCAATTAGATCTAATTTTTCCTCTTTTCCTTTTATAGAAAGAAATAAGACCTGAAATGATAGTACTTTTTAAATAAGTATCATATCCTTCAAAATCCATCCAAAACCTGAAAAGAACTTCTTTTGTTCGTAGCTTACGTCAGGTGGTAGAACTTCTTTTGTTATTAGCTCATATTAGATAAAGAACTATGAGTTTTTTGAACCACCTATAAGACTTCTATTGGCATAATACCATTTAAGTTAATATATAGGAAAGCATATCACCTTTTAGACACATTGGAGCATAAAGCTTAATGGGTGATCAAGGTCCTCATTTTCTACTTAAAGACAGCTAGTGAATGACGATTACTCCAACTTCATGAACTAATTAATGAGATGAGATTAGATGCCTATAAGAATGTCAAGATCTATAAGGAGAGTGTTAGGTACAAACGTCAAAGAGAGAGAGAGAATAGGAGATAAAAATAGAAGAGAGTTAGTAGGGGAATAATCTCACACACTTTTTCATTTTTTTCCTTTTAGTACTTATACTATTGTAAAGCATAACCGTTTTTATCCTCTAGTATCACGAGCTTTTATTGAGCTGGACCTTTAAAAAATTCTAAATAGTTTATGCAATTACAAAGAAAATGCTTAAAATGTAAACTATTCATTGAGCCAAGTAGGTTTTTGGGTATCACGCATTGCCTTGGCAGTAGATTTCTCCTATGTTGTAATAGTACCCTTCTTTTCTGACACAACCTTGCCTTCAAGGTTGAAGGTAGGATAGCTACTTGTCACATCTTGTTCCCATTCCCAGGTGGCTTCAGTAGTAGGTAAGCGCTTCCATTTAACCAATCATTGATTCAATTTTTCTCCTTGATGCAGTACCTGTAGCTATTGTAATACTAGTTTAGGCTCCAATACTGGTTGTCCTATTACCATTACACTGGTATGGCTTAAGTTAGTAAATCACCTCAGTATGCTTTAAGGAGAGAGACATGAAAAATAAGATGGCCCTTCGATTCCATAGGCAATTGCAGTTCATAATCGATAGGTCTAATCCTACGCATAATTTGATAAAGTTCAAAGAACTTTTTAGCCAGTTTTTTGGTGGTGCGTTGAACTACTAATTGTTGGCAATAAGGCTATAGTTTAAGAAGCACCCAATCTCTAGTGGCAAATTCTTTTTCAATCCTGTTACGATCTGCTTGCATCTTCATACAGTTTTAAGCCCATGATAAATTGATCTTCAACCTTGCTAGCAATGCCTGTCTCTCAATTAAACACTCATCTAGTTGAGAAATTTTAGTAGTCCCTGGGAAATAGTAACCAACTGTAGGAGGCGGTTGGCCATATACAGCTTCAAAGGGAGTCATCCCAATTGCTGAATGCAGTGATGTGTTATAAGATCATTCAACCCAATATAAAACCTTGCTCCACGATCGTGGGTTATAAGACCATTCTTGTAGTAATTCTTATTGAAAATGGTCTCCATGTGGAACGACCACTTTGCCATGCCTTAGCACTAAACCATCAAATAGGATGTAATCTGGGTAATTTGTTGGAAATTGCTATAGTTTAAAATTAATTGCCTTTAGTATCAGTGCTGTAATATTGTCTGAGTTGGTCCAAAAATGAGAATACCGATCCTGAGACTGCGAGACAGGAGTCTTTCACCTGTGTTAACAGTGATAGAGCATCAGCCACTTTATTTGCAAGCCTGGTTTGTAATAGATGGTGAACTAATTCTCGTTAATTTGGTCAACCATTTCTGTTGTTCTAACGTTTGAATAGTTTGATGCATTAAAGTTTGGAGACTTTGTTGATCAGTAACTATAGTAAGGGGTCTGCCTAATAGGTATTTCTACCATTTTCGAACAGCTTTTGTGATAGCAAACATCTCATGAACATAGGTGGAAGCAGCTTGCATCCGCAGACCCAATTTCTTATTGAAATAGGTGACAGGGTGGACGTGATGACACAAACTGCTCTGATAGCAGTAATCGAAGCATCAATTTCCAAAGCGAAGGGTTTATTGAAATCTGGTATAGCCAAGATTGCTGCAGTAATTAATGTCTGTTTTAAGGATTCAAAAGCATTTGTTGCAGTGATCTTCCAGGAAAACTGATCTCGCTTTAACAAGTGTATTAATGGTGCTACAATTAAGGCATAATTTTTGACAAATTTTTTGTAGTAGCTCGTAAGACCAAGAAACCCACCTAGAGCCTTCAGGTTTGTAGGTAGGGGCTAAGCAATAATTGGTTTAATTTTAGAACGATCGACTTCCATGCCTTTTCCACTAATGATATGCCCCAAGTAGTAAGGAGAATGTTGTCCAAAGGAACATTTTGAGAGTTTGGCATAATACTTATTGGAGGCTAGCATATTCAGAACCAAATCGAGGTGCTCGAAGTGCTTTGATAAGGACTGATTATAAATAAGAATATTGTCGAAAAAGACAAAAACACACTTCTCTAGATACGGACGAAATAAGTCATTCATGGCTGCTTGGAAGGTTGAAGATGAGTTGGTTAATCTGAATGACATTACAAGGAATTCGTAATGACCATTTGGAGTGCAAAAGGCCGTCTTGTGAACATTGATATCAGAAACTCGAATTTGATGATACTCGGCACGCAAATCTATTTTAGAAAATATTGTTGCTCTATATAATTCATCCATAAGTTCATCCACATTTAGAACGGGAAAGTGATTTTTAATAGTCACAATATTAAGAGTTTAATAGTCAACAAAAAAAAGCCACGAGCCATCTTTTTTTTACAAAAGTAATATCGACGATGAAAAAGGGCTTGTGTTTGGTTGAACGAGGCCTTCTTGCAACACCTTTGTGATAAGGAGCTCCACATCTTTCTTTTGACTATAAGGTTAACGATATGGTTTAACATTGACAAGTGGAGTGTTTGGTAACAAATGAATGTGGTGATCACAGTATTTATATGGGGGTAAGCCCTTCAAAGGTTCAAATAGATGACAGTATTTGCAGCGCACAATGTGAAGCCAACGTCATAGTTGCAGGTTGTGTCGGCCCATCCCCATGTAATGTGATGACTGACTCTTATGCATAAAGGTCATAAAAAGACTAAAAAAATCGACCAATATGATAGCCATCGGACCCCCAAAATGACGTCAGCCCCATAAACATCCAGTATATAAAAATCCGAGGAGAACTCATGGCCTTGTAGTCCTAGTAAGATTGTCGGTATACGACCCAAGCAATGTAGGATATCACCATTGCCAATAGAAACCGACAATGACAGAGCGGGTTGTACTAAAAGGCCAAGATACATGGCCATTCCTAGCAGAGTCAATGAGGACTGTAAAGGGATGCCCGTTAAGGTACCCGGTCATCCGCAAACATCAGTGAGATGAATGACTATAAAGAGAATGTAGAGAAACTTGAAATTCTTCGAAATCAATCTCTGTAATGGCGGGTGGAGGAGGGGGTAAAGGGAGTGAGAAAAGAGGTGTCGAGAGTGTGCCGACAACCAATAAATTACCAGAGATTTCCTCATCCACCTATAACAAAAGGAATGGGTTTGTTCGACACCTGTGGTCGGGTTTGTACAGATCATCACAATTAAAACATGGCCCTTTAGCTCTGCTAGTTTGCATCTCAATGGGAATAAGCCTATGAATGGGCATGGAGGATGGTGAAACTTGCGGTTTTGGGTTTGTAATGGCAGATGGTGAGATTTGTGGTTTTGGGTTTGTAAGAGGGGAAAACGAAGGGCTGAAGGAACGGTGAAAGGTTGGTTTGGAATCCAGTAATTTAGAATCAATGAGCTTAGCCAGAGCTAATGCGTGAGTTAAGGAGTGAGGTTAGAGCATCACCAACTGGCGTTGGATCTCTGGTCGCAATCCAAAGATGAAACAGTTAAGGAGATGTTCCCTGATAATCCAAATATCCTATTGGAAAGATTTTCAAACTCGAGCTGATAGTTGGAAACAGAGGAAGATTGTTTGAGTTTAAATAATGAAGATTGGGGATTAATGAAAAGAAAGGGGTCGAATCTCAATTTCAAGGCTCTGGCGAATGAATCCTAATCGGAGAGTTGGTGGTTCCAATGCATCCACAATAAAGCTTGGCCGATCATGAAGATGGCGGTGATGGAGAGACAATTAGCTGGGGGAATAGCATAAAATGTGAAATATTGCTCAGCTTGAAAGAGCCAATCATGTGGGTTAGATCCATCAAAGTGTGTAAGATGGAATTTAGGCGGGTTTTGAGTGGAAAGGAAGAAGACGGTGGAGGAAGGGTGGTGGAATTAGTGGCTACCGTGGAGGAAGCAAAAGATGGAATGGGTAGGAGAGGTGGAAGCGGTGGTTGTCGTTGGATGGTTTGATTGCTAGTTTCCAAAAGGTCAAGTTTCATTTGAAGATCGGCTATGGTGGCAGCCTGGTTTTGGATGGAGGATTCTAATTTGGATTCAAAGGAGGTTTGAAGTTCATGTAGTTGCTCACCGAGGCTCTTGATAGCAGCCTCAACATCAAATTTGGGAGGGATTGAGGGAGTAGACGAGAGCACCAATGTTAGGTACAAACATCAGAGAGAGAGAGAGAGCGTAAGAGAGCAGAATATAAGAGAGTTGGCAGGGGAATAATCTCACACCCTTTTTCATTTCCTTCTTTTAGTACTTATACTCTTGTCAAGCATAACCGTTTTTGTTCTATCACGAGCTCTTAGTGAGCTGGACCTTTACAAAATTCTAAATAGTTTATACAATTACAAATAAAATGCTTAAAACGTAAAATAGTCATTGAGCCAGGCAGGTTTGCGGGTATCAGCCTTGGCATTAGATTTCTCCTTAATTGTAACAGAAAGGACCAAGCATTGGCACGACAGAAAGATATCTATTTTCCATATGATCATTTGTTCACCATTTCTAAAGAACTTTGAGCTTATCGAACCACTTATATTGGGATCATCCGAAAGATAGTCATAAATGGATAGCTCATTGTTACCATTCTTATTCTACTCTTTCTTTAATCTAGAAAGAAGGTCAGCTATCAAATTTTTAGTTCCGTTCTTATTCCAGATCTCTAAGTCATAGTCTTTAAGAAGAATGATTCATCTGATTAGTCTTGGCTTGGTTTCCTTTTTGTTTAAGAGGTATTAGATGGTCGAATGATTGGTATAGACAGTAATCTTCAACCCCACTAAGCATGACTTGAATTTTTGTAAGCATGGGGACTTTTGAAAGAGAATGAAAGGTTTTAGAAGCAATTTCTGGTATCTAAATATGTCAAAGTGGAATCCTTTGTCAAGTTAAAAGATCATATTTACTTCTTTGGAAAGAAATTCTTCAAGCTCCCGATATCTTAGCTAAGGGAATTAAATGGAGCTTGGGAAATTAAACAAAAAGGAGATTTTGACCAGATGATTAGCTTTATGGGGACCCTCTGATTGACTCTTTTCTTTTTTGGTGAAATGAGTATGAGGTGGTAGTTGTTAGTTTTGTATATGAGAATGGTAATTGGTTATTCCAAGATCCAGAGACATGCTTCCGGTCTCTTTTGTTTTGGAGATTTTAGAGGGAGGAAGAACTTTGAATAGTATTTTTGAATTTTGAGAATTCCCCATATCGGGCACATAATGCTAATGATGTTTTTCTGGTGAAATTTTGAGAATTCCCCATATTGGGCACATAATGCTAATGATGCTTTTCTGGTGAATTTTGCGGTGACTTTTTGTTAGCAATGGTATAGGCAACAGGCTATGGGAATCAATTTGGAAAGCTACTATTGTGAAAAGAACTGCTCACGAAAACTTCTTGTCTAAAACTTACATTTAAAAAAGGCATTACTTTGGAACTTCCTCTTTTAATACATGTGTAGAAAGACCACCTTCCTGATTCTTTCTGTTTTAAACTTTTCCAAACAGAGTTTTTTTTCTTTAGTTATTGTCCCACTTCTAGTTAGGGGTAGTTTTGGTTAATGATTTTGGATGTTGATTTTTATGGAACTTCCAAAAATTGTAGAGAAGATTTTATATAAGGTTTTGATTTTCATTTCTAAAGAGATTGACAATGGCAGGATCATTGAAAAAAGCCTTCAAAAGTCTTGCATGGAGAACAACTATAAGTGTATCATTTAAAAAACGCAAGCACATAATGCCATATGGTTGCTCTCAAATGACAGTTGCGTAAGTAGAAACCGATTATGTAGAGCCAGAATGCTACAAGTTTAACCATCCTAGGCTTACACCAGTGGTTTGATGAAAATTATTTGTTTTATAGTTGATGACAATGCTTGAGATGAATATGTTCCAAGCACTTTGTGGTCGCCTCTGTAATTAAATCAGTAGAACCTCAGCAATAAGATCAAAAGCCTACAGGGAGTCTGCCCACCATTCTTGAAATTGGGGTGAAACCATTAGCGATCAATTGTCTGCCCCTTGAGGTATGAAACTATTCTTCATCAGATCCTTCATCACTCTCACTGATTTCCCCATAAGAGTCATCACCCGCTTCAATACCTTCATTCTTCAAATTGTTTAGCAAAATATCTTCAGGTATCCGGTCATTTCCTTTGTTACGGTAAAGAAGCCCTGTTCTCATAACATAATAAAACTTATCTCTTAAACGGGCAAGAGGATGAGGATTCACTAATTTTCCTCGCTCATAACCTTCTCTAAGTGTAACAGTTGTTGTCTTACACTTCAACGAGAGATAAAAAATCCCCGGATACCTTGTAAACAACCGAGTGAACTTCTGGGGAAGTACCAATTCTTCTCGCAAGCTTCTGAGGTAGTTCCTCTTAGTCTTCTTATGTATTGTCAGGCTCAAAAGCTCATGCAAAACCCCAACAACTCGTTTCTCCATCAATTCACTAGCAGGGTCAATCTGTCTTGAGTCCTCATAAGGTGAAATATATGGCAACTTTTGGAACTCCTCCATCCATGCTTTTACCTTTTTCTGTGCTCCGTAACCCCTAGGAAAACTCATTGGGAAAGCCAAAGCTGTCTGCCCCGTCTTAAACTGCCTATACTCATGGCCCATATCATTATTTTCTTTACTCCTCTGCAATGCAGAAACTGCAAGTTCATCCCGCCATTGTACAAGTTTCAAGCAGACAACACCATTTGACGCCTTAACAAGCCGAAAATGATCTGCGTATTTTGGAACCACGAGTTTCTCAAAATCATCAGGCAAACCCATATCCCATTTCAAAGGGTGTAGTGACTTAAGAGCCACAGTCCTACTTTTCATCATCATAAGAAACCTACAAAGCCTTTCCACAGTGTCGCTCTCACAATTTTGGTGTATGTTCTTCTCTTGTGAATCTAACAAGAGTGCAGTGTCCGTTAGTCGAAAACAAGGCAAATTTGCATAAGTGGCGTGTGGAAATTCATTAAAAAGAGTTGGGTACCTACACATAAGTAGATTAAAAACTTAATCATCATTTACAATAAAAATTTCATCAAAATGCAGAGAGAAGATATTTCAATTGCTCCAATACAAGGCAATTTCCACCAATATTCAAAGAATGCCAAAATGTCATCAAACATTTCCACGAATGTTACATTTTTCATACATATTAAAATAGGTTAAATATACAAGTACAAACACACCGTCTGCGACACTAACTGATGGCTTAGGAACAAAGTGATCAAATTCATAATGCGGAAACTTTCAGATGAACAAAAGGGCAATCAATGAGCCATAATCTCAATGCCTAAAGCCCATTTCAAAACTTCAAAGTAAATCACAATACCTGCGCAAGAAGCGAAGAACAGGAACAGTGAGGCCCAAAAGCTTCTGCCAATCAGCAACAGACTTGGCAGTGAGAAACTCAGTTGGAGAGCGCTTGATAGCGTCCTTTAAGAGACAAGCAGCCTTGAGATCGGTCTCTATGTCAATAACGTGATCGATGCTGCGGTTCTTTACCCATTTAAGCCTCACCTTCGCCACACTGCGACGCTGCAGAAAGACAGGATAAAGACTGTCCCTTCTTGTGCTGGTGGTGGCTTGTTCAAGTGAGTTTCTACATATTAACAGATTTCCAAGCGGGAACAATGATCTGTGGGTTCTGGGAATCATTGTCCGTGGTTATCAGTTTTGGAGACGGAAATAGAGTAGGGGCTGAATGTTCGATCCGATGGACTGATGGATGGTTATCGATTCCAAATTGAACCGGAGAACCAGACCAGATAGGGTTCAATCGGTTGACCCAGCTCAACGGCTTAATCTCATGTGAAACTCGATATTATGAATATCATTTTTAGTATCCGTACTAAATTTGGTTCTTTTATAGTATTGTAGCATCGACTAATAATGAGTACAATTTAAATAATCTTAAAAATTATAAAACAGTCCCTAATTTTTTAAAAAATTATAAAACAGTCCCTAATGTTTTAAAAAATTACAAAATAATTCATCGATTATATAATTTATCCTTATTAAGTCATAATTCAACTCCAAAGAAAAGCTTAACAAATGATTAATATAATTATAAAAACAAATACTATGTATAATTACCCTCATTAAATTATAATTTAATTACACAAAACCCTAACAATAGTTAAATAGTTATAAAAACAAACATGATTATATGTAATTACCTCATTAAATAAACTTATTAGGCAATTAGCCCTAATAAGTAATTATATATAAAACTCTCCCTAATTATGTTACATAATAGTGTAAAACAACTAAACGGTAAGTTGCTAACATTTTAATTTTTAACCCAAGTGGAGTGGTTTGAGTAAAGGCGTGGAGCTGCTGGAGTGGGAATAGGGACGTGGCGACCAGAGACTAGTGACTGTTGACGTTGCAACGGTCGACGGAGCCTGGAGCTGACGGTGGTGATGGCAGTGGCAGTGACAATGGAGCTGGCAGGGCTGGTATAAAATCAATTCTAAACCAAACCAGTTTTAGATGATTCGGATAAAGGTAAAAATTTTATGACTCTAAACTGATTTGAAACTAAATTTTTTTTACCAAACTGACCCAAAATAGAACCGGATTGAAAAATACCCGACTCAGTTTAGAACCAATTTGTCCGATTTTAACTAATAGCAAAGAGTCATTAAATTTCACCATCTTCTTCCCGTCTCTTTTTCTCTATAAAACTAATCAAAAAACTATAACAAAGAAAGCTAAATTATGGATGTCTAGTTAAAGTTCAAACCAAACAAATGGTAAGTCTCCAACCAAATTCAAAAAAAAAAAAAGAATACAACCATCAAATTCAAAGTCTCATATAAAATTATAGCAAGAAACTACAAAGATATAAACGGTACACCAAATCCAAAACCAGTAAATCACATTGTTCATACTACAAATTCAATCCAGATAAAACATGCAAGAAATAACAAATATTTTCCATCAAACTCTTTATATCCCACTCTTCATGTCCCAAAGACTCAATGATCTGAGAAAAAAAAACAAAAGATGACACAGATTAGTTAACATGTATATAACAATCAAAACTTAATACAATAAATTAGAATAAAGTAATGATTTTTTTGAAACAATGATTTTTTTGTCTTTTTAAATTCGAATCGGACAATTTTAATCTGTTTTAAATATTCGTTGTCAACCAATTTCAAAAATTCGGATATTTTGTCCGATTAGGTCAACTCAGATCTATATTTAATTTTAATTCAGACAAAAATTGGTCAACTTGATTTAAATTTGGTCAAAAAAATTCTAACATTTATCTGATTTTTTCTAAATCAGACTTAATCGAGTTATCAATTCCGATAAAATTTTACGAAACTTAGGAGCCGGTGAGTGTTGACACCGTGACAGACGAATGACAAGAGAGAACTGGCGAGTGGTGACTTGCAATGGTGAGACTTCCGACATGCTGGGGGCAACGTTGGAAGGAGTGGCTGGATGACTTCTAAATGGGAGAGGCAGAGCGAGAGAATATTGGGGTTGGGGGCAATTGTTGTAGTGCCGCTTCTTGTGTTATGTTTAGTAGTGGGCATAGTTTTCAATTCGGTCCTCATAGTTTTTAATTTTATCAATTCATCATGTACGTTGCCGATATTAAGAATACCGGTACAGAACTGAAAGTTATCGCACCATTTTTTTACTGTAACGATATATTTACATTGTTACTGCGTGATATACATTGTAAGCACAATTGCGGTAAATGCAACTACGGTTATAATTATATAATGATAATAATTGGAACTGTAACATATAATTTTCCTAATCCTATATACATGTCCTTGCCACTAATTTTTATATTTCACTTTCTTCTAAAACTTAAGAATTAAGACGACTAAACTTTTAATTCCCTTCTAATTCTTCAATTTACTGTTGCATCTGTTTTGTTTTAATTGTCTCCATAAAATCTTTCATTTTCCACTGTGGTTAGTTTTTCACATGTTAGGATTGGAAGTGATGGTAAAAATTAGTTATAATCCAAATTATTTTATATTCACTTCAACTGATTTATCTTTTTAATTAACTTACTTTGTAATTGAGACCAATCCAAAAGATTTTGCAAATGATATAAAATAAAGGAGAGTAAAATAAATATTAACTTGTATTAACAAAATAAATATTAATATAAAATAAATGATTTAAATGATCATTGTTTGATTTTGGTTTTCAAAGAAGAAAATCTTCCACGAACATATCCTCTGACTCCCATCCTGGCTAAAGTTACAGCCATCGCTCACTCTTCTTCTCAAATCTCATCTTTACTCCTCTTACCATCTCTATTACCTTCATTTTTTTGCCCCTTAACAATAACTGCTGATTTACATATAGCAATACAACTTGACCTTAACTCCCCACATTTCTTTCTCCCTCCACCCCTTCCCAAACTTCCCCCCTTTGTTCCAAGTACTTTTGTATCCCTATTCTGTGGCCTACTAACGATTGGATCTCCCTTACTTTAAATCACTAAGGCAAGGAATAGAATAGTTATTCTGAGAAATAAAATAAAATAAGTATTATTTTGTTTGGTTCAAGTAATGAAATAAATAAAGAATTTCTATGTCGATGCTTGGTTTGAAAATATAAATTTGTAATGACAAAAGAATAACTAACAAAAAAAACCAAAATATCTTTATTATTATTATTATTATTATTATTATTATTATTATTATTATTATTATTATTATTATTATTATT
>JAOQMS010000004.1:27379326-27393985 GCA_027563885.1 Erythroxylum longipes
TTTTTCATAATTTTATATTTGTATGATAATGATTGTCTTTTTCATATAAATTGTGGTAATTATTTATATATGAAATATATAAAATTATTGTTATTTCATATTAATTGTAATTATTATTTATTATTTTAATTTTTAGAGACATGGTTAAAAATATACGGTACAACTATACAATATGATAATAAATTATTTTATAATTTTAAAAAAAATTTAAGTACTATTTTATAAATTTAAAAAATTATCTAAAATAATATCCGATAATTACCAGTTCTGATATAGTATTGTATTAGAATTTAATCTGATACCACATTCAGTAACGTATTCGTAACATTAGATTGGGGCGGCGCTTTTTCTAAATAGTAAGTAAAAAGCATAAAAATGAAATACATGTACGCAATGTACTGAACTAGAGAGCCGTCATCAATGGAAGCGAGTGTGGAAGAAGATGAACAAACATGGAACAGAGAAAAAGTCCCAAGAGTAATGAGGATTGTGAGTACAAGACTCTCTCAAAGAGACCTGGTCTCTCTTCTCCTTGTCAGCCCTTGGTTGTATCGTATTCTCATCTCCTATCCTTCTCTCTGGCTGGTAAAGTCCTCTTTCTTTTCCGAACCCTCCAATTCATAACTCTTAGTTAGTTTTCAGTTTATTTCAACATTTAGAATATGGGTTTTTGTGATTTTTGTCAAAGGTTCTCGATTTTCGTGAGATGACTAACGCTGGCGATCGACTCGTTGCTGCTCTTTCACTGGTAAATTCCTAGTAAAGTTTGATTGCTAAACTAGTGCTAATGCTTTCCTAGTATAGGTGGAGTAACTTGGTTTTTTTTGTAGTTTATGGGATAGCAGTAGTAATGGCTCTCCTTATTTGAAGTGGAGTCTTAATGGCTTTATTTATGTCTCATTGAAATTTAGAGCGAGAGCATTTCCTTGATGGTATTGTTTGCTTTTAAGTTGTAGACGTTCCTGTATACTTATATATTTTTGTTTTGTAGTCTAGATATCGGCATGTGAAGGAGATAAACCTTGAATTTGCACAGGGTATTGAAGATATACATCTTGAGGTCCTCAGAAACAAGGTATGCGTCTCGCTTTTGGCTACAAGTATTATAAATAAATTGTTTCTGAAGGTTGTATCGTTTTGCGTTTAAACATCTCAGCGTTTTGAACCCCTTCAAAACCTGGAATCTTTAAACCTGAATGGGTGCCAGAAGATATCTGATGATGGATTAGAAGCTATATCCAGTGTTTGTTCAAAACTGAAAGCATTTTCAATCTATTGGAATGTGAGGTACTTTAAATTTGCTAAGATTCTGCAAGCTTAAATATCTCACCTGATTGTGGCATTTCATTTCTTCTTTTTACCATTGATTCATATTTTGTATGTTTACTTGAGCTTCAGGGTAACAGGCGTTGGTATAAAGCATTTGGTTGAGAATTGTAAACATGTCGTTGTTTTGAATTTAAGTGGCTGCAAGGTAATTGATTACAACCTGAATTCAATTTACTTCTGTTTTGCTTTTTCAGCAAGACTACTTGAAGAATGCAATTGTGTCTTTGTTGGATCTCTGTAGAACTTGTATTGCCATTCGATCACCTTTGTAGCGTTATAGGCGTAATGACATATTTACATATTGTTTTCTAAATTCTGAAAGGACATGCACCTTCCAATTCTTTGCTGACCATTATTATGCACCCACAATGAAATGATGTAGTGCGACTTATAGTCATCAAATGTTCCATCAAATCTTACAAGTATAATTTGGGTTTGTTTTCTACACCTTTTGGGTATAATCTTTTACATTGCAGAATATTTCGGACAAGAGTTTGCAGTTAATAGCTGACAATTATCAAGATTTAGAGTCACTGAACCTGACCCGGTATGTAGCTAATTGATGTTTAATGTTACTGGTGAAGCTCATATAGCTAAAAACATGTCTCTTATCAATGTTATTCTAGTATGAATGATGTAATGAAGTAAATTGTCTACAGAAGTAGATGTGAAAGGATGGGCAAATGAAGATGTTATATCAAATTTGTCTCAGAATGAATTTTTGGTGCTGTTGATATTGAGTAGTAATAAAAAATAACTATGGTTTCATGAGACTGTATGCTTCTAGTAATCGTGTTGTTTCTCCTAGGTGCATCAAGCTTACGAATGTTGGTTTGGAACAAATATTGATGAAGTGCTTCTCTCTCCAAAGTTTAAATCTTTATGCACTTTCCAGGTCACAAATGTTCTTTTAAGTAATGTTGCAAAGCATAGATTTATGCTTATAATTCTTGTTCTGAACAATGTTCCTATCTTATTTTCTTATTTCAGCTTCACAGATACAGCTTACAAGAACATATCAAATTTAGCCCACTTAAGAATTTTAGATTTATGTGGTGCACAGGTGAGAATCAGTGTTGCTGATCAAGCTTTTACATCTTCTATCTTTATCTTGAGGCAATCATAACCTAAAATTGGATTTCCAGTATTTATCTGATGAAGGACTTTCCAGTATAGCTAAGTGCAAAAGTCTTGTCTCTCTCAATTTGACTTGGTCAGTTAAATATCTGTCCTTCAGAACTTTCTTTAATAACAAGAAACAGTTGGTTAAGAACATCTTGAATATCTTCAATAGGTGTATACGTGTTACTGATTTTGGGGTCATAGCTATCGCTGAAGGTTGCACCTCTCTGGAATTTCTCAGGTGATCCTTTTTTCTGCAGGTCAATTTAAGTTGAAAGACAGTTCCTCTTGGCACTTCTTGTTTTTCCTGTTTGTTTTATTTCCATACGACTCATTACCTTTGTGCTTTCTGATATTTGCTCTTGCAACAGACTCATAAACTACTTTCTCCCAACATTTTTTAAAAAACTTTTGCCACCTCTAAGTAGCCAGTTAACTTGGGGTTAAGGAACTTCTAGTATTCAAAATAAAACTAAACAAAATAGGAATGCTCAACAAAGTGGCAACGTACTACTGGATAACATTTTTCAGGAGCTTGAGCTTGATCTAAAATGCATTAAATCTCCTATTGGCCTATTATCTGGATTGTGTAATTCTTTGTATGCATAACCTGAAATTTATCTATCGTTCATGAATTTTGATTGTGTTGGCATCTTTGCAATTACTGTTGGATGCAAAGTTAGCTTAAAAAGAAATTCACGAGCTCAAATATATTGTTACAAATTTGCACTTTGCTCTTGTATTAATGTTGTTACTGATATCATTGAAATAATCAATGCAGCTTGTTTGGAATAATTGGTGTGACTGATAAGTGCCTGGAGGTCCTATCAAGATTTTGCTCGAAAACCATCACAACCCTTGATGTTAATGGCTGCATAGGCATCAAGGTATTTCTCTTCTTCTTAGTGAAGAAGGTGTCCTTAGCTATATTTGAAATTAAATGGTTACGTGTTAAGGCATCTTTTTACTTGTCTAATGAAAGAATTTGACATAGTGTTCTTGTAGTGTTAAGGACCAAATCCCCTCCTTCTCTTAGACTGTTGATCTAAGGCAGTTAGTTTGGCAGAACAAAAGGAAAAGATCTACAGTGAGGAGACTGGAAATGTAACTAATGTCTGTCCAAGTAAATGCATAAATAAGTTCTTCATTAGCACAACTAGTTTTATTAGTTTCTGCTCTTCCACGACAATTACTTGGCTCCTACATTGTCACCACCTTGACTTTCACTACCACGTGCAAATCCTATCTGCTCCCACTGCTGATGCTACCAACTCCATTTTGCCTTTTATTAATCCATGTAACTACCAGTACCCTTAAGAGCCTTCTGTTGCAACCATTACTGAAATTTATTGATCACCGCTGCACTAGTTTTACATTAGAATTGTGGAAAAATGCCAATACCACTGCAATCATTTGCATCATTCTAGACCATTTCCGTTTACCTGCTTGTCATCATCTAACCATCTCCATTCTTCAAATAAAGGATGAATAGAGCTTCCTAACTGTCATCATTTCCTTTAATTAGAAAAGAAGATTTTAAACTAGTTTTTTTTAACCTTACACCTCAATAGTCCACAATCGCTCATGCAACAATTGTTTGCAAAGACAACCAAAACTGCTTGAAGAGAAAAGCTCTCATCTTTTGACCATGATTGAATATATATAATAGTTATCCTGCAACTACTAAATCCACAGCCCCTCCTTTCTGAGTGAGAAGAGGAAAGAGTAAAATATCTCTTCCTCCTATTTGCTTTGGCTAGACTTAGTACGAAGAAGCTAGAATTAAACTGGTTACGAGACAAATAGGAGAAGCTTATGGCTCATTTTCCTTTTTCTAACTTGAACAATGCCTGGCATTTGAAGCATGCACATTCTGGTTTCTTCCAATTCTGTGTAGATAGAAACTAGCTATATCTACTCATATAGGACTCCCTGCCAATTTTGTGCTGGTACTGGAATCATTTTCCTTGATTTAGGTTCTGCTATATTCAAGATAAACAAAAAGATTCTTTGCCACAGGGTGTGAATTGGGAAAAGAATGGAAGAAAGACCAATTAGATGTGTTTATGATAATTTCCAAATGAAATGTGTAAAACTGCTCATTTCTTGTTTTATATTTCTCTTATGGGTTTAATTCAGAGTTTTGACTAAACAAATTTTTGCTATAGAGGCGGAGCCGTGATGAATTGCTTCAATTGTTTCCTCATCTCAGATGCTTCAAAGTGCACAGCTGACATGCTGCAACATGTTTTTATTATATACATGCTACCCTTCAGATCTAAATATTGTGGGGAGCAATAGACCTTGTAAGCTATCTTCTTGTCCTCTACAATTGGTAAAGTTGCATGATTGAAATAGGATCATGCAGAATAACAGCTGCGCAGAAGTTGATGACATTTGGGCATAACTGACCTTTAGCTACATTGTAGAAGATTATGGAGGAACAAGAGGGTTGTTCATATTAACTAGCATAATATTGTCATTATATCTTGAATACCAGGTGCCCGTAGCTTGACCCCCCTTCTACAAATTCAGTCCCCATTTCTTTAGTTCTTTTTTTGTTTCTTTTTTGACCTTGCTTCGGCTTTCTCACATTGAGGTGGGATGTATTTAGGGTTGCTGGTTGGCGAGTGGAGAAATTTGGTAATAGAGAATTACAAAATTATGGCATTATAATCAATCGTTTCTGTTTCAGTTTGATTCTTCGGGAACTCTAGTACTTCCATTAGTTGACCTGTTGTGCTTGAACTAAAATGATCAAAATTGTTTTCCAGTCAGGAAATTCCTGAAATTCATGTCGGTACTAGCAAATAAAAAACTTCTTTACCCGCATTGCAGTGAGTGTAATTTTTGAAACTGCTACTGAATAATTCTTGGTTCATTGAAGTTCCCTTGGAAATAATCCTTTAGATTGTTACTGTACAGCAAGAATGATTGTTGAGACAAGAAAAGAAGTCCTTTTCATTTCCAGATGAGGAGTTCTGATTGTTTGTGGTCTCAAGTGTGGAAATTATCCATAGGCCTGCAGCATAGCAGCAAGTCGCTTTCTCTTTGTTGGAACTTTGGAGCGTTATTTGTTTGAGAAAGGAGAATAATTTGAACTAGGAGCATCCTCTTTATAGACAGTTGATGTTGGTTACGTGCCAAATATTTGTATTGAGTTTCCAGAAAAATGTAAGCCTTGGATCTTGGACAAGTAGTATAGGGCAAGTCAGAGTTTGGAATGCATTACGATATCCTTTGATGAATATGGTGTTTAATTTCATTTTAACAGGTTTTGTTGATATGGATAGAGTCTGCATTTGTTCATGTATCAGAATCGTTTGATGTTTCTTACTGATTTTAACTTTTCAACAATGTTTTGGGTATGGTTGGTTACTGTTGGATGATATTTCAACTTTGTACTTGGCAATAGGTCAGAAATGTCTTGGAAAAGACTTCCCCCCCCCACCCCCACCCCCCTTTTATAGGCATTTCACTTTGCTTCTAGTGAAAACCTAAACATAATTGGAGCTGAGATGCTAATTCCGGGATTCATCAATGTCCTAGGTCTCTCCTGTACACTGCCAATAAATGAAAGAGCTTAATGATTGATTTTCTTGCATCACCCACAAGAATCCCTTCCTCGTGGGGTTATGAGAGAAATTTTGGATATTTACTAAAAGATTACATTATATAAGGTATTATCCAATAAGGTATTGCCCAAGTAACATCCATTTTCATTAACATCCATGTCATTTAAGTATTTTTTACTATAATATCTCTGGAATGGCTTGGCATGGGGAATATTCTCTATTGTATTGTATAGTATTGTTGCCAACTATTTTTATAACCAGCAATTAAAATCAACTTACAATTGTCACGCAAAAGGTAATTGGTTTTCAATAATTACCACCACAAGTTGTTTCAAAATAAGAAAATGCAGAGTTTTAAGTAAAAACGTAAAAGAAGAGTCCGACGACAAAGACAAAAGTCGCCATTTACCAATCCAAAGATATGCCCTAAACTAAATCCAGCCCAACTTGATCTCTGTTTTACCTTTTCTCCAATCAAAATTTCCTGAAAAATCATATTATTGCAATAAACTTCAAGACTGACATACTATAAGTATTTAGCCTCCCAAGTGGAAAAAGGAGAAGCCATCTTCACAGTTGATGATCCTTTTCTTGGTGCTAAGCCAAGTCCAAATCTGCCAAGAGGAGTGGAAACAAGAAGGAAAAGCGCCTACAGGTAATATTTTAAAAACCGAACCGAATATCGAATCAATCAAAGAAAATATTTAAGATTTAAAAGTTCAATTGGTATTAAATTATTATAAAACTGTTATATAATCAATAAAAAGTAAAAAATATAATTTATAAGAGTAAGTAATTAATATACCTGAGAGATGTTATATGTAAACTAAGAATTGATTAAAGGCTTGTGTACATCACAAACAACCACCATATTATCAAAAGCCAATACATAATTAAACTGGTTAGAAATTGCCCTAGAAAAAGTGATTTAACTCTTTTCAACTGGAGCATACACACACCGAACATATCAATATTTACTAAACATGTCAAATTACATTTAACCAGAAAATCATATCAGAACGTCCAACAACAAAAATCTTGGATGCTGATTGAACTCACATCCCAACCATTTACAGTTACTTGAATTTGCTTAGCTTCCCCAAGATACTTTCAACTTAGTTGTATTATAACTCTCAGATTCCAAATCAAACAAATACAATCCCCCATTTTCCATCAAAACCAGACTCTCTTCAGGTAAATGAGGACTCCAACAAGCAATCAAAATTGAACAACTCTTGCAACCCATATACCCCAGCACAGGCAGTTCATCAACCCCACTGAATTTAACATAAAACCAATGCACAGAATACAAGGTATAAACCAACAAATACCTAGCGCAACCCAAATCCTCAAATAGTTGACCAAGATTTTGACAATCCTTTCACTCAAACTCTTTTGGCTATAAAACTACCACTATCGTGATCCCTCATAGCAACCAAGTTCTTATCTTTAACTGAAACTGAAGAAACAAGTATGTTTATTTCTTGCTTCACAACATTATACACTGAAATTATTTATAGACTTCAACTATTATAAATTCAAACAATAGATCCATGGATTACGGATGGATTATGGAAGGATTGCGTTGTTACCGTGTGGTGCGGATTGTGTCTTTGACATCTTTCATTCTGTGCCGTTTTATTTGACATTCTCAACACTTCCCCTCAAGTTGGTACATAGATATCTCGCATGCCCTGCTTGTCCAGGAATTTTGTAAATACTCAACCAGAGACAACTTTTGTTAAGATATCAGCCAGTTGATCTTATAACCGAATGTTAGGCACTTCTACACTTTTATCTTCTAGTTTGTCCTTGATGAAGGAAAAACAGTGAAAAAAATAGTTGCGAAAGAATTCAGTTCTCTGTTTTTGTTACAAACAGTGCACCAAGTTTGGCTCTAATACCATGAAGAAACAAGTATGTTTATTTCTTGCTTCACAACATTATACATTGAAATTATTTATAAAGTTCATATATTAAAAATTCAAACAATAGATCCATGGATTACGGAAGGATTATGGGAGGATTGTGTTGTTGCCGTGTGGTGCAGATTGTGTCTTTAGCATCTTTCATTCAGTGCTGTTTTATTTGACATTTTCAACAGAAACTACTAAGAACCTAACTTGCTCTTTGTTGCTTCCAGTTGGAAAGAACATAATAACAAAATTTCATTTGTGTATTGAAGGAGTTGCAGATGATTGTGGTAAAACATCAAAGCTGCATTGTTGAGTTGTTGGGGCCAAGTAATGAATCAATTGAAAAGGAAACACAGGGGGTTATGGGAAAATCTGAACTAGAAAGGAATCGAGAGAGAGAAAAGTGGGGAGGAGATCTAACTAGAAAAGAGATCCAAATCTCACAATGTCCTCCACCATGTAATGATTGTGGTTTCACTTCATAGGATGAGAGAGGGAGATAAAGAGAGCTGGAGAGAGAGGTAGAAATGCAGAAAATTAGGGGTGAGGCAAAAAGGCTGATCCAGTCCGGTTCATGGTTAAAGGTTAACCAACTGGTTTTTTATTTAATTGGCCGGTTTTCACTCTCAAGAGTTAAAACTAAAAACTGAACCAAAAATCAATCCAGTTCGAACTTAATCAAATCGAACTGGCACTCCGATTCCGTTTTTAAATCAATGCATATAGGTAATGCCTTTTAATTCTCTATTTCCCACATGATAAAAACTATAGCCTTGTGTAACTGCCCAAATTAATTCCTAGAATGGATTTTACTTACTACAACCGATTTTAACACAATTGATCAAAGAAGTTGAACTCAGGAACCATTATAGAAAGACTTGATCACGAAGATTGTAGTTCTTTTGTGTGTAAAGCTTTAGGATATGTTGAAGTTGTTTGATGTGCATTTGACACTTCTTACTCGCCATTGTAAAATTGTCTTTAGTTGAAAAAGCTCATTCAACTGATTATTGTTTAACTCTTCCATGACTATTCCTAGTATGTTTTTGTCCTTAAAGAAATTAGAAATGTTTTGGGAAGAACTTCTTATCCTCATACGTTAATTCATGTCCCAAATATATAGAATTATAACACACCTTGAGCCCCAAGAAAGGAATCTTATATCGCTAGAAATCCAGAAAGTCTAGCTAAATTAGGAAACTCAAGTTGGAGCATGGAGATTCGAAATGCCCAACTTGCCAAAAAGAGTAGCAAACTGTCGTGGCCAAGTGCTTTAGTGAGAACGTCCGCTAATTGCGTAGTAGTAAGTATGTAGCTCAGAGAAATAGTACCATTTTGAATTTCGTCACGAGCAAAATGACAATCAACTTCAATACGCTTCGTTTGCTCATGAAAACAGGGTTGTTTGCGATATGCATAGTAGCTTGGATGTCACAAAAGTGCTATAGGCGCATAATGGGAAATATTAAGACATAGAAGTAAGATTTTAAGCCACTTCAATTCACACGTTGAAGAAGCCATTGACTTATACTCCGCTTCAGCAAAAGAACATGAAATGGTTGCTTGCTTTTTTATTTTCTAAGACATAGGAGAATTCCTAAGAAACACAAAGTATGTTGTCAAAGATCGCTAACTCAAAGGACAACTAGCCCAATCTGCATCACAATAGGCAAGTAGCATGAGATCAATATCTGTGTGCAAAAGAATGCCTTGACCTGGATTGATTTTCAAATAACAAACAACACGTAAAGCTGATTCCCAATGTGCTTCCTTAGGAGACTGCATGAACTGGAACAATATGTGCACACAAACACAATTCAGGTCGAGTAATAGTCAGATAAATCAAATGACCAACAAGTCGTTGATAGCAAGTTGGATCACCCATTTCGTCCCCTATAGTAAGAACAAGACGATGATTTTCTTCAATTGGAACATTCGCAGGCTTGACACTAAGAAGTCCTATTTCAGACAATATATCTAAAGCATACGTTCATTGACACAAAAAGATGCCTTGTTCACTTATGATAACTTCAATGCCTAGAAAATATTTAAGTTTCCCAAGATCTTTCATATGAAAGCATCTACTCAAATATTCCTTAAAAATGTTGATGGCATCACTATCATTATCGGAAATCACCAAATCATCAACATAAACTAATATGGTCAATTGCACATCCCCTTTGGCGTATACAAACAACGAGTAATCCGACGAACATTGACAAAACTCATAGGCGTGAAGCGCCACTGCCAACTTTGCATACCAACGCTGAGGTGCTTGACGCAAACCATATAAAGATCTGCTCAATTGACAAACTTTCCCATGAACAGAAGCATCAAAACCAGGAGGAAATTTCATGTAAACTTCTTCATCGAGATCACCATGCAGAAAAGCATTGTTGACGTCCATTTGATGTAACTCCCAGTTCTTAGTTGCGACAATAAATTTTCACTGTCACTAATTTTATAGTAGGTGCGAAGGTGTCTGTATAATCTATTCCTTCTACTTGATGATTCCCAAGAATGACAAGGTGCACCTTGTATCTTTAGATTGAACCATCAAAATTGTACTTGATTCGATACACGCACTTACTGCCTGTTGCCTTCTTACTGGGAGGTAATGATTCTACAGTCCATGTTCCATTATCTTCCAAATCTTGCACTTCTTTTTGCATGGCTTCACGCCACCTTTCATCTTTCATAGACTCAGCGAAAGAACGAGGCTCCTTGGCTGTGGTACTTCAGGTGTTGAAAATGCAAGGTATAAGGCACGCTTAGTTGCAAAGGGCTAAAGTCAGGTACAAGGTGTTGATTTTAATGATGTTTTCTCACCAGTGGTAAAACAAAGCTCTATTCGTGTATTACTTGCATTGGTTGCCATGTTTGATTTGGAATTAGAACAACTTGACGTCAAGATAGCATTCCTACATGGCAAATTAGATGAGTAGATTTATATGAACCAACCTGAAGGTTTTGAAGTTGCGGGAAAAGAAGACCAGGTGTGTTTGTTGAAGAAATCCTTGTACGGATTGAAGCAGTCTCCAAGACAGTGGTACAAGAGGTTTGATTCATTTATGTTGGGTCATGATTTCTCCAAGAGCATATATGATAGTTGTGTTTACTTCCGAAAGTTAGATGACGGCTCGTCCATCTATTTGGTATTATATGTTGATGACATGCTCATTGCTGCCAAGAATGTCATAGATATTCACCATTTGAAGGCCTTATTGTATAGTGGATTTGAGATGAAAGATTTGGGAGCAGTAAAGAAAATTCTTGGCATGGAGATAAGACGTGATCGAGGAGCTAGAAAATTATCCTTGACCCAGGAGAATCATCTCAATAAAGTTTTGGAAAGATTTGGCATGCGAGATGGCAAAGTAGTTAGTACTCCTCTTGCTAGTCATTTTAGACTATCTGCTGCTCAATCACCACAGTCACAGGAAGAGGAAGCTTATATGGAATGGGTTCCGTATTCTAGTGTCGTCGGCAGTATTATGTATGCAATGGTATGTACTCGTTTCGATATTTCACAAGCTGTTAGTGTTGTAGCAGATATATGGCCAATCCTAGTAAAGAACATTGACATGCGGTGAAATGGATTCTCAGATAATTGAAGGGTACTTCAAACTTTTATTTGGAGTTTGGTAGAACCAGTAACACTTTGGGTGGATTTGTAACTTCAGATTATGCCGATGATCTTGACAGACGCAGGTCTCTGACAGGTTATGTATTTTGCATTAGAGGTTGTGCCGTTAGCTGGAAAGCTACTCTACAACATGTAGTGGCTTTATCTACTACTGAAGCAGAATATATAGTAGTTACTGAGGTTATCAAAGAAACATTATGGTTAAGAGGTTTATTTGGCGAGTTATCCCTTTATTAAGGAGTTACTACTATTTATTGTGACAGTCAGAGTGCTATTCATTTGACGAAAGATCAAATGTATCATGAGAGGACAAAGCATATTGATGTGAAGTATCATTTCATTCGAGATACTATTGTAGAGAAGAAGGTCTTTATTCAGAAGATCAACACTAAGGACAATCCTACTGACATGTTTACAAAGGTTCTTCGAGTTTACAAGTTCAAACAGTGCTTAGACTTGATTGGTGTCAATAGTTGGTGATATAGCCCTTTTGGGGCATTGTCGGAGAAGGTGTAGCAGATCACTAATTGTTCAGGACCAAGTTAAGGTGGAGATTTGTTGCATGTGCATGCCTTGTCCCCTCCAAAAAGGTCCAAAGTGGTTGGCTATTGGTTGTATGCCTCTTCCATTTATTCAACAATAATGGCCACCGTTGCATGCCTTGGCCTCTTCCATTTTGTCAACAATAACGACCACCGTTTAGAAAAATTTTGGACAGATGCTTGAGACTTCAACTATAAATAGAAGGGATGATTGCAGACTTAAAAATACTCACTCCTTCCTCTTCTTTCAGTCACCAAAAATAGCACAAATCCAGTTTTTGTACTTGTATACATTCTCCACATAATAGTAAAATGGCTCATCCTTTGGCCGTGGACGTAAGCCATATTGACCGAACCACATAAATCCTTGTGTCATGTCCCATTTTATTTTGTCTATCTTTATTTTTGTTACTATTTTTTGGGCTATTAAATTTAACTGGTATCCGATCTACGGGCATTTTCTTTAACAAAACCAATATAAGGGATTGCATAAATCATTAGGCATTATGCAAAGTTGAGAAATGGTATGTTTTCCTATTGGCGGTATGATAACGAAACTCTTTATGAGACATGGGAGAGATAACAATCTACTAAGGAGTTGTCCACGTCATGGGTTGCCTACTTGGTTCCAAGTTTAGACATTTTATAATGGTCTAGATTGTATAATAAAGAAGATGGTTAAGGTCGTATTCGTGGGAACCTTTCATCATAGGACTATATAGTCATCTTAGAGTCAACCGAGGAGATGAAAATGAACGACCATCAGTGGCAATGAAGCAAGGAAATGGCAATTAACCCAGCAGGTGTACACAACATTGGTGTTATAATGACAATTCATTTTAGTGAAGTTGTCAAAAAAAAAAGACCAAGTGTAATAGAAGCATAAGAAGGTATAAAATGAGAGGAAGCTCAAATATTAAAGAATTATGATCATGTGATACTTGTAAAGTTTTTAAAAAGGGGAGTTATAAGTCATTTGCCTTATAAGTCATTGGGCAACAACTTAAAATTTTAATTAAAATTTTAATTGTTTTATTTTATTTCATATTTTCTTTTTCCATTTTGTAAATTTTATTGGTGAATCAGAAGTTCTTTTTGATTGTCCCACATTGCTTAGTGCTTTGTGAATGCTTGTGAGTAACCTTTGTCCTTTTGTTTTTACTTCACCTTAACCTAAACCCCATTACGACCCCTAGTAAAAGCCATTTTGATCCATGATAGCATGTGCTCTATGTAGTGGAAAATAGGTGAATTTGCAAGCCTATGGTAGTGTAATCTCTTAGAGGAAGCTTTGAGTGAAACACAACCCTTATACACTTGAGCGACATGAGTGAATACAATGAGGAAGATCCATTTTAATTTTATGCTTGCTTTTGATCAAGTATATCTACCTTTGATTTTGTTTATGTGTATTGATGAAAATGTTATGATACGTGTGTCACTTGATACTTGAGTTGTCGAAGTTTAAGGGATTGCAAGCACTTGATTTTTGTTGAAACTAAAATAACAGAATATATTGGTTGTGATCCAAGTAAGTTGCTTGAGGACAAGCAACGATTCAAGTGTAGGGGTGCTGTTAATGGGCATTTTATGTTAATTTTAGATTTATAATTTGCTAAACTCTTGTCCATTTAATGATTAAATGCACTAATTAAGAGTTATTTGTTCTAATTTTAGGCACATATTAAATTAGGGATATTTAAAAGCCTAAAGTAAGAAAAGCTCTCAAAAGAAGCAAATTATGGGTTTCTGACATACTTGACCTTTAGTCGTTGTGGGATTTTTATCTCGAGATTCGTTTAGCCAAAAATTCTGAAATTTTATACTCAAATTTTTGACTCATGGATGGATTTTTTGGGACCAATTGCAGATTTTTCTGGGCCAGAATTCAGGAGAAATAAATTCCCAAGCATCAGATTCAACACAATTTTCACGCTTCAGCACAACAAGAGACAACATCAGCCCCACATTTCATTATTTCACTCCATCGAAATAGTTACTTCCATCCACAGCAGCCCCCACCAACACAGCCTTCACTTCCATCAACACAAGCTCTATGTTTCCACCATGCTACAACCCCCACTTACAGCTAGCCTCCAACAACACATCTCCATTCATTTTTCCAAAAAAAAAAAAAGCTGACACGCAACCTTTATTGACCAACAACTTTCCTTTTCTTTGAGAAAGAAGATAGCAAAGAAAGTAGCCTGCATCTGGGCGATAAGGAGAGGCATAACACTAAAACGCTTCTCTCAATTTATTACCTCGCAGCTGCTTCCACAAGGAGTTTTTTTTCCATCATTCAACAAACTGACCAAGTTCTCTCCATAAGCACATCCTCAACCGACACTCACACTAGGCCGCTCACATCGCAAACCATCCATAGACGCATACACCACCAGCCAAAGGCTTCCACGTGAGAGAACGCCCATCAAACATACATAAGTTGAACAACAACGTAGCCAATCCAGAAGTTGGAGAGTTAAAGGAGATTACGTAAGTAGCTGGTGAAAATAAAAAAGGAAGACA
>JAOQMS010000004.1:27415823-27425914 GCA_027563885.1 Erythroxylum longipes
ATTATTAAATCAAATTTTATTTGAAATATATATTTTAAAAATATTTTTAAATTTAATTATATTTATTAAGAATTATTAAGTTAATTTTATAAATTAAATTAAGATATTTATAATTTTAGTAGTGATTATTTTTAGTTAATTAAATATATAATATATTTAATTGATAGTAAATTAAATAATATATGTTTATGTTTCATGTTTTAATTCTACTTGGTTGTTTCCTTATTACAAACTCTTATTGTAAATTATAGTAATTTGAAATTTCAGGATATTTATTATTCTTTTATCGGATGTTTTGATGTAATTATTATTTATTATATAATGAAAATTGAAATTGCAATATTTTAAATATTTTATATTGTTTTTAATTTTATATTTGTATGATAATGATTGTTTTTTCATATAAATTGCGGTTATTATTTATATGTTAAATATGTGAAAATTATTGTTATTTCATATTAATTATGATTATTATTTATTATTTTGATTTTTGAAGATAGGGTTAAAAATTCAGGATTATTTTGCATTTTTTTAAAAAAATCAATAACTATTTCATAAATTAAAAAAATTACCTAAAACGGTACCAGATATTGACCGGCACTGGTACAGTACCGTACCAGAGCCTACTCCGGTACCAAGTCCGATACAGTATTTATAATATTGGTTAGAGCTCGTTTGTTTTTACTTCGTTTTATTATGGTTAGTTTTTATATCTTTTTTTGGGTTTATTTTTTAAATAAAAATAAAGATATGTTTAGTTATTAATATTTAGTAATTACATATTAGATAAACTTAAAAAAATTATTTTTATAAGTTAATTAAATAAATTTATTTGAATATATTATGTAATATTTATTGATAAATTCTTAATATATTTTGTTTTATTTAAAATTTATATATTTTAAAGATATTTTAAATTTAATATAATCATAATTGGGTTTTTATAATAGGGAATCCTGTTTTTCTTGTTCCTCCCGGTATCATTTTGCTTACCATTTCAAAACCTGTACTCATCTCCAACTCATCATTCTTCACCCGCGGGTTTTTATCATCACTTCCCTTCTGAGGTGGAGAGTCAAGTACCTCCTCCTCATGTTGTGAAGTTGGTGGAATGATGTTAGGGATCTGGACCCTATCTACAGTTACTTCTTCACCCATTTCTTTTTCCTTAAAATATTCTCCTATATATGTGGAACTTGATAGTGCTTTTCTCACCATGCTCCTGGCTAGCAACTCCCTGGCCATTCCCAGCTGCATTCTCTTCGGAATTATAGGTCTCATTTTGCTCTAGCCCCATCTGCTCAGCATAGCGTCCAATTTTAAACCTTTTACCAGTCTCAATCCATTTCTTCTCTTTTGTGTATCACACAAGGTTCCGAAACTTAGCATGTTTCTATTTTTTCCTTTTCCCTTTCTCAATGTCCTTCTCTCATCTTCTCCCTTTTCCTCAATGTCTTTCTTTCTCTGTTTATTTTATTTTATTTTTGCTTTTTCTTAATTTATTATCATTCCATTGATTAATTTTCTTTGATTATATCGAAGCATATAAATATTTACAAGACTCTGACCCCGATGTGAAAGATTTAGATAGGAAGTAATAGTATTCCTAATTCCTATCTCTCTAAATAGGAGACTAAACCTTGATTATCTAATCCTTCACTTTATATCCCATTTAGATGAGTTTAATTTGAATTCTTAAGAATATAGACTGCAGCAATCTCACTGCTTCTACTTCGAACACTTGACTCTCGTAATAAGACTACTGCGAATACCGTTTATTAAGTTTATTTTATGTATGTTTGCAGACATTTATTGGGCGGAAACGAAGTGACAAAATTAAGATGAGTAACGGTTTTATCATTTACAATTCCACCTGCACAAGCACCGCAGGTTTGGTCCTCCCTCCCACACTTCACATTCTGCCTCTGGTTTGCCCTGAAGTTTGCACAAATGTGTGCAAAGTTTAAGTTCGCATCCATACTTGGTCCCAAAGAGGGGAGGCATTATGCTTATACATGTATTTGCATAAACCGCTTGATGAGACGCCATTGTTAGTAATAAAACTGCAATAATAACAACAACACCAAACCTATACTAATCAGTCTTTCTTTTTTGGAATAATTTACATAGAAAATGAGATGATGACCTATGAATGGTGAAACTCTCGACAGAAAACAAAATTAAAAAGCCTAATAATATTAACTACAGCTCAACCGTAGCCTCGTAGCCACCAAATTATTGGCCTCGTGCTGATACCAGAGATGGGTCTATAGATATGATTTAAGGGTGGCAAATTTTAATAGCTAATGAATAATTTTATAACCTTTAAAATTCCTTTTCAAAAAATTCAAAGAGAAACTGGATTCTGAATAATAAATTCATTTCTGAATAAAAAAAAATCTCCATTACAATTAACCTTTGCAATTTTAATTTCTAACAATGTATATTGTTTTGCATTTTCAAGGTCAAAAATACTTACGTAAACAAAATACGTCCATTCTAATTAATCGGGAACATATATTACATAATTAAAATTAGTAACCGCGAGGTAATAAACTTCATACAAATTTGATTACATCACGTATGATGCTACTGTTTTCTTAGATCTCTAGATTATTTCTATTTCATCAAACATGCGTTATGCTTTACTAATTAGTCAAGTAGTCGCCTCATTGTTTCAATTTCAAGAGATGTATGATAATATTTAGAACTTTAAATTTCTTTATCTTTCAGAAATTAAAAAAACCCACCAGGGAATGTGTTTCTAATAAATCTACAAAAAGATTTTTCTTAAAATAATGTATTTCCTTAATACTGATCTTAAACTTCCTAATGTTTGTGTATATATATATATATACATATATATAGCAAAATTTTGAGTTTTCAACCATATTTAAAGGTAAGATGACATAGCAAAATTTAAAATTTCTACTAAATACGAATAGCATTAATGTCTTATGGTTTTAAGTTAAAGTATTTAAGTTTTGGGAACACCTTGAAATATATGGATACTAAAAATAAAGTCTGATATGTAACAAGCACATGCATACTGTATGCATCATTGGTATACTGTACAAAAGGAAGAACACAGAGAAACTGGGAAATAGATGAACCTGTGAAAAGGAGACACCTAAGGAAATGATCGTGAGCAGATAGCGTTTCCATGGCGAAACAATAGTTCACAAGATCCTTTTTATGTTCTGTCGACCAGACTCTCATGCTTTCACAAACCGTACTGATCTTTGGGTCCTAATTTATAATCAAAATTTTAAAAATAAGATTTTAATGATAGCCGCCATTTGGTGGTCTTATTGCGTCATGTGGTGCCAAATGCATGTTTTTGGCATTAATTACCAAAACACAATCTATGAATTCACCTATGTATTAATTAAGCATCTCAAACGTGGGAAAGTTAAATAAAAATAAAAAATTTTATTTTCGCTCCAAGTTAACCTTGCCACTTAAGAACCCTAAATAAAGAAGGGTTTCATATTTCGATCCAATTTATGGATAATAGGAGACTCATTTCTAGCCCTGCCCATGCTTGTAACATTACTCACTCATACTGCAAGACAGTTACACTTTAGATCGCTCATAGATCGCCTTATTCGGTATGTTAGGATCTAGTAATGTGTGTGCATTTCTCTATTTTCATACATGTCACTTTTAGTACATAGAGGGAGGTTCATCTTTTTTTTTTTCTTTTGAGAAGTAAAATGGGATTAATAAAATTAATGGAAAAATTTACAGGAGACACAAGAGTTTAAAGGGTAAGCCCTTTACGCTCCTCATAGGAAGTATAAGGATGAAAACTGACAATGATTAGTTGCAAAAAGGAAACATGACCAGCGTTAATATTCAATGAGAGTCGTTAAAACATCAACTGAGTAATTTTGGTGAGTGTTCTTTACGAGTATTAGCTCATGAGTTTGTGGAATTATATCTGTCTGTATTGATTCCTGGGTTGAGCAATGGTTTGCAAAACGCCTCTGATTACGTTCCTGCCATAAGCTAAACGGGCTGGTCCCCAAAGCTAGAATGAAGAGGCTATGACATTGATGAAAACTTGCTGGTGCTGTTAATAATTTATATATGGCGTCTGGTATCGTGCAACTAGGGGTATTCCATCTACAAAGATGTGTAATCTTGTTCCAAATGCTGCTGTTGAAAAGGCAGGTGAAGAAGAGAAGGTCATTGGATTCTGCTTGGAGCTGGCACATTGGACAAACTTGGTATAGTGGCAAAAAAGTCAGTTGGTCTGCTGTAGGTAATTTATCTTGAATAGCCAGTCAAAGATGGAAGGATAGCCATGGGGCAAGGGCGTTGTTCCAAACAATTTTATGCCATCCTACCACTAGACCTCGTCTTCTCAGTAGTTCCTTAGTGGTTTTGTTGCTGAGGGAATGTATGGGATGTCCCTTCCAATGAAGGATGCCCACAGAAGATGGTGTTGAGTTTTGGCTCCTTTGTTTGTCCCATACTAGTTAGGAAAAACAATTAGGGCAAGGCTCTTACCTATATAAGGAGGGTGCTACCTCCTTGGTTAGATGCACCAATAAAAAGTCAAAGATCTGTATGACAAATTTGACTCTAGTTAAATTCCTTTTTTGAGGTGAGAGTTGGAGAGTTTGTTTTGGGTATTTCTTTGTAGGTGTATTGGTGTATTGAGAATTGGGTGAGAGGAAAAATTGTGTGATTGTAAGAATTTTTCACATAACAGATTTTCTTCTCGGTGCTTGTGGTTTTTTCTCCAGGTTGGGAGTTTTCACGTAAATTCTCTTGTGTTATTATTATTTCTTTATTTTTTGATATTTTCGTTTATGAAATATCCTTGGGTGTGGGTTTGAGAGGTCTGAATTCCCAACAATTGGTATCAGAGCTAAGGTGTATTTTTTCTTAAAAATTTTTAGTATGCTCTGTGGTCGCAGTTTTGACTGATTTTTCACATCAGAAAAGATTTTCTTGAGTGTTAATAGGCATTTTATGTTGATTTTAGATACATAATTTATTAAACTTTTTGTCCAATTAATGTTTAAATTGCACTAATTAAGAACTATTTGTTTTAATTTTAGGCAAATATTAAATTTGGGACCTTTAAAAGCCTAAAGCATGAAAAGCCATTAAAACAAACAAGCAAGAGCAAAGCCCACACCACATGATGCACAGCAGTGAGAAGAAAAAAAGATGCAGAACCACATGAAGGGCAGGCTGGAAAATGGAGACAACAACATGGGAAATAAAGAGACGATCATTACATCAGCTAAAGGAGGTGTGGGCAGCGTGAAAAGAAGGAGACAGTGCAGGCATTATTTGGAGAAGAGAAGTGTGTGTTGGTTTTAAATAAAAAGAAGGAGATAAAAGGCATGGAGGATAGGCTAGAAAGGCGGAGAAAAACACGCAGGAGAGGTTTTGCTGGGGGCCTCTGAGTTATTGTTTAAGAAAATGAGCCGTGTGCGTAAGAGAAGAAGAGTAGCGTAAGTGGTCTAAAAAAATTTAAAGGAAGTGCATGGTCTGGGAAGAGAGGAACGAAAACAGAAAAATGAAGAGAGTGACGTGAGTAGTCTGAAAAATAGAAGAGAGTGGCGTGATCTAGAGAGAGAAAAAATGAAAATGTGAATGAGAAAAGGAGTAGCGTGAGTGGTCTGGGAATAGAAGAAGAGTAGCGTGAAAACGTGATCTAGAGAGAGAAAAAACTAAAACAGAAGGAGAGAAGAGAGTGGCGTGATCTAGAGAGAGAAAAAACAAAAAATAGAAAGGTGAGTAGCGTGGGTGGTCTGGGAATCGAAGTATGCCTTATAAGGGTATGGATACCTCTCCCCCAAAGACCCATTTTCCCAATGGTGAGAAGAGCAAAACTGTGAGGGCTTGGCTGAGCCAAGGCCCAAAGCAGACAATATTTGTGAATGGGGTGGTCCGGGCTGTTACAATGGTATCAGAGCCAGTACTTGGGCCGATGTGCCAGTAAGGACGCTGGGCCTCCAAGGGGGTGGATCCAGGCCTGCGTGCCAGTAAGGACGCTGAGCCTCTAAGGGGGTGGATCCAAGCCTGTGGGCCAGCGAGGACGCTGGGCCTCCAAGGAGGGTAGAATGTTAGATTCCCATATCAGTTGAAGAGGGGTACCAAGTACGCCTTATAAGGGTATGGATACCTCTTTCCCAAAAACACGTTTTCCCAAGGGTGGGAAGAGAAAAACCATGAGGGCTTGGCTGGGCCAAGGCTCAAAGCGAACAATATCTATGAGCGAGGTAGTCCAGGCTGTTACATGAACTTTAAATAAATTGTTGTTAGATCAATAATCCAAATGTTGCGAATGTTTTGGTCGTTTTGTGTCTGGCATCTCACGTTTGTTGGGTGCCATGGTTTGTGTTGGAGATGGCTAGAGAAGCGACGATGGCAAATACCCAGAAGTAGCAAAAGAAGTTTGCTGGAGAAGATACTAGCGCGTGCGTGCACGCGCCAGACACCCAATGTTTTTCTTTTTTTGTTCTAAGTTTTTTTCCTTAAATTTGTTTAATTAAAAAATTATATCTATTAAGAAGTTTTAAATCTTGATAAATTATAAAAGAGTTTTCTAATTGTTTGATTTTTTTTTCAAAGGGTCATTTTTATTAGGATTGTTTTAGAATTTAGTTTTATTATTCAAGAGTTGAATTATTAAATTATATTAATTATCAATTCAATTCCAAACTTAAGGCAATTATTTTTCTTAATATGATTAAGGTTAATGATATATTGTTCCCTAATTATTTTTTGGAACAGTGGTTTCTAAAATTAAAATTAATTATTTTCAACTAGATTGAAATTATTTAATTAGACTCCTTTAAATTAAGAAAATTGTTTTCTTAGGTAATTAAGAAGGATGTTTCTTAATTAAAATTATTTATTTCAATTTGATTGAGATAAAATAAAATTTTATTTTTATTTTTTGGGAATTATTATTCATTTTATTTAGAAATGGTTTTTTATTTATGAATAATAAGTTTCTTGATTTTAGAAAAATTATTTTTCTTGATTGAATTTTGAAAAGTGTTTTCATTTATTAATTAAGAAAAATGAGCTTTCTTTAATATTTTGAAAAATAGTTTTCTAACTTATTAAAGAAAGATATTCTAATTGGTTAAGAAATAGACCTCTAAATAAATGAGATATCATGACTTTCTTAATTAAATTCAAAAGTTTTTTATTTAATTTTGAAATTAGTTTCTTTTAATTTTAGAAAATAGTTTTCTAATTAAGGAAAAGTAATTTCTAATGAGATTAGAAATAGCCTTCTAATTAGATTAGAATATGTTATTTATATAATTTTGAAAAAGAGTTTTTTAAAATTACAATAAATAAGAATTACAATTTATTGAAAATTATTTTCAATTAAATTTTATCAAAGGAGTCAAGATAATTGGAAATAGTTTTCAATTGGATTTGAAAATTGTTTTAAAATCAAATTAAATTTCTATTTGGAATAGGAGTTTAATTTGTTTAGGAATCAATAGTTTTAATCTATTTCAATTTTCCCAACGAGTTGGAAATGTTATTTTAGATTATGAAGATCAATAACTAGAATTAAACGAAGCTTGATATTTTTGTGCATATATTTGATTATGAGTGCATAAGTTGCATAGTTTATTTATATGGTTAATATATATATTAGATGCATAATAAATTGTATTTTTTATATGTGTGATATTTTACATGTAATTTGTGTTTGATCAGACAAATGAAGTTAAATCCGTCATTAAAATATTAAGCACACGTTAAGAACGTGATTGTTACCTTCCATTATTATAAGAATAAACTAGAGTTCTGTTTATTGTAGGCTTGTTGAGCAAACTCAAGGCCGCTTTAACCCGAACATGTTTAGTCTTATGATAATGGGTTCTACTTAACTAAATTTGTGTGATTTGGATGAGCAAACTCATGATCATATGAATTTAGAGGCAAGGCTAGGAGCAATATATAAGATATATTTTGGAAAAAGTTGTCACCTAACGAATCTAGGAGTCACATAAGATATGATGGATAAAGTTGTTATCTACCTAATTTAAGTATAGTTGGTTTGTTGAGCAAACTCAAGGTCAACTATATTTGAATAGGATCCTAGCCCATTAGAGAGATTAGAGTAATCTTTCCGAATAGTAGTGAGGGCTATTATTTCAAATAAATAGTGGGAGTAACCAAATGCTTGATTAAAGTCCTAATCTAATTTGGTAGTCATGGAATATAATTGATTACTTGCGTTTCTTACATTTATATTTTGTTCTTAGTGTAATTTACCTTATTTAGGATAGTTTATACTTAGCAAATTAAATTTCTTGGATATAGGATTATGTTTGAGAAGAGTTTTCAAAAGTTAAATAGAAAGTTATATGTCCACTATGTTATTATGCTATAATCCCTGTTGAGGATTCGGTGACAAAGTTTTACAGATATGTCAAAATCATATAGATGACAAAATGTATTGACATTTTTAGTAGACTAATGTCTCATAAACTTTGATGACAACATGTAAGATGTTAGCACCATGATAGCAAGATTTAAGAGGTTGCATTGAGTAGCACTAAAAGGTATAGTACCTTATTGAAATTGTTCCACTTAATTTAGCCTACTAAAAGCATTACAATGGACTACAATTAAAGGCTCTGCTATAGTATGATAATAATTTTCATAAGAAGAAAATGATTACATGATTTTTGTTGCCTATATATGATATATTAAGTAAAAGTAGTTGATCCAATTTTATACAAAAATTTTGTATGCGTTGGATCAAAGGAATTAAAAGTTGGATAACCGAGATTATCTTTTTATGCCATATTGGTTAAATCAACAAAAACGAGAATCATAAAGTTACATAAAAGGATACATGTATCCTTATGATTATGGATCATCTGAACCTTGTGAAACTTGTCAAGTTGAAGAATAACCAAATCAACCTTTGGTGAAAGGATGATGATGGTATTGAATTGTTAAATCTTATACATGTGATGTATTAGATGGAATAACAATTCATAAAAGGATAATATTATATTTCATTATATTACTAATGACTTTATTTGATATAGTTATACGTATTAAATGAAATGATGATTTAAAATTTTGTAAAATTTTAAACTGTTTAAATCTAACTAGAGATTAAGCATTGAGAATGCTAAAGCACATCGATGAATCTATAGGGAATGAGATTCTCTAGTAAATACCTTCATAACAAAAATTCCATAAGGTTATGGATTTATGTAAGGAGTAACATATAATATGAGATATTGTAGGATGTAATTTTATTTCTTTTATAGCAATGCCTAGTACAATAACTTACCTTTAATAGTTCCAATTGAATTAATTAACAAGATTTCAAATCAGATATGAATTGCTAGGCCTTTGAAAGAGTCAAAGTTAATGATTCAAGAATGTGATGCTTGGTTGAAGCATACATTATCCACTAAGTTTAGAACTAAATTGGATATTAAAAGGTTATGAGATGTCCAAAAGATTGGATATAATCTTACAAATTCATTGAACAAATTTTTTGATTTAATGTATACTTATAGAAGAATGGTTCTTAAGATAAGTAGTGGGAGTAAGAAGGAATTTGAAAGGTTCAAATCTTATAAAATTTCATCGAATTGGAATTAATGCCTTTAGTGATACATTTGATGTATAGTTGAAAGGCTATGAGACATTGAAAAATTCACTTTCATGATAAATTCAAAAGTTTGTTTTTGAAGATGATTGTCAATTTATGTCTACAAGAAGGTTAGTGGACTATAGTTGTCTTCTTCAGTGTGAGCAAGTGGAGACATATTGCTTACAGAGAAAAACAGTTCTAATTTTCAATTGTTGAACATATAATTGTCCAAGAACAACTCTTGTTGGATATGAAAAGGTAACAATTAATTTTAGGAATTAGATCTATAGGGATAGATTGGACGTTGTTAACTTATTCTCGGTCCAAGTACATAGATAATGTACTAAAGATATTTAGTATTTGAGATATCAGATACTTATGAAGTATTAAAGATATCTATTACTCTATGTGTGAGTTGATATTTGAGTTCAAAATGATAAGGATATAACTTTAGAAGTAAATCCTAATTAAGGTT
>JAOQMS010000004.1:27426014-27442051 GCA_027563885.1 Erythroxylum longipes
TGTGGGAATCTGCATGATTCCTACGAGCATGAGATTCTTCTCCAGAAATTTTCTGGAGAGGATTCCCACGTTCGTGGGAATCTGCCCAATTCCCATGGGCATAGGTTTCCTCTCCAAAAAGTTTCTGGAGAGGATTCCCACGTCCGTGGGAATCACCCCAATTCCCACGAATGTGGGAACTGGTGATCCTCAAAATTCCAAACCTTCTTCCAAGTGTAACTTCATTCTCCATGTTCATAAAACCTACAAAAACATAGAGTTCATATCATCCGTAAGAACTTTTAAAGCATAACAAATAAAATTAAACCAAAAATCAACATAAACATCCATCAAAGCCAGTTCAACGATGAACATAACTCGAGAATTCAAACAAACAAATAAGTGAACAAAACAATCAAAGGATAATTTATTTCCATAGGTTACCTCCCATGCAACGCTTCTGTTATTGTCGGTAGCTCGACTCTCCCTCTTACTCATGGTGGATCAAATGACTGGAATGATAACGGTGCACAAACTGATCTCAAACTTTATACCGGGTTTGACTTAGTCTAGACTCCAGCTTCATTTATGTTTTCCTTTCTTCACCTTCTCCTACGTATTCATTTCTTTTTAATGCATTTCCAGGGTCCTTAATATTTTCCCATACTCCTTGAGGTTTAGGTTCCTCGACGTCCATCGAGGGTAGAGTGGAACCATTCTTCTTCTTTGCCATCTCGAATGTTAACTGCTCTTTCCCTACTCTCAGTTTTAACTCACCCCTATCAACATCAATAATTGCACAGGCGGTAGCTAGGAACGGTCGCCCAAGAACCATTGGGGTTTCCTCATCTTCACTAATGTCCAATATGTAAAAGTCTATTGGAAAAATGAAGTTATCAATGTGTAACTTCACATTCTTAATGATCCCCTTCGGTAAATGCACCGTCCTATCATCCGTCTTTACTAATGTCTTAGTTGGTACTAGCTTTTCTAAACCCAACTTCTGACTGAATAAATATGACATCATATTGATACCTGCTCCCAAATCTGTGAATGCGCACTCTATCTTAACTCCATTTATACTACACGGGATGAAAAAGTCTCCTGGGTCTTCTTTCTTTTGTGCTACATGTAGATTTTCTTTTGATATGTGATCGATAACCTCTTTATTTAACACCTCCTTTAACATAAGCTTTGTTTGAAGTTGATTTGTTATATCTGTTATTTTGCTTAACTCCTCTTCCTTATAATTCCGAGTTATTTCCCTTGAAGATGGCTTCCACTAAGCAAAAATTTGACGCAGAAGTCTAAGCTGAAATTCCTTACTAGGCCCACTTACTGGTCTCTTCGGAAGGACTTCCAATACTGTTTGTTTTTCTCCCTTATTTCCATTTTTCTCCCCATTCTTGCTTTCTATGTTCTCTATTCGAGTAATGGCCATGATCCTCTCCTTCGGGTTTGCATCAGTGTTGCTTGGTAGACTACCTGCATTTCATGAAGATAGTGTGTTAGCTAATTGTCCTACCTGTACTTCTAGGTTGTGGATGGATGATGCATGATTCTTCAAAATTTGATTAAACTTTGCTTCCATTCTCTTCTGATTGTCCTCTTAGCTTGCATACATCCTCTTATGATTCTCCTCTTGTGATGCCAGTTTGGCTCCTAAAACCTCCATCATCTTGTCCATTTTGCTTTCCAATTATCTGATTCGATCTTGCTAGAAACCTGGTGGTCCTTGTGGTCTTTGCTGGCCACCTGCATTATTATTAACCCAAGAAAAATTCGGGTGGTTTTTCCAACTTGGATTATATGTATTCAAGTATGGGTTATTATCTCGCTGTGGCTGGCCTAGATAACTTACCTGTTCAGTCCCATTAGTTCACAATCAGAAACAGTTTACCGAGTTGTGGTTGTTCTCCCCACACAACTCACATTGTGCTTGCATTGCCTTAACTATTGAAGTGGACGCCCTTTACATGTTGTTTAGCTGCTTCGTCAAGGCTGTAATTTGAGCATACAAGGCAGTAACTGAGTCAATAGGTATCATACCTTTTTGTTCCTTCTGTCCTTGTCTACTCCGCTCACTCGACTATATGCAGTTATTGCTCGCCAACTCCTCCAACAAATAATGGGCTGCTTCTACCATCTTCCTCATTAATAAACCTCCAGCTGCTCCATCAATTGTGCCCCTTGTGCTCAGATTCACTCCATTATAAAATGTTTAAAGCAGGAATTCCTTCAGGAGGTTGTGATGAGGGCAGATCCTTTGAAGTTCTTTAAATTGCTCTCAAGCTTTGTAGAGAGATTCTCCGTCGCTTTGTTGGAAGTTTGTTATTTCCTTTATAATCCTTGTCGTCTTTGTTAAAGGAAAGTATTTTTTGAGGAATGCTTGAGCAAGTTACTCCCAAGTTGTAATCTGGCTTGGATTTAGAGAATTGTACCATGCTTTAGCCCTATCCTTCAACGTGAATGAAAATAATCACAACTTCACTGCATCGTCAGACATTCCGTTGAATCTAAATGTGTCACAGATCTCCAAAAAATTTACAATATGGGCATTCGGATCCTCGTTAGATAACCTGTAGAACTGCACACTGTTTTAAAGAATGTTGAGTAGCACTGGCTTTATCTCAAAGTTATTTGCTTGAACTACTGGCCTCACCACTCCTTGAGGACTAAACCCTGGCCTCATGAAATCCAAGAGTGTTCTTTTTGGTCCTCCTTGCTCTCCTTCTTTAGCCCTATTTTGATCTGAGAAATTTAAGCGCTTTGTCCTTCTTATGTCTCTTTTGTGCTTCTTAATGTCAAGGAATTCGTCTTCAATAACTTCTTTTGTCCTCCATGTGCTCCTTGTGTTCATGCACCTGCAAGTCCATAAGGTAACGTATCAAAATTCTTAAATCAAAGTATTCTAAATTAAACAAGATGATAAACAATCAATCCCCGGCAACGGCGTCAAAAACTTGTTGATGGATTGTAAAACCTATCTACTTGTTTTATGCTCAAAAATCGCAAGTGAACGGGTCGTGACTTGTAGTTATAAAAAGCGGATATCGATCCCACAAGGATTGATGCCCAGACATCACTCAATTTAGAAAAGACTTTGTTTAAGAAATAAAATTGTTTAATGCAATTAATCTAGAAAATTAAATTAAAATTGAAAGACTAATGTAAACACCAGACAAAACTGAAATTGCAGAAAGTCTAAGAATCTAAATACTAGAGATTACTTTTTTCCCTATTTTGTCTCCCTCTTATTTTATCGAAAGAATATGTCTCACTCTAGATTTTTGAATGTACTAATTACCCTCTCTCAAGGTGTAACTATTTATTCCTAATCAAGTTAACGAGAATAAAATGGACGATCTCTCAACCTACCCAATGAATTCAATTAGTTATTAAGTTATCTTATGGGTGATCAAGTCGAGATCTCTCTTCTAACTATTCAATTAACGTGATGATTGCTAGTTTATAGGTTGCCAACTCTTGTTATACAATCCTACATGAATTTCATCTCACTCATTCTCTCGATTTGTTGCAAGATGACAATTGAAATCAACAATCAACAAAGACAATTGCATTCAATTCAATAAAATAGGAGTTCAACAAAATAGTTCCAAAAGTAATCCTTAGAATAAAATTAGCCTAACGTAGTCTCCATAACACTATCAACATTTAAATAATCCATTTTTACAAAGAATAGAAGAGATTAAAGTGATAGAAAGTTAATAGAAAGACTCCTCTTTTTTGCCAAAATCTGGAATTTTGGTATTGATGTGCTATTTTGCCCAATCTTGATGATGATCCTTGTTTTCAATCCTTCCTTGATGCTCCAAACATGAGTTCTTCACTCAAGGATAGTGTTTCTACAGGTAGGTTTCGTCTCCCTCTTGAAGATGGAGGCTTCATTGTCTTTATATAATCCAAAAAATTAGGTTTAATGAGGCCTCGTAGATTGCCTCGGATTTCAATTATCACGCCCTTAGGAATCTGCATGATTCCTATGAGCATGGGAATTACAGGCAGAAACTTTCTGTCTTGATTTCCCACATCCGTGGGAATTTGCCCAATTCCCACCACCGTGGGAATTGGGTTCCAGATGTACTCCTCTTGTCTTCTCTTCTATGCTCTCTTGTTCATCCTCCAACTCGCTTCCTCTCCTTTCCTACATAAAAATAAGCAATTCTTACCCTCAATTAGCATCCAATACACAAGAACACAATGGAAATCAAACTTAATGAAAACATATAAAATGAATCCTAAATTAGAACAATAAACAACAATTATGCTAGAAAACACATGCCAATTACCTATAAAAACATACCCTAATGCACACCTATCAATAGAGCATCAATTAGCATTGTTTGTTAGGAAACTTGGACAAAGAATCACGCCTATACTATGATTTTTAGCAATACGAGTAAACGAGAAACCAAGCATGAGGGACTCTATGGCCACTGAAATACCACGGGGAGGGGCAGATCCACTGGTCAACACCCTAAGTCATAAATGTTTTTTTGGTTATGAAACAATTTCAATTTATGACATATTTGTTTCAATAAGAAACCCTTTTTGAAAGTGTAAAATGACCTTATGGACCGCATGGATTATGTAGTGTTGTTAGTAGGGACTCATAGACCTGCACGGAACATTAGAAGCAATCACTAAGCCAAAATCGCCGGCAAATCTCCATAACAAATATTATATGTGACGTTTTGACCAAATCATCACTAATTGTTTTTTGCTACGAGTATTTTTTAGCACAAAAGTATAGGAAATGTTTTTCTAAATTGTCACCAATATATTTTAGTTATGCTTTGTTTTCATCGCTAAAACTCGTTAGCTATAAAAACGTAGTTAAAAACTTTTTAGCTACGAAAACAAGCATAGCTAAAAGTTTGATGACGGTTTTAAAAAAGCATCCAAAATTATTTAGCTACGTTTGCAAAATCATAGCTAAATGTTTTAGCTACGTTTTTGAAAACATAGTCAAAAATATTTGGTGATGTTCTGAAATTTTTAGTATACATTGTAACTAAATATTATATCATGTAAATTATGAAAATGTGCGAAAAATATTTGGCGACGTTTTGAAATTTTTAACATACATTATAACTAAATATTATATAATATAAATTATAATTATTGGTGACATTTTTAATCAATATTATTCAATGTAATATTTAGATTTTTTTTGTATAATTTATTATGCAAAAATATAATAAAATAATTTAAAATTAGAAGCATTGCATATGGAAAATAAAATATCATTAAATTTAATCAAGTACAAGATGTTAATCACCATTTCAAAAGTACTTACATACAAAATAAAAAAATACAATTCTAATTTAGCATTAAGCAACTGTTTGTCTTCTTCAAGACGTTGAACATATAGTGGTCTTGATAAGGATAAAGTAGTTGGCTTAGGCCCAAACCTAAGCCCTTTGATGTAGCTAAATCGTGTACCAACACTTTGTTGCAAATGTTATCTACATTTGACTCATTTCTATTAGACATTGATGGTTGCAACAACTCTTGCATCTTATTTTAAAATTTGAAAAACAAAATCAATATTGAATTCAAATATTATTAGTTAGTACTACATAAATAAATAAATTAAAATTTAAACAAAATTTTATACTTACATAATTATTATGTGCTTCTTCAGACATCCAACCTTCATCTTCCTTATAGTGTATCAGTTTGTAGAGTGTGATCTTATCACGCTGTTCTCCATGTAGTTCCTTCTGACTCTGTTTTATGAAAACAAAAATACAAAACACAATAAATAATATTGTATTTACTGATATAATTATAACTTGTAAACAAAGAACTTATATATTGTTTTCACAAGACAACAAATTGTTTAAAGTCTTGGTTATAAGAAGTCTTCATTTTTCCTTTGTTAATTTTTGTGTTTCTCACACTTTTCCTAAATAAAGAAAAGAAATAGTCATTAAATTACGTAACAAGATTAATGGAAGAAAATGTGAATGGAAAGAAAACAAACATTAACGTTAGCAGAGGCTAATATCACATATTGATCCAATTTTCTAAAGACATCTGTTTGGGGAAATGTCTCCTTGCCTCCTTATCTGAAAGAAAAGATTTGTAATATTTATGCAGTCGATAAAGACAATCCCTCATCCTTTGTTTCAATAGTGAAGTGACATAGTTTGAAAAATAAGGGTTATCGATATTGACAATATTTAGCTTCATCTATAAACAACAAGTAAAAGTGTAATTAATCTGAAAATAATTACAACAATATTACATATAGTTAAATAAATTGGAAATTTACCGAAACTTTATCTAAAGCATTTTCTAGCAAGTTGTCTTCCTTCAACTACTTGGCATGCTTTAAAAAAGGTAATTCAGCTCTAGAAATTACCCCAACTCACTAGATAATTTTGCTGATTGAATGTTGTCTAGAGGTCGACCTTGTGAAGTATTAGTATAAACAAATAACTTACTGTTCATTGCAACATTTATTTGTTGCAACTCACAACCTCTAGTTATACATCTCCCTTTTTTTTCCTGATATTGATATTGGAACCTGACAATAAATGAATAATGATAAGAAAACACACATTAAACATAAATATACATTTGAGCATAACGCTATTTGTAGGTGTGAAAGATTAACAAAACTGTAATTCTGTCAGTATTAGTTAAGGCAGATAAAGGTTGTTGCTAACTTGTTTCATTGATGGAAGAGGTCAATTATTGTTTTTAGGTAGGATCTGATTGATGTGGTTGTTTTTGTGTAGGGATAACTTTGATACTTACCACCTTCTTCCCTTTATTTCTGCTAGGTGCCATTATATTTGATATCTATAACTCAATTATCAACAATATGCACTAACATAACTCATTTATCAACAATTGACATTAACATAACTAAAACATCAGCAACACACATTAATATAATGATATGTGCTTAATTGATTATACATTTATTCCATAACTTAGTGATTAATGATATGAAAGTGCTTAAGATACTCACTTTAGTTCATATTTGATTTTAGGTATAATTCAGAAGCGAAAGAGCTAAAGTGAGTCGATAGTACTACATTTGAGCTATTTTCTTGAGATTCACACCCACTTGTCTTCATGAAGTAAGAAGGAGAGGGATTAGAGTAAGAGAAGATAAGAAAATACATAGAATGAAAAGCATGAAGATTGTTGAACCAACTCACGACCATGCATGATTTGTGCCTCACGCCTATAACACACCTCTCTCACGCCCATGTAAGGTGGCTCACTACTGTGAGTCCTATAACTATTAAGTGTAATTTATACAAAATAAGCTACTCATTTTACACTAAAAACTGCAAGTGTACAGGTCATGAATTGTAGTTCAAAAGCTCATATCGACCCCATAGGGATTGATGCCCAGACACTACTTAATTCAGATCAAATTTTGTTTAAAAAATGAAATTGTGTAATGGAAATAATCTATAAAATTAAATTAAAATTGAAAGACTAATAAAAAGCAATAGACAATACCAAAGTGCAGAATATTAGAATTCAAGAATCTAAAGACTAAAGATCACTTTCCCCCTATTTTGTCTCCTTCCTATTTTATTAAACGAATTAGGTCTCACCTAAGATTTTTGAATGTATTAACTACCCTCTCTCATGGTGTAATTAATTGTCCCTAATCAAATTAAATGGAATCAATTGAACGATCTCTTAACCTACTCAATCACTCTACCAATTTAACTAGCTATCAAACTATCCTATGGGTGATCAATTGAATTAGCGGGGATCTCTCTTCTAACTAATCAACTAACATTATGATTGCAAGTCTATAGGTTGCCAACTCTCGTTGTACAATACTACACAAATAACCTTACTCACTCTCTCGATTTATTGCAAGATAGAAATAAAATAAACAATCATTAAAGACAACTTTCATTCAATTTAATAAAATAGGAGTTTAACAAAAATAGTTCAAAAGCAAACCCTAAAAACAAATAAGCCAAACATGGTCTCTATAATATTACCAACACTCAAATATTCCATTCTACAAAGATTAGAAGAGATAAAATTGATAGAAAATTGAATAAGAAAACTCCTCTTCTTTGTCAAAATCTAGAATTCTTGATATTAATGTGTTATTTTCCCAATCTTGATGATAATCTTTGACTTCAATCCTTCCTCAAGACTCAAAACTTGTATTCTTCACTCAAGGAGGCTCTTTTCTACAGAGGGTTTCATCTCTTCTTCTCCATGGAGGCTTATAAGTTTAATTGAGTCCTGCATAATGTCTCAGATTATAGTTCCCACGATCGTGGGAATTGGCATGATTCCCACAATCGTGGGATTTTGCAACAGAGAGTCTCCTCTTCTTTTCTCTTTGATCTTTAGATTAATCCCCAAGTTACTCAATCTTCCTTCCTACATAAAAATAATCAATTCTTGCCCTAAATTAACATCAAACATAAAAGAACAACAATGAAAATCAAACTAAATGAAAACATGCAAAATGAATCCTAAACTACAACAATAATCAACAATTATGCTAGAAACACATGCCAGTTACTTAGAAAAACATAGACTAATGCACTAATATCAACATCCCCACACTTAAATTTTTACTTGTCCCTAAGCAAAATAAATACAACCAATCAATTCTATCACTTCATTTTCACAAAGATCAAAGCATACAATCTCTCAAATTTAAGCCAACTAAAATATTAAGTTACTCCACATATCATGACTAGTCTTTCATTGTTTTACATAAACAAACTCAACAATTGGCACCATCACTCAAAGATAAGTATAGATGCAAAATGAATCTTCCTCACAATTTTCACTCATTTCTCTCAAGTGTTTGATGGTTAGTGTCTCGTTTGAACTTCCTATAGGAAACTAAACTATCATAGGCTTGCCAATACACCAATTCTCTTTTACAATGATTACATGCATAAATAGATCAAAAGGACTTGTTTAGGGTTGTAATGTGGTAAGGGTTAAGGTGGGTAAAGAGGGAAAAAGGTCAACATAAGCATTATTAAAATAAAAAGCGGATAAAAAGGGATAAAAAAAACCTAACTCCAAGATATACAAATGTAACTAATATTCTGCACTATTGATGCTACTTAATTGCTCTTCCTTTTTCTTTTCTTTTCTTTTTCTTTTCAACATTTTTACATTTTTATTTCTTTTTCTTAATATATGGAAGAAATATGAATAAAATAGCAAACTATATACAATGTAATCCACTAGAAGAAATATCCTCAAATCATCTCGGTAAAAATTTTCGCAACTATCCCAACTAATGTATTACTTAATACTCTACTAAGCTTGTGAATAAGTAGGTTAATGGGGTTTAAGGTTTTAAAATTTTGGGTGTTTTCAGGAGACAAAAGGTTAAGGCTCAACGGGCTAGCAAGTGATAATGCAAAGGGTAGGTCATTTAAGCTAAAGGTTAACATAAAAAGGGCCTTAATCATCTCTATTAAGCATGCATTCAGTAGACTCAAACTGATTCAAAGCAAGTTCTGATGGTAATAACCTAAGGAAGTATCACTCAACAAGGAAATAGAATGACTATGGATGGAGTCATATGGGCTCAATCCTCACATTGGCTCAAATGAAAACTCATTATGCATTTCTAAATTACCTCATTGCTCAAATGTCAATTTATGAATAAGCTTATGTAACCAACTACTTTTCATCACTCTATATGGTTCACTTTCTACTCATAAGCCTAATCCAAGTTCAAGCATGCATTCAATCTAATTCCAATTAGCATGACAGAATCTCATGGCAATATCCATCAGAATGATTCAAGTTCGGTTCCATTGCTGACATAAAGTACATGATATGCCTAAACATGCATCCTATTTAATAGAGTGCAAACAATGCAATTAAGAAAATCAATGTCACCTTCTCCCTAAACTTACAGATCACATTGTCCTTAATGTGACAAGTCAACCACCAAATAAGGGAAAATGACATCAAACAAAACAAAAGAAATTGAAACAAAAAAATGACATTAAACTAAAAAGATGACAGCAAATCAAACAGAAAAAAAAGCAAACCAAACAAAAGAAAATGACATGAAACTAAACAAACATGAAATGAAATGAAACCAAACAAAAGAACTAAAAAAATTTAAAAGTAAAGGGTAAAAAAAGCTTATGGATAAGATGGCACTGACGGTGTTAGCAAAGGAGCTTCAAAATTGTTCCTCTAATAGAATTTGAGGAACCTTTTCTTCAAGCTACACTGCTTCTTGTGGACTTACTACTTCTTAATGTCGAGCTTGTTGATTTGGGACGTCATTTGCTATTGGTTAGAGGCCATCTGGTCGAGAATTTGTTGAAATCGATCGACCTTCACTGGTGCACTTGGTTCCTCCTCTGCTACTTCTTCTTCTGGCTCTGGGATTGCTCAAGATGTAGAGAGTCGGGAAGCAGTTGTGTTTATGCCCCTCTTGTTCTTCACTGCAGTACGCATCTGAGGATTTCAGAGTTCTATAGAATGGAGCTCCAAAATCTCAGAACGCCTCAAATAAGATATGTCAAACATATCGAATTGAGTTGTGTGCACATTTTTCACATGAAAATTATAAAACAAACCTAAAGTAGAAGCAATATGAGACCTCCTAAAATATGAGCTCTTTTTATTCACAACACTCGCTATTGATAAAAAAATCTTATAAGATGTATTGATTTTAATTTTTCGATCCGCGCACCACAAAAAGAAAATTTCTTTGGTCAAGCATTTATTACTTTCAGTTTTATTAAACACAGTTAAACACATAAATTTGTGAAAAAGTAAATGCTCGGCATTACGGATTAATGAATTTGGTGCATTGTGAGAATAAAAAAGTTCTTCACCTGTTATAGTTTTCTAATAATTATCGACATCAAAATCATCATGATCATCTAGAATTTTTGTATCTGACAAATTGAAAATTTCATGTATGACATTATAATCAAGTTTAAGAACATTTCCAGCTAATCTAAACTAGAAAACATCCATTTTATGGTTATAGTGGACTGTAGTGAAAAACTCTATAGTCATTGTAGGTTAAATAGGCACGCAACACCGAATGAACCTATTCCAACCTATATCCACAGCTAGTTGTTTAATTTTTCGCCTCACTCCTATGTTTTCTAACAATTCAAAATCAAAATACCGTGGAGGGACTAATTCTCTATCCCCAAGGTCTCGAAAAAGCATACCTTTTTCTTCCGAATAAATTGGGAATGGAGCACGATAAGCTGCCGCTAAATTGGGCTTACCTTTACCGAAAACTTGAAGGCGCAGTTCATCAGTCGATTTCTGAGCCATCATCTTCTTTGGTGCCACTGTAGGAAGAAAACCTGCAAAAATGAGAGAAAGAGGTGAATTCATATTTTAGAGAGAGTAAGAAAAATCTTACCCAAATCCTTGTGTTTTTGAATGATTAATACATGGAAAGAGTAAAGGATTATAAGATTAATGAAAAGAGATGAAGAAAATACCAAGAATCTAGAGGAAAATGAAGGATTTTAGAGAGTGGGGGAGAGTTTTCGGGGTTAGAGAGCGAAGGTGTGAAAAATTTGAAGAATGAGTGAAAGAAGAAAGGGGAGGGAAAACTTAAATTTTTCCTCGGATGGGAATTCCCATTATTCCCACGATTATGGGTTTTCTTTCCAGAAACTTTCTGGAGAGTTTTTCCACGATCGTGGGAATCACTCCAATTTCCACGATCGTGGGATGGGGTGATTCTTCCACTTCTAAACTTTCTTCCAAGCTTAGCATGTATTCTTCATGATCCCACAACGTACAAACATATCAAAATAACATTTTCAATAAGAAATTGAAAAAGAAAGAAAGTTAAAATTAAAAAATCCACATAAACATCAATCAACTCAATTCAAACACAATCATAACTGATTAAATCAAACAAATAAATAAACAAAAAACAATCAAAAGAAACTAAACATGCTAAGTTAAGTTTATTAGCTTGACCATTCCTTATACATTCATGAAACAGTGGAAGAGAGGAAAGAGATAACTTCCCTTTCTTGTGGATATGTCCCTCCATAATATGGCTTGCAACGATGCCCATTGACCTTGAATGTTTCCCCCTTGCCATTTTCCAACTCCAAAGTTGCATAGGGAAACACTTGAAGAATTTTGAAGGCCCCATTCCGTCTTGACTTGAGTTTTTCAAGAAATAGCCAAAGTTTTGAATTAAACAAAAGTACCAAGTCTTCACTCTTGCATTCCTTCTTCTTGATGTGGCCATCATGCCACTTCTTAGCCCTTTCTTTATATAGCTTGGCATTTTCATAAGCATCATATCTTAACTCATCTAACTCATCGACGTGTAACAGTCGCTTTTCTCCTCTAGCTTCCAATCTATGTTCAATTCTTGATCGCCCAATAAGCTCTATGCTCCAACTCCAATGGTAAATAGCTCGCCTTACCATACACAAGTTGATATGGTGTTGTGCCTATGGGTGTTTCGAAAGCTTTCCTATAAGCCCACAGTGCGTCATCCAACTTTAATGCCCAATCTTTCCTTAAAGTGCTCACTGTCTTTTCCAAAATCTTTTTCATCTCTCTATTCACCACCTCCACTTGGCCACTAGTTTGGGTATGGTATGGGGTAGCCACTCTATGATGAACATTATATCTTCCCAGAAGATTCTCAAACGGTTTGTTGCAAAAATGACTCCCCCATCACTTATGATCACTCTAGGCACCCCAAATCTAGTAAAAATCTTCTAAATAAACTTCTGAACCACCTTGCTGTCATTGGTTAGAGTGGCGACTGCCTTAACCCATCTAGAAACATAATCAACTCCAACTAATACATAGGTGTTACCTTCGGAGGATGGGAATGGTCCCATAAAGTCCAGGCCCCATACATCAAATATCTCCACCTCTATTATGTTTGAAAGTGGCATTTCATCTCTCTTTGATATGTTGCCCACTCTTTGACATCTATCACACAAAATCTCAAGCATCCTTAAACAAGGTCATCCAATAGAATCCACACTCTAAGATTCATGTAGTAGTTTTGTTAGCTCCATAATGCCCTGCGTACAATGAGCTATGACATTGTGTTAAGATTTCAGGCATGCCATCTTTAGGGACACACCTGTGAATTAAACTATCAGCACAGATCTTGTAGAGTATAGGTTCATCCCAAATATAACAAGAGCATTGAAATAGGAAATGCTTCCTTTGTTGATACGAAAAAATCAGACGGAAGAATACCACCTGAAAGGTAGTTTGCAATATCTGCAAACTAAGGAAGGAAAGGATTATCTAGTCTCGTCAGGAAAGCTTTCCTCAATTTCCTCATCCTCTTTATGATGTCCTCCTTGAACTCTCAACAAGTGGTCTGCAACAACATTTTCTGTTCCCTTCTTGTCTTTAATTTCAATGTTGAACTCTTAGAGCAGTACCCACTGGATGAGCAATGCCTTAGCATCCTTCTTCGCAAAGAAGTAACGTAATGCTGCATGGTTTGTAAAAATAATAACTTGTGAGCCTAAAAGATAGAGATGAAATTTTTAACAAGAAAATACCACCACCGTAAGCAATTCCTTCTCAATGGTTGTGTAACTCAACTGTGCTCCCGTCAATGTCTTACTTGTGTAATAGATAGCATGCAACCTTTTCTCCTTCCACTGCCCAAGACATACCCAACAGCATGGTCACTTGCATCACACATAATCTTAAACAGAAGAGACCAATCCGGCGACACCAAAATTGGTGCCATTGTGAGTGCCTTCTTCAACCTGTTAAAAGAATCTAAACAATCATTATTAAAAACAAAAGGCACATCTTTAACAAATAGATGAGTCAAGGGTCTAGCAATAAGGGAAAAATCTTTAATGAACCATCTATAGAACCCTGCATGACCAAGGAAAGCTTGAATACCCTTGATGTTGGTAGGAGGTGGTAACTTTTCAATTACTCCTGTCTTAGCGCGATTCGCTTCAATCCCCTTGTATGAAATCTTATGGCCTAATACAATTCTCTCTTAGACCATGAACTGACATTTCTCCCAATTTAAAACTAAATGAGACTCATCACATCTTTGAAGCACTTTGTCTAAATTAAGCAAACAATGATCAAAAGAATCTCCAAAGACAGAAAAATCGTCCATAGATACCTCCATAAAGTTTTTCATTCATGTCTGCAAATATGGCCATCATATACCTTTGAAATGTGGCAGGTGCATTAATAAACTAAAAGGCATCCTCCGGTATGCAAAAGTCCCAAAAGGACAGGTGAAAGCGGTCTTCTGTTGATCTTCCCGGTATATAAATATCTTATTGGACCTTGAATATCGATTAAGAAAATAGTAGAAAGAATGACCAACCGCCCTCTCAATCATTTGGTCCATAGAAGGTAGAGGAAAATAATCCTTCTTGGTGGCCAAATTTAGCTTCCTATAGTCAATACACACTCGTTAACCTGTGACGGTCCTCGTAGAAATCTTTTCACCTTTTTCATTATCTATCACCATCATACCACCTTTCTTCAGCATACACTGTACTAGACTCACCCACTCATTATCGGAAATAGGATAAATATTCCCCGCATCTAAAAGTTTCACCACTTCCTTCTTCACAACCTCTTGCATATTTGGATTTAACCTTCTATGTCTTTCTCTCACAATTCTACATCCTTCTTCTAAGTTAACCCTATGCGTTACTACATTGGGGCTAATCCTCCTAATATCAAAAATTTGCCACCGCACAGCTCTCATCCTCTTCATAATGGTCTCCACCACTTTCTCTTCTTACTCACAATCTAATTCATTGGACATAATGATGGGTAAAGTATGGTTCTTCCCTAAAAAGGTACATGTCAAATGGGAAGGTAAGGGTTTAAGCTCTAAAGTAGGAGGTTTAACAATCCAAGGTGGTGTAGGTGTATCAGTTCTCTCCAATTTCTCTAACTCAACTTCCTTATATAAATCCTCTTCCTTCACACTTTTATCTTTTATACTTTGATCGTAGGTTTATGTGTGCTAAAGTTTTACTATTTAAACCTCGATAATACTACAAGTGCATGGGTCGTTCATATAGTACCTAAGGTATCGACCCCAAGAGAAGGGTAATCTAATCCTAAAATCTAAGGCGAACTAAAATGCAACAATCTAAAATAAACAAATAATGCAGAAAATTAATCAACCAAACAATCAATTACTAGAATTAAATGTCAAAAATAATAAACAAATAGCAAATCACACAACCCAATCCAAAATCAACCTAGGAACTACCAATTGAGAGAGGGGGGTTTTAATTCGAAATTACTAAAAATCTAATCAATTATGCAATTATTGAGTTATTAGGTCTAGACAGTCCTAAGGTGGATTACTCTATCTCAAATTATAATCTTTAAACCCAAATTAATAATTTGTAATTTAAATTATGGAATTGAGATCTCTTGATTCCCAATTGACCCAAAACCTAAATTAGTTCTAAAATTGTCTATTAACCTATTAGGAACCTATGCTTGAACTCTTGTTACACGATTTCAACGGTTGATTTAATTTTTACCTATCAATTTACCTAACTCTCATTAGCCCAAATTGATGATATTCACTTGGCTTACCCTCTCAGTTTGTTGTCGAATTATTAAGAACAGATATTGAATCACAAGATAACTCAAATAAAACACAATGAATCGAATTTCATAGATCTCAAGAATGTTGACTTAAAAGAATCAACTCAAGAAAGTTGACTTGAAAATCTTAGAGACAGAATTAAAAGTCGACTCCTTCAAGAAAGTTGTAGATATATGTCTCTAGTTTAATCTTAATTAAGAATCAACTCATTCAAAAATCTAAAACTCAGGTTATAATTAGAATACCAAAGCATGTTCATGAAAATTTTCCAGTTCATAACATTCCAACAGACTTCCACACTTTCATCCAATCAATATATTTCAAATCAATTCAGATAGATCTAAATTTTTATGGAGAGAAATAAAAATGTCTTAGGAATCTATTGGTCTAAGTTTCAAGTCATTTGGAGTTCGGATGAAAAAGTTATAGCCAAAAGACTTAGAGTTGTTCAATGAAATAC
>JAOQMS010000004.1:27448857-27469806 GCA_027563885.1 Erythroxylum longipes
TATTAATTTTATTATTCATATTACTACTACTACTACTACTACTACTACTACTACTACTAATAATAATAATAATAGTTAATTTTCTACTAATTATTAATTTTATTTATTTATCAATTATATTTATATTTATGTTTATTATTATTAATTTTATTATTCTTATTAATTTTCTACTTATTATTATTCTTATTGTTAATAATTTTATTAATTGTATTAATTATATTTATTATTATTATTATTAAATTCTTTATTATTATAAAATAGTTGTTGTAGAGTTAAAAGAGAAGGATGGGTTGAATTGACTAGCTTGTTTTTTATATTAAATTTTTGAGGAAAGTAAAGTCCTTTGAGAAAGTTTTTACTTTCGAGAAAGTTTTTAATTTCTTAATTATTCAGAAAAATAAACCAAATATCATAATATAAATTTTAAGAAAAATATTACTTTTCTAAGTAAAAATTCATATGAACCATACAAAGCCTAAGTATATTTTCACAACACGTATTTTCTATATAGAATAAACATGAAAAATGGCAATGTATTTAAGAAAAGTTTGAAACGTACCGGGGAATTAAAAATCATTTGAATATAAGGCCTTGTCCAAATTGAAGGACCCAACCGTGTCCTTTATCACCACCGCTAACTCGAATTTGGCCACCATTCTCTTTCTCCTTATGGATTAATTGTAGTTATTATTTACTCTTCCTCTTTTTCTCTATATATATCTTATTGAACAATAATTACATATATACATGTTTTGAGTCTATTTTCCTCTTCTTCACTTTCTCTCTTGTAAAACCCTAATCATCGATCCTCCGCTTCTGTTTCTTTCTCTTCTCTTCTTCTCTTTCTATTAAATTCGACTTCTTTCTTCAAACAATTCTTCAATCGACTCTTCAAATCCATCCTTCCTACCGCAAACTTCCCGAACCCTCCATTGACCTTGCATTTGATTTCGGAGATCTACGGTTGATTTGTTTGTTCTTGAAATCTAGGGTTTGGAGTTCGGTGTTTTGAAGGCTGGCGGGCATTCCGGTCAAGAAATGGCGGATCCGGATCCGCCAATTATCCCCCGACGACTGTTGATTGGTGTGGAGGAGGAGTTGATAAAGTTACGTAGTGGTGAGGGAAAAGAAGAGTGAAAAGCAAAGTAAAAGCATGCTGAGCGTGCTACGTGTGCACCTCCCCTCGGATATCCCCATTGTAGGCTGTGAGCTAACGCCGTACGTCCTTTTGCGACGGCCGGACAAAAACGTCACCACTGATGATGTTCCTGAGTCGGCCCCTCTCGACAGTCATTTCCTTAGGTATAAATGGTAAGTACTCTACACCATTTTGACGTTTCCGTTTCCGAGGTAATTGATTAATTTTTTTCTTGTTGTGTGTGGAGGTGATTAGGGTTGTGTGAATAATCGGGTTATGTGAGGTTTTATGAGTGCTTTTTTTTCTTCTTGGTGCTCTGTTTCTCCAGCTTCACGTCTTGTTCAAAAATTGGGACTTTGTGGTTCATTTCGTATGCTTGCGAATTCGTTCAAATTGTTTACTAAGTGTTACACTCCCTATGGATTGTCGACTTGTCGTAAATAAGGAGGAAACTTTTGAAAAGACGCTATCTAACCCTGATTAAACATCGTATACGAGAGGTGGGGAGGCATAAATTTTTGTGAATGTAGTTTGGGCTGGAATCTGTCAAAATTTTGGTATATTACCCTAATTTGTTACTTTAGTGAGGTCTCATGGGGCCTCTATGCTTTTTCTTTTTGTTTCCTAAAACATTCAAAGGCTTGGAAAAAAAGAACTCTGATGGGACAGAATTGGACTTCAATGACGCTGCCACTTAATTAGTCATAAGATAAGTTCTTCTAAGCAAATATTTGACGGAACTTAAACTAGAACGCAATGTTTTTCTTTGCTGTGCATTGTATCTGTTCATAATCAGTAGCTAAAGGGTTTGTCAACTTAAGATGTTCTTGACACTGAAGTTTAAGCATAATTTTGAGATCTAGGCTGATATTATTTAATTCTGAGGGCTTGCTAGCAGCAATGGACATTTGAGGATAACTTACGCAATAAGATTAGATAGTCAAGAAAGATTCCAGGATGAAGCAAACGTGAGGAGTTGAGGAATATTATATGCTGATGGTAGAAAGTCTGATAAGGGAATATAACGTATAAAATTTGGTAAACCATCTAACTGAAATGGATCGTCACTTTGATTAGAGGTATTCACTAGTACTTTAAGCCAATTTATTTACATTTAATGTGTAAGTTGCTATATGAACTTCCCTTCTGAAATGAATATTATATAAGATCACTGTTGTTGAGTTCTTGATGATGGTCTTCTTATGTGTTCAGGCTGTATTCGCTTAGCCAGATGACACTTGGTTTATGGTTTCTTATATTTCATAAAATGAGAAGTTGCATTTTTAAATGTTCAATGGTTGAAAGATAGAATTCGGTTCTATTATCTGATGTTATATTTGTTTTGGGGATCATAGTTGATAGAGAGTAAACTTGCGTAGAAATTAACAGGAGGGGATTTTGTGAGGAGGGGTTTTCTGGCCAGTTGTAAATTGCCCAGTAATTCTCTTTGCCCCATAATGAAAGGGCATGGTTGTCCATGGATTTATCATACTTGCTGAGCACAACAGATCTCATGCTCTCTTCTTGCAATCTGCGTTTGTGTTCATCTTCTGTGATTTTTTCTAGAAATATTGATTTGGGATTTCGCCTTCTAGGTATCGGATACAAAGTGACAGAAAAGTTGCTGTATGTAGTGTTCACCCTTCTGAGCAAGCCACGTTGCAGTGCCTAGGTTGTGTTAAGGCCAAAATACCTGTTGCCAAAAGTTACCATTGCTCCCCCAAGTGCTTCTCTGATGCATGGCAGCATCATCGTGTTTTACATGAGCGTGCAGCTAGTGCTGTCAGCGAAAATGGAACCGAGGATGAAGAGTTATTTGGGCGATTCAATAGCTCAGGGTCAGGGATTATAAATGCTAGTTTGTCTGGGTCAGCATCAACTGCCAGCTTGACAAATGGTTCCACTCCTTTATATCCGGCTGCAGTTACACAGAGGAGTGGTGGTGAAACTTGGTTTGAAGTTGGACGTACTAAAACATACACACCATCTGCTGATGACATTGGCCATGTCCTAAAATTTGAATGTGTTGTAGTAGATGCAGAAAGCAAATTACCTGTAGGACATCCTAGCACCATTTTAACTTCTCGTGTCATTCCAGCTCCCTGTCCTACTCCACGCCGTCTGATTCCTGTAAGTGGAGTTGATGTAGCGGGCCATTTAGATTCAGATGTCCGTATATCGTCCTCGGGAAATTTTACAGTGCTCTCTTACAACATATTGTCTGACGTCTATGCTACAAATGAGTCTTACAGTTATTGCCCATCTTGGGCTCTTTCTTGGCCATATCGTCGACAAAATTTACTGAGAGAGATTGTTGGCTACCGTGCAGATATTGTCTGCCTTCAAGAGGTAAGGCTTATGTTCAATATATGGAGCATTGTTATTAGGTATGAGGTTTAGGGCTGAGCTTCTGTTTAGTGGGAAGTCTTCCTCTTGAGTGAAGATAATGACTTTGAAATCTAGTATATGAACAGTTAGTTACTGTTTGTAGGTGTTATCATTTACTTTTTCGAATAACTGGTATTGTGCTTTATGGCCCATCTGTTTTGTATGAATGATTTTAAGGAAGGTTTGTTTTGGATAATGCTCATCAGTGAAAGCTTCTTTCCTTTCGGCTTCAGGTTCAAAGCGATCATTTTGAGGAATTTTTTGCCCCTGAACTGGACAAGCATGGGTATCAAGCTCTATACAAAAGAAAAACCAATGAGGTTATTTGATAACTTTCTGTAATTGGTAGGTAATTATACCTGCTAAGGGTTGTGCTAATTCATATTGTTAACTGCAGGTGTACAATGGAAATACCCATACAATTGATGGTTGTGCTACCTTTTTTCGCAGGGATAGATTCTCACATGTGAAAAAATATGAGGTACGCATGGAGTCTCTTCTTCTGTTGGAGATTTTTATGTACTTGTTTTATGTTTTAAGTGCTAAAATAGATTTTATTCAGGTTGAATTTAATAAGGCTGCTCAGTCTTTGACTGATGCTGTGGTTCCAAGTGCTCAGAGGAAAACTGCCTTGAGTAGATTGGTTAAGGTATGATCATTGCAGTTGAGTTTGTTGGATTAAGGATCTGCATGTAGAAGTCTTATGCTTTCCCAACCGAGTGGTCTCATGGAAATTCTCTTCTGCTGCAGGATAACGTTGCACTCATAGTGGTTTTGGAAGCAAAATTTAGTAATCAAGGAGCTGATAACCCTGGGAAAAGACAACTTCTTTGTGTTGTGAGTTATTCTGTCAAACTACTCGATCAATGGTAGATGTATTCTTTTCTTTTGTATTAGTACCTGTGCTTTATGTTTCTCATCAGATTTTTTTTTAGTAGATGGAGTTGCCTATTTACTTAATATGATCTTGTCATGGGATCACGTTTGTTTGTTGATGTTGAAATATTTTTTTGGGTTCCCAATTAATATGTAATTACCCAAGTTAGTGTTGATTCTAGCTCAGTCTGTTAAAAGGGTTTTTGTTTGGGATATCACATCCTGCTCTATTCTTTCTCTACATTATTGCACTCATAATCAGTTTAGTTTCTTCTATTTCTTCCTTTGCTCATCTATAAATATTATCTCTGAACTTGTTTTGTTATTCTGGTCATGAATACAGGCTAACACACATGTAAATGTCCACGTAGATTTGAAGGATGTCAAACTTTGGCAGGTAGTTACTTTACATCTCAGTTTCATTATGACGATCTTTTGTTTATTCAATGGATGAAAATGTTGGCTTGATCTTTCTTTCATTTATTATAAAACTAGGTTCTTACACTCTTGAAAGGATTGGAGAAAATAGCTGTCAGTGCAGATATTCCTATGTTGGTTTGTGGGGATTTTAATTCAGTTCCCGGAAGGTACATTTACTTCTCTAATTAATAATTAAGGGTTGTTAATTTTTTTATTTCAATGCTATTATATGTCTTGTTGCTTTATTAACTGTGAACTTGAACTCTGTTACAGTGCTCCTCATGCACTTCTTGCTATGGGAAAGGTGGATCCCCTGCATCCAGATCTAATGGTAGATCCACTTGGCATCTTGCGTCCTCACAGCAAACTGACACATCAGCTGCCCCTGGTAATGTTACTGGAAACCTTTTTGGTTTCATGAAACTTGTTCTTTTAGTATTTTATTGATCTTACTGGCATTGATATGATTTTTATTTTTCTGAGAGCACCAGCTGAAAGTGGTTGTTTCTGTTCCAATTTGTCCTATTAATTGTTTAAATTCATTTTGAATTGTAAGAACTTTAAATTTTAATAGCTCATCCATCAAATGAGGTAGTAGTTTTGAAAGTTGAATGTTTGTAGAAAGAGTGGAGATGCAATTCAAAATGTGGAGGGTATCTCATCTTAGATATGTTGAAAATGTTTCCAGTATTGTCATCTGTTGGGCTTTTTGGTTGGAGAAAAAGATGCATGACATGGTGGAGTTATAGTTGATAAAGTGTTCAGTTTCATTTCTGGCTTGCTATTACATGTGTTGGTTGTAACATGAACTTCACTGCAGGTCAGTGCATATTCATCTTTTGCAAGGCCAGGTCTTGGTCTTAGTCTTGGTTTGGAGCAGCAGAGGAGGAGAATGGACCCCACTACAAATGAACCTTTGTTTACAAACTGCACAAGAGATTTTATTGGCACCTTAGATTACATATTTTACACAGGTGAATGTTTTGCAAATTTTCCTTTTGCATCAAAACTGATGTATGATTTAGAAATAGTAGTTTGTTGGTAACTAAATCCAAGCTTGGAGGTTTTCAGCAGATGCATTTGAAGTCTTGTCCGATATTTTCTGTGCATTATTTAGGTAACATAACTTGAATTTTTATCATTCAGCGGACTCTTTGATGGTCGAGTCTTTGTTGGAACTCCTGGATGAAGAAAGACTGAGGAAAGATACAGCACTTCCTTCTCCAGAGTGGTCCTCTGATCACATAGCACTATTAGCTGAATTTCGTTGCAAGCCTAGACAAAGACGTTGAGATTTAGGGTATGTAATACAAGGACTCTTTCTTCTATTTACTTGGTTCGTTTCATTTGTCTAACGCTTTGGCAATAAGAGTTGACATACCCAATTTGTTCTTTAACCTTGGCATTGGCAATCATATGAAGATAATATATGGCCTGATTAATTGAGACAAGAATTAACATTTTGTTTCTATTTACTTGGTTTGTTTTCATTTTTCCAGCTCTTTGGCAATAAGAGTTTAACATCCCCAATTTATTCTTTAACCTTGGTCTTTGGCAGTCATATGAAGAAAACATATGGCCTGATTAATTGAGACAAGAATTTTACATTTTGCTTTAGTGTTTGAAGGTTGGACTATAAAGTCTAAAATTTATGTTGCACTGCCATTGACTTCTTTGCTTGTTTTGAATGGGAAGCAAAATTCTTCTGACTTCCCCACTGTCCTTTTCTAGCTTCCTGTTGATATAACAATGTGCTTGTGTCTTTGGATGACTTCTTAATACCTAAAGATAGGTTTTTTTTTTTTTTGTTACTGATTTCTGAGCAGGTCTAGGTGCTCAACATAATGGTCAAAGAAATGATATGGATATCTAGTTGTTGCAAGAATGGTGGATCATGGGCAATGCGGTCTTTTTCAGGTATCTCTTAATGGGATCCATTCTATGATCTGCCTTGTATCATGTCAACCTTTGTCTCATAGAAAAATTATGTTATGCCTTATTCATGATCCCTTGTCTGTCGATAGAAATCTCCATCCGCATAGTATGTCATTATCCTGTACCGTAAGTTCTTGCGTGGCAAGTGGTTAGTGGCATGCCATTAATTGCCCCCATAGTTTTTGGTTCGTCATCCTTTGTTCACGGTTTTTCTTATTTTCCTTTTGTTGCTGAAATGAATAAAATTTTTCTGAAGTTTCCAGCCACTTTGCACAATTTGCTCATATCAGTACTCAATTTATAGACTTTGCTGCAAGCCAAAAAATGGGTGCTGAGACGTAATAGTTGCGCAATATGCTTTCATGGCTGTAAACTTGGAATATCCAAACTGCATCTACACTTTTTCCCGGGTTTCTTCTGTTTTAGTAGCGATGACAGAAGTTGGGAATGATAGGGTTAAGATACGATTAGCTGAATCCAGAAAAACCATTAGTAGTTTCTTGGCCTAAAAGATTTGGATGCAAATTTTTTGTTGACTGAGACGTGGAACAATGGAGATTGAGGGGGAGTTGGTCACATTATGTACTTGGTTTTCAGTAGCTAACCAAAGTATCACTTCTTCTAAACGTGCACAAGAAATGGAAATTATTTCCCTTTTCTTCTTTTACACATAGTCTTACGTCACTTTGTTTAAATATCAAATTTGCGTTTTTATCTGCCACGCACAATTGTGTTGTTGGGACGGTAAACATGCTCGCAATTTCTGAATAAGATTTTTAAATGTTGTATGGAATGGTTGGTGTGACTTCAAATTGCTTGCAATTAAATCATTGTTGGGATATGGTAATAGCTTCTTTGAGATCCAACGTAACATTACTTTTTCACTGAGAAGTTTCGTTTACATTTACGTGCAAAGAATAAACAAGGGGTTCTACGAAGGTCTAAATCCTTGTAGAGAGGATGTATTTTTACTCTTACTCCCTCTACAATAAATGGAAAAAGGTGTAATGATTTTAAATCACCAATTATTAAAGAAAAGGTGTCTAGGTCCTGTAAAATTATGCTTCACGCCAAAGTCGTTAACTAATAAATTAAGTTTTTCCAAGCCTTTACTTTCAAAAGTTTACTTAGTTTAGTCGCATGGTAAATCTTTTCCTTCTACAATAAATTAAAAGAAAATACATGGAAATGGTGGCACTAATCCTCTACAATAAATTAAAGGAAAATACATGGAAATGGTGGCACTAATCCTTACAGTGTAAGGGAAATAAAAAGATTGATGTGAAGGAGCTTAATTAGTGACTACATTAATCTAAAAATAAGTAGATTATACTACTGTCTAACCTTAATAGTGGAGTAACAAATGTGTGTTGGTGTAACTCATACTTCTAACTCGTCCGTTTTCCCATTTCCAGTTGCTTAAAAATCCCAACAATTCAAAGACCCAACTGCCGTTCTTGATGCATGCTTGTAGTATACAACCTTTTTACCATAACAAGAGAAAATACGTTAAGAGATTGAATTTTAATCTCTTTCAACGGGCGATCAGGAGAAGATATATTCTCTCTCTTTCCTTCTTTTATGTATATATATATATATATATATACACGGTACAATTTTTTGTTTTTATAAAGAGCACCTGAAACTTGTCTGATGCTCAAGTGAGAAATATTCCAACATATTTTTGCTGAAGAAATACAATAAAAAATAGGGAAACACAATGATTACTTCAAATAACTTCAAATCGAGCCATTCAAAAGTAAAGAAGATCTATCGACCAGACTTCAAGTGGTGAAAATATTGCTCGAATACTTTATTTTGGTTCTAACTCATCTAATTTTTTTTTCAATTATTGCATTTGCATATTGTTTTGATTTTACCGAAAATTTAAAAAATCTATAAAAAAAACTCATTAAAACTATGATAACTTTAGCCCTTTTACCTTTTGTCTTATACCTTTTAAAGTTTAATTTTAGAATTAGCAATCCACACTTATTAAATTAAATCCTTTTCTAAATTAATAATAATTATCTAAATTTTAAATATCATTTTTATATCCAAGTTGAGTCCAATGTGCAACTCTTGATTCTACATTGTACGCTTAGAAGAACAATATTATGAAATAAATAGTGGTAGATAATAAATTATTTTTAAATAGTTACATCTAATTGTGACAGGAATACCTAAAGGAACAACAAGTTGAATAAGAAACTTCTCTTCACTGTATGATGCACTTTCTCATCATCTTACTATTGTTGATGCACTTTCTCATCAACCTAGAAAAAAAAAAGTTTCTTCTGCAACCACTTCAGGAACCTTCTTGGCAACTTTTGCATTGCACCCTCATCTTCATCGGATGATTCCGCAGAATCACTATCATCAAAGCTATCACTTGACTCTACTTTTTTTTATTAGCCATTGGAAGAAATTTTTTTTTGTTTCACTCAATTTCATAGTCCCTCAAGGATCTATGGCTCTGATACCATGTTGGAGATTTTGTTGATGCAACTTTGCAACTTAACTCATCCTTTATTTTATCTGATCATGCCTTTATATAGACTTACAAATAAACTGAAAATCAAAGTAAATCTTCAACAAAATCAAATATTTTGATCATAATAAAATAGAATAAAATCAGAAAACTATCCTAGAGAATCTGCAAGATTAAAAACAAACTAAGATCTATTCTAAAGGAATTTTAACAATTCTAAAATTTGAATTAATTTCCAACAAGATGACTGGTGAGGCTCCCCCACGATTGAACTCGGATGAGTATCTTGAACAGTTTCACAGCTGATTGAAGAAACAGTCAAAACCGAAGCCAATAAGGAACCTACATAGATTCAAGGGGCTTGGAGGAACAATTTGAACATTCAACACAACAAAGGTATGCTTAAGCATTATTCCAATATGCTAAAGGATGGAGTTTTATTTCCTTCAAAAGAATTGCTGCAAGCTGGAGCCATAACTTGGTCATCAACATTCGTTGGTTATCTCTGGAGCAAATGTCCAGCTTTTCTAGTGGTGAGAGCTTGCGTTGTTGCATGGTGGGGAAAGAAAGGTCTGGAGAAGACAATGTTGATGGAAGATGGCAATTTTCTTTTTAAGTGTTCATCTGAACATAATTTACTTGAAATCATCGAACCTGGACCATGGTATATTGGGGAACAACCTATGTTCTTCAAGAAATGGAAACTAGTTTGGATTGCGATAGGGGCAGTATAGATGTCTTTCCCATCTGGTTTCAATTTTATAGGATCCCTCTTGAATTCTGGACAAATGAAGGCCTAAGCTACATAGCAAGCTCACTAGGCAAACCGGTTTGCATGGACTCTCAAACGACTAACATGGAGAGGATTTGCTATGCAAAAATTTGCATAGAAGTGAGTAAGAACACTGAATTGCTAGATAAACTCCCTATTCTAAAGCTGGATGAAGAAGGAGAACTTAAAAGAATTTAAATCCCTATCTCATATCCTTAGAAACCTAGTCCAACAAACAAACAATGTAAGAATACTGGTAAACTACTCAAAACGGGCCGTCATGATGAATTGAATGCACTATCTTCTGCTGATGAATCCAAGGAATAGAACCAAAGTGTTATGACAAACCATAGGGAACAAGCAGAGCTGGAGATGCAAAATAATGAAGAGCATATTACCAGTAATTATGAAACTGTTAACAATCCTGATATTTTTGAATTCCATGCAGATGCAATAGTCAACAACAACTTAGAAAAAGCTAGAACGTTAGAGGTTTTAATAACCCTCACAAAAAAGCTATGGTTAAAGGATATGATTTTGGAAAAAAAAAAGCTTTGTATAGTAGGGCTCTTAGAAACTAAAATAAGAGCTTCCCCACTTCTTGGGGTCTCAAAATTTTTGGGTACCGATTGGTCTGTTCTTAGTAATTTTTCCTCTTATTACCATGGCAGAATACTTTGCTTCTATCACACAAAGAAAGTTTTATTATTAGTGCAAGGGGAAAGTGATCAACATCTACAAATATCTTGCATCCTTAATGGCACCAACACAAGGTTTTCAATATCTCCTATCTATGCTTCCAATTTTTAGTTCCAAAGGTATTTTTTATGGAACAATTTACAACAATTATAAGCTACTACCACAGATTTATAGATTGTGATAGGAGATTTTAACTGCATTAAAACAAATCTAGAATCCAAAGGTGGAAGAGGGATCTAATCAACAACAGGAAGGGAACTTGAAATTTTTCTTCAGAAGGTCCAGCTGACAAACCTGAGATTCAATGGGAGATTCATTATATAGACAAACAAGCAGCAAGGTCAATACTTGATAAAAAGGAAACTAGATAGAGCTTTGGTAAATCCAACTTGGTTATCTGCTTATCCCTATTCATTCACTCACTTTGGGGAAAATATCTTATCAGATCATTCTTACATTCGTATACAAAATATGTCCCCTTCTGATTATAAGGGAGCTCCTTTCAGGTTCTTTAATGGACTTACTAAGCAACCTAGTTTCCTGGATATAGTCAGAGATTGCTAGAATCTAGCTATTGAGGGATACAGGTTAAATACTGCAAAACTATGCTTAAAGCAACTCAAGACGATTATTATCAACATCCCCATAATCCTCAGATGAGAGACACTGAATTGCTGAGAATCAAAGAATTTTAGCAGCCTTATGATAAATGGATATTGGACTATATTTTTACAGGCATATTTGATGTATTTTACTTGATATTTTATACTTTTATTACATACTTGGTACTTAATCCTCTCTAAGTTTGTTTACAGAGCATAATTGCCTTCATGAACTAAAAGGAGAAGAATTTGGATGAGATCACGACAGAAATTGAATATTTGAAGTGCAGAAAGGATGCATGCCTGTGTATCTTCACGATTCTTTTAATTTTAGGTTATACACGATTGTGCATCTCCCCCAAACCCTAAATTTCAATATAAAGGACGTGTTTAAAGGAAAAAGGGCAAGAGTAGTAGGAGGAGACAGTGGGGAGGCGATTCCTGACATGGAACTCATTATTTAGGTGTAATTTTGGTGCAGAGAAGTGGAAAACACAAAGAAATCATCGAAAGATCCATCGAAATACAAGATCAAGCCTATACATTAGAAGAACATTTGATAGAAGACAATCCGGGAGATTTAGAATTCTGAACCCATTGTTTTTTATTCGTATTACTATTTATGTATGTTTGATTTCATATTCGATCATGTGTATTAATTGTCCAACTAGTATTTAGGTTAGATGAACCTTATTTTAATACTTTGACATGATTTGATTCTTTTATTAATGCAATTGGTTTGATTGATTGTTGCGATCTAGTTAATTGTTTTATTTATGTTCTAGTAATCTAGAATATTAAACCATAATCTGATTTCATACGTATCGATTGAGAAATCTTAGGTTGAATAGATCCATGGTAATTGGAAGAAGTTGATTGCAACCCTAGAGACAGGATGACATAATTCTTCCAAATTAGGATCAAACCTAATAGAGGGATTCATAAAATGCTAACACAATCCTGTAAAATTTAACCTGACTAATTAGGATAGAAACCTTAAGATTAGTCAATCCTATAAAATTTAACCTGACTAATTAGGATATAAACCTTAAGATTAGTAGTTGGTAGACTCAAAGTCAGCTACTAGCATACCATAGGAGTCTCTATGATTCAATAAATCAATAAACAATTGCATAATAAAAAATTAATCTGTTAAGGGTTTAGGGGGATTGAAAACCTAGATACTAATTCTCGATATCGATAATTTCCTAAGTGCTTCTTTAATTCTCTATTCAATTTCATTACCTATTTTATCTTACTTGCCTTAGTTTTAGTTTCTTTTCCTTACAAACCTAAAATCAATCCTTAGGCTATATAATAGGGGTAGGGTAATTACTAGTATTTATCATTTTTGTGGGATTAACCGATACTTGCCAGTACTAGCTACAACAATGTCATGCTCTTGCGGTTATTACATAATTGACCAACTCATGAAATAGGTCAATTAAGCTTTTGGTGTTGTTATTAGGGACTTTGATATTAGGAAAGCCTTAACGCTATTACTCTAGTCATTTTATTTTATTTTGTTTTATCTTTATCTTTATTTTCTTTTGTTTTAATTTTTCTTTTATATTTAAATTTTTATTGTATCTTACTGTATTTATGGCTCAATACTTTAATTATATTTTGAATTTCTCTACTTGATCTTGGGTTTGTTGTTTATTGTAAGAATTATGATTCATTGTCATAGTTACAGCTCATAATGGAAGGATGGAGCAGACGAGACTTTTACGAGAGCCAGAATATGTCTTCGCAATTTATATCATCACCATATTGGAGAGAGGGGTGTTCATAAATATTTTCAAAAGCACAATTGATGTTTAGGCCATGTCACAACATTGGTGGGAGTTATCACTATAATCATGAATGTCAAGCACCAACACATATATGGGAGCAACCGATCATTTGCTATCAACCTCATGATGCAGTATATAAGAATAACTACAATTCAGAATGGAGCAATTCTTGCACCTATCTATGGAACAATTATGTTCCAGCTGGATATTTACTACAATAAGCGCCTCTAATTAACGAGCCAACTTTGGATAATATGATGACTGATTTTATTTAAGAGTCAATCATGAAGCATCACGAAGAAGAGGCTCGAATAAAAATTTTGGTGAATTGGATAGGGTAACTGATGGACATATTATTTGACAAGATCTTAAAGAGTGTGCACTCCTATTGAAATGGATGTTAAAGAACATGGAATGGCAATCACTCTCAAGAATCACGACGAACTTAGAGATAAATTAATGGAAGTCATTGCTGAAATAAAAGTTGATCGACATAAATTCAAAAATGAAGAAAATATAAGAGTTAGCTTCATAAATGGAGGGACATTCCAGAAAGAGCTCCTAGTAAAAGAAGAAGCAGAAGAAGAAAAGGAAACAAGTTTTAGAGATAAATTAATGGGAATTCTTGCTGAAATGAAAGATGAACGATGTGAATTTAAGAGTAAAGAGAAGACAAGGCTTGGCTTCATGAATGGAGTGGCATTCCAAAAACAGCTTCCAAAAGAAAAATAAATTCTTATAGATAATTTAATGGAATACCTTGCCGAATTTAAAGCTAGTCGATGCAAATTTGAAGAAAGAGTTTCTTCACCTGAATATCTTGAGCATAATGAAGAACACTATTTGAAACTATTAATGCAACAAAGTGAAGAAACGATAATAGTTAGCTTTATGGATGAAGAGGCATTCCAAGAAAATGAGGAGGTAGTTGCTAGAGAAGGACGAAAATATGACAAGGCAAAAGATGTAGAAGAAGAAGAAGAAATCTCCATCTAAGAAGAGAAAGTAAAGGAGTGGCAGATGGGAATTGAAGAAGATGAACCAGAAGGCTTTGTCCAGGAAGAAAAAGAAGAGGAAGAGTAGATAGAGGTGGTTGAGGAAGAACTGGTGGACAAACCAAGTAAGGAAACTATTGATGAGGTGTTGGTAGTGACCTTAAGTATGGAGGGTTCCCACTTTCTCAAAGACAAACTGTTCAAGCTATCTGATGATATAGGGAGTTTTGTTATTTCCAACATTTTAAACAATTTTTCATTAAAAAGGGTTTTAATGGAGTTTCTTAGTTTTATTAATCCAATCAATTATGCCCTTGTAATTATCTTGTAACATGTGGCTTACTTACAGGCTACAAAACTCTTATACAGAGAAATGGGTGGAGGCAAGTTGCTTATTATGAATCCAGGATGAAGTTGAGCATAAAGGGTACGTCGAGCTAATGACATTAAGCAAACACTACTTGGGAGGTAACCCATGAATTAGAATAGGTTTCATTTTTATTTTGTTTGATTCTATTTCGTGTCTTAGTATAGGACTTTATTATGCTATTTATTTTGTTTCCTTTTATCCTTTTCTTTTATGTTTTGCAAAGATGTCAGTCTTATACTGGATGGATCCATATCAAAAATCATCATATTCAAGAAAGTACCAACTTAACCCTCTCACTCATTATTCATGTTTTTATTATGTACATTAAGGACGATATACAACTTTAAGCATGGGGAAATGGTTAATGATGTTAATGTTTTCTTTAAGCTTATTATAATCATAATTATAAATCTTATTAGCTGATATTTTGAGTTGGTTGAATCTATCCATTAATACTATGTTTCATTTTTGAATATTGATTTGAATTGGTATACAAACGGATGTTGGTTAGAATAAAATTAGTTTTCTAAATCATATTTTTCATAATCATTGAAATAATCAAGTTGAATGAAATTGCATATTATTTATACAATTTCATATTATTTACACACATATATACCCATCTTTTTGTGAGCTTTTTAAGTCTAAGTGCAAATTTTTAAATTTTTAAAGCTCTTGTTACTCGTTCATGTGTGTGATATCATATATAGTAGGATAATTCTAGAACTTGCTTTTATTATACATATTGAGACCATATTTGTTAAATTAGAAGTATTGATATGATGAAGGAACTTAGATTCACCAATTTGTTTTAGCCTGTTTCTTTAAAATCACCATATCCTAAACTTTACCTTTAGTAATAGCCAAGTTGAGCCTTAACCTTTTTCATTGATTAAACCCACATATTAACCTTTATCCTACTTTTCTTTAAAGACCTTTTTATTGCTTTGAACCTTGAAGGTTGTTTACATTATTTACTTGTTAAGACTTGAAATTTGTGAAAGGTCCAATAGTTGTTGAATTGTGGTATTGATTGGAATATTGAAAAAAGAGAAAAAAGAAAAAAAGAAAAAAGAAAGAAAAAATCAAACGTAAAAAGAAAGAAAGAATACGTATATAATACCATTATTTTTGCAATGAAAAGACCTATGTGTATTATAAATAAGTATTATGTAATGTTCCTTTTAGTAAATTTCCTTCAAATCAACCTTCTTATTATCACAATCATACTATACCTAAGCCCCATTACAGCTGGTATAAAGACCTTTAGATTTTTGTCTCTAGTTTATACATAAGTGGTGTAGATGTGATTTTATTACAAGCTTATTGTAAGAGTTCTACTATGCATTAATTGAGACTTTTGATACTTTTCACCCTAAACACTTATGTGCATTGAGTGAAATCTTAGTGAGGGTGTGAAAACATATGCTTTTGATTTCAATACAATTGTTGATATGATTAATATTATTATTGCTTGGGAAGTTAATTTTAGGATAACTTGGCTCTAATTGTACGTTAATTTGATTCAATAGTATATGATGATGTATAGTATGAATGGACAGATTGAGATTGATGTTGATGTTGTAAAAATTATAATTTTGATTATGGTTTGCTTGAGGACAAGCAAAAGCTTAAGTGTGGAGATGTTTATTTAACTATATTTTTACACCCATATTTAATGCATTTTTCTTGATATTTTATACTTTTATCGTATATTTGGTACTTATCTTCTCTAAGTGTGTTTACAAAGCATAATTGCCTTCATTGATTAAAAGGAGAAGAATTCAGATGAAATCATGGAAGAAATTGAAGATTTGAAGTGCAGAAAGGATGCACGACCATGCACTTCCTTAAGCCCTTACATCTTCATGATTCTTATAACCTTTGGTTATGCACGGTTTGATGCACAAACGTGGATCTCCCTAGAACCTTAAATTTTTATAAAAAGGATGCGTTTGAAGGTAAAGGGTGTGAGCAGGCAAAGGAGATAGTGGGGAGGTGATTTAGATGTGGAACTCATTCCCTAAGTGTAATTTTGGTCCAGAGAAGTGGAAAAAACATGAAGAAATCATTGAAAGATCCATCAAAATATAAGATCAAGCCTCTACATTTCAAGAAGATTCGATAGAAGACAATAAAAAATATTTAGAATTATAATCCATTATTTTCTATTCGTATTTCTATTTATGTATGTTTGATTTCTTATTCGATCATGTATAATTAAACGTCCAGTTAGTATTTAGGATAGATGAACCTTATGTTAATACTTTGATAAGATTTGATTATTTTATTAATGGAATTCTTTTGATTGATTGTTACGATCCAATTACTTGTTTTATTTATGTTCTAGTAATCCATAATATTATACCATAACCTGATTCCATACGTAGCGATTTAGAAATCCTATGTTGAATAGATCCACAGTAATTAGAAGGAGTTGATTGCAATCCTAGATATAGGATGACATAAATCTTTTGGATTAGGGTCAAACCTCATAGAGGGATTTATAAAACACTAATGCAATCCTATATAATTTAACCTGAGTAATTCAGTTAGATACCTTAGGATTAGTTGTTAGTAGACTCAAGGTCAATTACTGGCATACCATAGGAGTCTCCACATCTAATAAATCAATAAAATAATTGCATAATTAAAAAAAATTAATCTGTTAAGGTTAGGGGATTTAAAACCTAGATACTAATTCTTGATATCGATGGTTTCCTAAATGCTTCCTTAATTCTCTTTTCAATTTCATTACCTATTTTATTTTACTTGCCTTAGTTTTAGTTTCTTTTCATTAAAAACCTAAAATCAATCCTTAGGTTAGATAATAGGGGAAGGGTAATTGCTAGTATTCTGTAAGGCCCAAAATATACTCTAGATGAAATGTTACATGTTCATGAGAGTACATAAATGATAGGTTTTAAAATTGTAATATGATTGAGAATTCTGTATGACTTGAATTTTTGGTTTGGATGGATTATAGCTAGTAATTTGGAATTAGTTATGATCATTTTACAATTGAGGTATTTAAATGTACATTTGGACTAGGAAAATTGCCAAGTGACAAGATAAGTTGGCACATGGAAATTAGTATGACTAAGCCTATACTTTGAATGACATTTGGCAGCATTGGTGAGTGACATTTGGCCTGACTAATGCATTAGCATATGGCAGCATGATTAGAAGACAAGTGGCTCACTCCTATGTTTGCCATGTAGGTCACTCCATGGAAGGACATGTGTCCCTTCTAGGTTAGGACACCTTGCAAAGCAAGAGTTGAATCATTCCTGCCCATTTGATGTTTTCGATTTTCTCTCTATTCTTGTTCTTCTCCACCGAAATCTCTCTTCCTCTCTCAACTTCTGGAATTTTACTTAAATTTGGATTATCAACCCTTGGAAGTTTTGTAAGTTAGTTCATTAAGAATTAGGTCTTGTGATTCTATGTATTATTACCTTGTTAATGGTGAAAGTTGCACATTAAACTTAGGTATGTGATAGTAGTTTGGAAGCTTGGTTTAGCTAGAATCTTGGAGTTGAATTTGAAGTTTAATAAGGTAAGGGATTACTAAAATTGATTCATGTTATAATATTTATTGTTTGATGTTTGAAGTAGATAAAATGTGTACTGAATTAAGAAAGAATTGAGATTAAAAATTTGATGTTCTGGATATTCGTTAGATGGTTTGGTTCTATTGGACAGAATTCGTGGTTCTTACTTCCTCGAATAAACTATATTAATCTAGGAAAATTTGGACAAAGTAGTATTCATAAAAGTTGTAGTTAGTTCTTTTATCTTTTCAATGGTATATCACATGAAATTTTTGGAATTTGGACGAAAGAGATATGGCCTTTACATGATAACATTATTGGTACTGGCGTAGGCTGCAGCACTATCCTGACAGAAATTTGTGTCCTATTTTTCCATGATTAAACTATATTGATGTAGGCAAAATTAGACAAGTTTTTCTTCATAAAAGTTGTATCTTATCCTCTTATCTTTCTAATGGTATAAAGTTTGTAATTTTTAGATATCATAATTGAGAGATATGAGTTTTACAAGTTTGAGTGCACATTAGGAGTGCATGATCATGCACAAACCCTTCAATCATGGGAGTGCATGATCGTACACTAACCTTTCAAGCATGGGAATGCATGGTCGTGCTTATAAGATCGTGCTTATGATTGTGCATAAGCAAGATCATGCACTAATCCTTCAATCATGGGAGTGCATGATCGTGCATAAGCATGATCATGTACTAACCTTTCACACTGTTGTGCACAATCTTCACAGTCTATAGTATTTTTAGTATAACTCATGGAATAATAAACCAAATTGCATGATTTTTGTTTTTGTGAAACTTAAGACATAGAGGAACTTTTTTTAGAAGAACTTATTGTCTGAAAACGTCAGTTTCTATGTCAAAATGACCATCCACATTTGACCCAAAACTGTTTTAAGAAAATCTGTAAAAAAAAATGTTCTGATAATCAGTTCTGACATCTGTACAATATGTTATGATACTTACATGATTGGCATTAGCATTAGAAATGTTCTCTAGTGATAGATTATGTTTTGTTCTAAAATCCATTATACTTGAAATTCTTTAATATGAACCTTTAATGATTGTTTAGGATAAAATTTGATTAAGTGTATGTGAATGTTAGGTGGCTGTTAAATAGTTGCTAGTTTATGTATTATTTAGTTATTCCCCACTAAACTTTATGCTTAGCACAGTGGTTTTGACCCGTGTAGGTTCAGATAGGAGGGTTTGAAGACTGGGACAATAACAACCACAATGGACAATGAAGAATGTGTTTTGTTTTGGGAATGTAAGTTTGGGTTGTATGTAATAATATGAGACATGATATATTTTGTTAAAAGTTTGTAAATATTGTAATACACAGTGTGTTTGAACTTAAAATATGTAATATTTGGTTTAAGGGTTTGTAATGTAATAACCTTCATTCAGGATGGTGTTGTAATTGAAGCATGTATTCGAATGAATTCAGTATGCTGGTTAAATTTTATTTAAAGTCAAATATGTATGGAAAAGTAATGATTGGTTGTTTGAATTCTAGCAACACTTTGTATTGTTTTGATATGTTTTAAAACCTGTCTTAGGTAACATCCACATATCCTTCAAGGGGGCATTTCGGTGTTACATATTCATCATCTTTGTGACATCAAACCGTACTTTCTAGTATTAGCTACAACTATATCATGCACTTGCAATTATTACATAATTGATCAACTTATGAAATAGGTCAATCACCTTATCTTTGCATTAGTTTATTCTCTAACAAAAGGCTAGAGTGGAATGGTTGAAAGATGGGGATCAAAGCACAAAATTTTTTCATGCTTCTCTGTTAGCAAGATGAAATAGCAATAATAGTATGGAGCTCAAGAATGCAAATGGAGTCTGTCACTCAAACCAATCTGCCCTATTGAATATCACTAGAAATTTCTTTGAACAATTGTTGGGAGCTTTAGATCAATCCAGTCAATTATTTGATATGAAGAGATTCCTTGATTTCCCTTTAAGCCAGAATATTAAGGACTTCTTGATAGCCCTTTTTTTTGGATAATGATATAAAAGAAGTCCTTTTCAATCTGAATCCTTCGAAGGCTTTAGATCAAAATAGTTTCATTGTTTTTTCCTAAAAGACCTGGGATATTACTGATGAGTTGTTTACACGAGTTTTTCAGGAAACTTTGGTTTCTTGCAAGATGCTGAGAAAGATTAACCACACTTTCATCTGTCTTCTTAGTCAAATCCCTCTTTTTTGATTGATTATGGACCCATTTCTTATTGATATATCATTTACAAGGTAATTGCTAAGCTTTTTGGTAATAGAATGAAAAAAAAGCCTTGCTAGAGATTGTCACCCGAACGCACCCAATAAGCATGTATAGAGGGCAAATCCATTGGAGACAACATTATTCTTATGCAAGAACTCTTAAAAGACTATGGGCAAGAACATAAAGAGTTGTATATGGAAAATAGACATCTATATTGTAACATCCTGTTACTCATGTTGAGGCCAGAATAGTAAATATGAGAGATTATTAAGAAATTAGAAAATGCATTTCATGCTATGCATTATATGATATGCTCATACTCTTGAGTATCAAATTTTTGCACATGAAAATAATTGTACATGCATTCATTGACATATTCCGGGTATAATTTCTTTATATTTGTGAAATGTGATCGTACTGAGAATTGTGGTTTTTTATGATGAAAATTGATTTGGAAAGTGTATTTAGTAATTTAGAATTTTTGGAGAATTTTAGAAAAATTTCTGAAATATAGGGAAATTTTTGGACTAGGAAAAATGCCTAGTAGCAAGACAATCGATAAATAGAAATAGAAATAAGAATAAGTGATATTGAAGATTTTTATAGATGACTTTAGAATTATTAAGAAAATGATATTGAAAATTTTTGAGACATTTGGAGTA
>JAOQMS010000004.1:27478648-27512910 GCA_027563885.1 Erythroxylum longipes
GTGAGTAACCTAAGATGGTCTCACCATATTGTTTTGTACTTTATTGAACTGTATTGTGATCTTATTGAATTGTACTGAATTGTGTTGATTGTGTATTGGATTCCGGACAATATTTGTCTGAGGCGTTTTGATGCATGAGAATGATATTGGAAGTGCTACTTGAATGTGAATGTGTCTGCCTAAATGATTTTCTTATTCTTAACTGAAAGGTTGAATGCCAGACCTAGTTCGATGACCACCGCTACTATGACTGTTACTGCAATTGATACTGTAAATGATAGATTTTTATATTACATGCAAATGAAAGTGATTGAATTGATGACTGAATTATGGCATGCACTTCATTTCAATGCATGTAATATAAAGGAGTTGTGACTTATGTGGCTACTGATACTATTACTGATATGAGCTTTAGGCTCCCGCATATGTGGTTCGAGCCTATTGCTCGTTGTTATCAATGAGTCACTGACTGACTGACTGAGCCCGATAATTTGGGATACTGTAAAAGCACATAGTCACAACAAAATAAAAATGAATGTGAGTCTCATACATGTCGCATCCATATATAATTTGAAATCATTGAATGATTTGCAAAGCTGTGTGAATGTTGTTATATGATTGAACCGTGTATCTGAGAAATGATTTATATGTGGTAGTATTTGATACTTGTTAAGTGGAGTTGAGCTGTATGATTACATGCTATACTTGATCTTTCTATATGACTTGAGTGAACTATCGAGGATGGTTACTCTATTGAGTTCACAAAACTCATCAAAATTGCACCGTTGCTTTTCAGGTTCGAGAGTGAGACGACCTAGCTTCTAAGACTCCATATAAGCATATTTTGTGCAACTGTCACAGTCAGATTTGGCTCAAAGGTCGGTCAGCTGAGATTTTCATGTTTATTGCATTTGGTGTGTACTGAGTTGTTTAAGCTCATAGGATAATGTTATAAACCTGAGATGGTATTGTGTTGTATGAAACGATGTAAATTATGGATTTTGATTAATGTGATAACATTTTGAGTTTAGAAAATGTGTGATTGATGTTTTAGTGCATGATGCCATGTTATGTACAGTGAAGGTGAGATAGTTAACATGTCATCTCTGACAGGCATGTACACGTGTATCCGATAGACATACGTGCATATGTCATTTGGGAATGGGGTGTTACACTTAAAATTCAACTTTAAATACATAAGTTATTATAAGGTAGTGACCAATACAAATTGTTTATGAGATAAGAATGGTAAAACCCTCAAGTTTCATGCTAATACTGAAAAGGCACATGTAGTTGTTCTCATAATTATAAAATAACATATGGATAAACTACCACAAATATGGCAATCAAAAATTACCAGACAATTAGAAAATCAAGCAAATTGATAACAATATATGATATGGAGAAAGATAACTAGATATTAAGTTTACAAAAGATATAATTATTAAAATATACTAAAAATAGAGTATTAAAAATTTGTCTTCAAGAATTTTGTATGTAACATGTTATAGAACATCAACATCTATTTCAGAATCTTAGCATAAAAGATTTGCATGTCAAAATAACTCATATACTTCATTAGTAACAGAAGAAATATGGACATTTAAAAATAAGAAATCAACATTGCTTACATTTTCATATTTTATGAGTATTTTAAAATTTTTTCTTAAGACTGATTGTAAATTTTTAAAATGCATTTACAATTCATCAATTTTCTTAAGACTAATTGTAAATGTATACAAGTTGTACTTATGGAAGCGTGATAAAACTTGACGAATTATTCAATATTTGATGATAGGATTTGTTTATGAATTTGAATGTGAATTGTCCTTGTGTTTTGATATGAGTGACCACATCAATGATGGTTCACTCACTAAGTTCGTAAACTCATTAAAATTGCAACATTGTCTTTTAGGTTCAGAAGAGATCTAGCTAGTCTAGTTGAAGTACCTACTGCATTTGGACATGAGCTAGTGGCCGGGATTAGTTGTACTTGTAAATGTCTTCAGCTATTTTGTACCAAGAATTGTATTTCTCAATTGTTGTACAATGTATGTGTGAATTCTGAAATGTAATGACATTTATGACGATATTTTTGTAAAAGAAATGGGCCAAAATGAATATTAATTTGCTTAAGATGTGTTTGATGCCTGAAAAATTTGTAACGAGTTGTTTTGATCGTCTTAACGTGCCATCCTTGTAGAGTATGTTCTCGAATATTCATCGATACATTCGGGCATATGCTCTATAAGAGTGGTATGTTACAAACCTATACATAAAAAGAACAAAAAGAAAATTTTAAAGTTATATAATATATGCTGATAGAAATTTTGTTACGAATATGTTTACTTTGATTGTCGATAATGTATTTGGGTTCACATATAGAATCTTTTAAATAATTCAAATATTCTAAATGTTCTCTTAATTTATTATGAATAAATATTAGATCATAGATGGAAAAATAATAGAAATGATTTATCTACCCTTGACTAAGACAAAATTGGATAATTATTTTTGGATTATACTGCTCAAGACAATCTCTCCAATAGACAAAGATAGGATAATAGATTTGGAAAATTTAAACAATGTAAACTTATTTTTATAGAATTTTATGAAAACAAATAACCAAAATTGACAACATATTAGACCAAAATCTTATTAGAAACAATTTTTATCAAACAATTTATTCTTCAAACTATTTTATAGAAAAGAAAAGAAAAAATTTATGATAAATCCTTCAAAAGATTTATATTCTTATTTCGGATCATATTAAGATATGATAAGAGAATTGGTCTTTATATTGGATGGTCTTAATTTAACACAGTAACGACCTAAAAGAAATTGGATATTGTAAGCTCTTCATTTTTTCTATTTTGTGTTATTATTATTTTATTATTTTTAGGAAAATAAATTAATTAAGAAAAAAAACTTAAAAAGGGATATAAGGTAGCATCCAGTTACTACAAGATTAAATATTACTAGTAAACTAAAAGTAGAGATGGCACTGATGCCTAATCTTAAAGTAGAACAAAACCTTAAGTACATTTGGTAAGCAAATATACATAAAGCTTTATGTTCGAAAGAATGCAAGTTCCTCTATAGAAGTGAAGCTTTAGGCTTTGGGTTCTAAGTTTCCCTTAAAACCTACTGCATCATTATGTCTAAGCTTATTATTAACCGATTCTCTTAGCGATTGTAAAATGAGATGAAATCAAGGTAAGTTATAATTAATAGTCATTCCTGTACTTACTTTATTATCCAATGCTTTTGACACCATTATTTCCCTAATCCATTTAAACATAAGAATTTTGGTTGACCATTTATGTATTCTTAAATGTTTTTTGGTTCCTCCCACTCCATATGGTATAAATCGAGTAACTAAAAGCTAACTTAAATGAATACAGGCTTTATTTATTCTGGTTTTATAAATTTTAAGCGCAAGATATTATGTTATTCGAGTCATTCCTATTTCAACATGCACTGTAAATTTGTTTAAACTTTTCCTTAAAGTATTAAGGTAAGTTGTAAATTGACATACAAGTGATCTATTATTTCAATTTCCTAATTACATAAAATATAAGTTTGTTTAGTAGAGATGAATGTAAGTTTGTCCTTTCTTGTGAGCTTGTTCTTAACATCTCATCATAAGATGAAAATTATTAAAGCTCCATACTAGTTTATGCCATGACACATCCTATTATGTGTTTATGAAGAGCTCCAAACATGATTGGTTTATGGAGGTTAGAGATTTGTGTCTTTTCTAAGTCATTGAGCCCTTTACTTCTATTTTAGGGTTGTAGCTTGTTAGGTTGTCTTTGATGGATGAGAAACCTTTTGAACAGTAAACTGGCTATGACCAAATTTCTCCTTGATCATTGAATCCCCTATGACAAGATTTGGTAGGTTTGTTCTTAAGGATTTATTGGTGGGTAACTTATGAAAGGAGCCTAATTAGTGCCAATTATTAAACCAAAATTAAGTTGTCTTACCAATTCCTATAATGCACTTAAATTCCTAATAAATTTGATCCCTCACGTCTATAATTTATTTTAAGGTCCACAAGGTGCCTTTTTTTGGCTTTCCTTTCTATACACTTTCTCCTTTTAAGAAGTGAGATTGCATCCATTTGACCCAAAGAGACTCCTTATCTATTAAGAGCTTCCAAATTCTCGTTCATAGCCTTAATTGGTTTAATGCCTAGTCCTCCTTTCTCATTTTGTAAGCAAACCTCTGTCAATTTAATTTTTCGTCCTTTGGTCTTACTCTCTACTCCTATCTATATAAAACCTTGATTTAGTTTATATTGGCTTCATAAAGGATAAGAAAGTCATCAAGAAAAGACAAGCTAAATATGTTGATTTTGTATAATTGTACTGATATTTAAACCTTCTTTCTTAATCTATATTTCTTGCTATAATATGAATAAGATTTCTATGTATAGAGTGAAGATACAAGGAGAAAGAGGGTTACCTTGCCTCAAGGCTTTGGCCCCTTTGAACATCTAAGTAAGTTCTCCACTAATGATGATACAATATTAGGTTGTTAAGATGTATTCCTATATCCAATGGATGTAGTATGCTAGAATTCCAAATGCTTTCATGATTACAAAGATAAAACCCCAACTAATAGAATTAGAATCCTTGCGAAACTTTATTTTTAAAATCCATATCTCTTACTTTCTATCTTTTGGTAGTGATTATTACACAATTATTAGGCAAGAAGGATATTATCTGTGGAGTTAATTGCAAACTTTAGCATATGTTAGAGCCTTGAGGCTAGTAACTTTGATATAATTTTATAAATAACATTATAGCAGTGCATGGATTTATAATCTAATAAGCTAGTCGAATTGTGTACTTTAGGTATAAGATAAGACATATGAAAGTTCTATTGAATTCCTTTAGTAACTTTCCTTTGGGAAAGAATCCATGAATGGCATCAGTGAGTGTAAAACTATCATATCCTATATTTGTTTTGTTAGAAAATTGCAATCATAGCATTAGGTCTTAGGGCTTTGTTAGGTTCTAAACTAAACAAGGCTTCCTTTTTTCTGATTTGGTAATTGGTTTTATAAGGAATTCTACTTAGTCATTTGAGGTAACATGAGGAATGGGAGAAGTGTTGTCCCACAGGTTACTTGGTAAACCCTTCATCTTTTCTAAGAGAAGAACTAAAGAAATTAAGAGCACAATTCTATAACTCATATTAATCACTTGAGGTACCATTAGAGTCTTGAAGTAAGGTAATTATATTGATGTTTCTTATTGTTAGAACAAACTTATAGAATTATCTGGTACTATTGTTATCTCCCTTCTTCGGCTAATAAATTGTGGATTTTTCCCTAGTCAAAGAGTTATGAACTTTTATTGGCTCTATGTACGTTTTTAGGTCATTTCTTTTCTTATGCTTGAGCCTTTCATTTCCTAGTTTGGATTTCATTTCCTCTTGGATGCTATTAAGGTTGGATAAAGCCCCAAATTTTTTAGAGAATACTACTAAATATAGTTTTGTAAAGGCCATTCTTTATGGTCTTTAGTTTTATTTTGAAAATAGAAAAATGAATTAATGAAAAAGGTTAGAGGCATTATAAGAGGGGATGTATTGGATTTGCATAAGGAAAACTAACAACAATATACTTGTAGTTGTTTTTATAGCTTGTTAAACTACCAACTATTACTTAGACACATATTAAAGACAAAGCTTTATACAGAAACATAAAAATTATTTTATACTTCTTTAAGCAGATTTAAAGCTACTTTTGTCTTACGTTGGCTTTAATGACCATCTTGGAGGCCATAATTGTTTTTTAATCCATTTTAGTGTTTTTTTCAATGAAGACATTGTATTCTAGGGATTTTTATTAGTGCATTATAACATTTATTTCTCTCCAAATTGCATAGACTCCAGAACTGACTGCAATCTTGAAAATGTTTAAGTCTTCTTTAATTTGTATCATCTAAATTTTTGTCCATTTAACTATTCGTAGCCAATCAGTTTCTAGATAGGAGTAGTCATATAGAATATGTTGTTATAAAGTTGATGAAAATTGTTATTGAATGATCAAATGACTTAGGGATTTAGAGCTAAATCTATTTCAAACCTCTTCTATAATGCCCCTAATTCACAATAATTGTCATACTAGAACCATGAGCCTGTCCATTACCAATCAAGACTTTATATCTAGACTATTCTCATTTTCAACATTTGTTCCAGAATCTAAGAGTAATCTTTATTGGTTTTCATGCTCAAGAAGCTCATGTCTTCTAAGTAGTGAGCATTTATTAATTTCACCTAACTGGCTTCTTTGTCAATAAACAAACTTTATATCCTTTTGAAAATTAGTTTTTTTTTTCATATCCTTTATATGAACAATCCCCTTTTCAGATTCCTCTATTAAGTGAAGTAGACTTATTGACATCTTTTGACTAAAGAAAGTTTTTGAAGAGTCTCTCATTTGACCTAATCAAATCCTTTTTTTTAGATTAAATATTAGCTCTAATGGATGTGCAAGTTATTCAGAATTGAGGAGATGAGTTAAAGCTTGCCTACATAAGAAAGGAATCCTCTTCTAATTTGTCTCTAGAAAAGGTAAGCAATCTCTTTAGGTTGTTTTTTTTATAGTGACGGGAACCTTTAAATATTTTTAAAAAATGTTAATACTAAAATTAATACTAAAATATTTGGGAGATATTCATATATATTTTGAACTCCTTAAAAGATAAAAAGCTTACTTTTCCTAGAGTTAATAGTCAAACCTAAGAGCTTTAAGAAGTAACAGACAGAGTTGATAATAATTTACACTAAGTAAAGGTTTGCTTTACAAAAAAAGAGCAAATCATCAACATATGCTAGGTGAAAGAGCTTAAGTGTTGGCCCCGAATTTTTTTTATTTATTTAAGCATGATTTGAATGAATTATGAGGTTTTGATAAATTAAGTTTTTGGAGTTAATTATTATGTTAATGTTAGTAGGATTTTTATTATATGGTTTAGTTGGATTAAAGTAGTAAGAAGGTTGAAGGGTATTTTTGAAAGATCGCTTAAGGTTAAAAGAGCATAAGCTTATAAGGAAGGGTAAAATGGACTTTTTAGGCTTATTAAGGGTAGAATTGGAAGAGGGAAAAGTGTGTCTTGTGCCTTAAATGAACAAAATCATGATTTGAAGAGAAAGAAGAAGAAAAAACGTGAAAGAGAAGAGAAGTGAGAGAGTTTCAGACATTAGAGAGAAAAGGAAGAAGCAAGTTATGGTTTCATCTTTTCTTAGTTTTAAAGAGTGATTTTGAAGTTGTTCAAGAAGGGAAAAAGAAAGAGGAAGATTAGAGCTTCCATTTGAGCCAAGAGACTCAATAATTGGTGAAGATTCAAGGTAAGTTTATGTTTAAACTTTTGGATTTTTGGAAAGGTTTTGGTTCATGAAGCTTAAGAAATACATGGGTTTAAGTATTCTAGGATCAATTTTAGTGTATATATTTCTTTGAGTTCTCAATTGTAAGTCCTATTGAATTGGGATTTTTGTCAATATTGAAGAAAATCAAAAGGAGAGGCAAGAGGAGCAAGAAGAGAGGCATCTTTGAGAAACTGTTAAGTAAGGAATTCATAGTGGGTTACATTTTTGTAATTGAATAATAAGCTATTAATGTTTCTTCCAAATCAAGAAAGTAAATGTTTTTAAATTGTATTATAAATGTGCATTTATCACTCTTTGAATGCTTTGAGAAAGGGTTATGTGTTTGGTATGTGAATATTGTGTGGATGATTTATGAAAAGAATGCTAAAATGAATCTTTTTTTTAAAATAAATAAATTACTATGTTTATGAAATCACTTTGCAAAAAAGTGTCATTTTGGGCAACAAGTTTACAAGTTATGAAATACATGTTATGTGGGTTTGGTCTGGTCCGCTCTGTATGTCAAGTGCACTTTGACTAAAGGCTTCTCTAGCCTACTTGCAAGTGGCATGGAGCTCCTTCAGGGACTCCCTCATGTTTACGACTACGCAAAAACCACTATGTGGAATTGTGTCAGTTCGTTCGGTTCACGACTACACAGGACCATTTCATAGGAATGTGTTAGCTCATTCTGTTTATGGACCTCCCAAACCATTTTGATGTGCTTATGTGTTGACAAGTTATTGAATGCATGATTTGGGTTGCTTATAAAGTGTTTGATAAATTAAGAATTTGGAAATATATGTTTCTTGATGCATTGTGAATTTTATAATGGTTTTACTTACTACCGGTTATAAAATTGTTACCCACAAGCTTTAAGCTCACCCTCTATTCCTTCCCATCTTCAGGTGATAAGTAAGAGATCGAGTGATTGAGCATAAGGGCATTACTTCGGATTATGCTTATTTTGTATTTTAAGTTAGTTTTTTTAAAATAAGGCTTTAGTTGCATTTTGAGAAATTCTACTTTGTGTAAATTATGTATTTTTGGACTATGACGTATTGTGGCTTGAAATGCCCATTAAAGCTTTGTAAAACTCTTATCTTTTGATGATAATGAAATATGGTTGTGTTTTTTCTCATGACTCTCAAAGTTTGTAGATTGCATTTTCAAGCATTCATAAGGGTAGAATTTTGAGTTCTGACTTCTAGGGTGAATCTGTATTGATCTAGGGTGAATTAGACATAGTTGTCTCTTAGAAGTTGTATATCTTTTTCTTAGCTTTCCAACGATATAAAGTTTGGAATTTTTGGACTTTAGATGCAAAAGATATGGCCTTTAGACGAAGCATAGGTACCACAAAAAGCACCAGACAAGGCGCCAAACGAAGCATAGGCACCAGACAAAGCACCAGACGAAGCGTCAGACGAAGCATAGGTACTAGACAAAGCACCACATGAAGTGTCAGACAAAGCATAGGCACTAGACAAAGCACCAGACGAAGCGATTTTAACCCTCTAGATGGTAAAATTTTTCTTTAAGATCTTCATAAAAGTTGTAGATCTCGAAGACCTTTTCGAAACTGTCCTTAAACAACCACAATCCGATATATTTAGTGAAATTTATGCCAATTGTCCCAAGATATGTACAATATGGTTGAGGACATAATTGTGGTTGACTCTTTTGGCAATAACTTCTCGTTTGACCTCCAAATGGAGTGATTATTGAACCAATAGATTCCTAACCCATTTTTCTATCCCTAAAAAATAAAATTGGTAGCCTTTGGGGTTGATTTGAAAAAGATTAATGGAAAGAAAGTGAGGGAATCGATTGGAGGAGATTGACTTAGTTATAAGCATACTTTGGCTTTTAAGCATATCTTAATCTGTATAATAGGAAACTTTTGGGATGTTATAAGAATGAAGATGAAACGATAATGGCTAATGAGAGTTCATGGAAATAACCCTACAAGGTAATACACACGCTCATGTTTTATGAATTTCGGATAGTTGGGCTCCGAAAATGGGGTCCAGCATTAAGCTCTTTGCATTTGTAGTGATATTTGAACTTGCTACTTAACTCAATAGTATAGGATATAATCCTTTTCGTTGTAGATAGATCTTTCCATTTAAATATGAAAAAAACAAATTAATTTTGTCATGGTTACTTCTTATAAGGATTTAGTTGCGGAAGAATTTATTGCTCTTGTCTCCCTCTTTGAGCCATTGTATTTTTTAATTTTTTAAAAAGGGGATTTATGGATATTAAAGGCATGGAGGTAGTTCCCTAAAGCCTGATGTTCTTAAAGCTTAGCATACTATTAGAAGGGTTTTTATAAAACTCATTTTATATTGAATTTAAAGCTTCTATTTTCTTTTTTTCCTTTCTTTCCATCTCCTCAATATTAGGAAAAAGTTTCTTATTAAGTGACTTCATCTATCCTTTTATATATTTTAGATTCCTTAAGCTTTGTTACCTTCAACATGTACTATAAAACTCTTCTTAGTAGCCTCTTCAAAACTGCTAGCATTGATAATGTAATTGTTAAATATAAATGTAGGTTTGATTGGATTTTTTATTGAGCTATTAAGAAATTTTGTAAAGGAGTGGTCTGAACATAAGGAATTTTTAAAATGAGTTGGACTTGATGGAAAATAATCTAATCAATCTGAGTTTACTATATCCTTATTTACTCTTTTTCTTATGAACCAATATCCTTGCCTATTTATCTAAGTGAAGATGTGACTTCTAAATGTTATGTTTATAACCCCTAATTGCAAGGTTCAAGAAATGAGCCCATCATTCATTTGCTGAGTATTCAATCTCTTTCCTTCTACCTCATGTGAGCTAATACTGCAATTAAAATCACCTAAAAGTAACTAGGGATTTTGGTTATTAGCATTAATATTCTTAAAGGAATTCTATAACATGATCCTCTAAAAAATGAAGTTAGCTGCATATATAAATGAAATACTGATACACGTAGAAAAGGAGGTTAAGATGGTTAAGTAGATTAATAAATATGTGACATAAGAATTAATAGCTTGGATGTTATCTGAGTTATAGGCAATTATCATCGTACCATTATAATGTTGTTAATGCGTGGATAAGATGCTCAACTCATTTTTTAGGAACAAAAGGTTCTCTTTGATGAAGTTGGTTTTTATTTGGGCTTCCAAAAGCTTAAAAGGATAATTTCCTATCAATTAGTAGGTCTTTGAACACCTATTATTTATTAAGACTATTAAGTCTTTCAATGTTCCAAGTGATTAGAGACATGAATCGGGCTTGAGTAGGGAGACCCCTGAAATGGTATTCTTTTTCAATTTCTTGTTTGGTTTTCTTTTTACAGATGTTAAGTTCTTCTTTTTGAGTTTTTACCCAAAATATAACTACACATAATCATATGAGAATTGTATTGACTATAGCTTAACCAAGTATTGTATGCTTTTAGCTCCTTATTTTCTTAGCTCTTTTTTAAGGACAAAGTGGATATTATGGCAAAAGAGGATTTTTTTTATGATAGTAGAGTCAGGCTTCTTACTACTCGTGCTTGATTCATCTTACAATTGTTGAATTGATGTCGCCAAATGTGGTTCAAAATTACGATCAAATTAATGAATGTTATAGAAATTATTTCTTTGGTTATAAATTCTCTCTTTATTTCTTAATTCAATATAGTTAACTTTAAGGTTAGCTATTGGTTCTTGTTATTTGGTTTTAACTAAGATTATGGCCTTTAATCCCATCAATTCATTATAGTTCCTTATTCTCAATTTTCTTTTTATAGGTTTCCATTTTTTTTATAGGGATTAATAAGTTTCAACTAATAAGAAACTAAAATTTTAGATAGTTTTATATCAATATGTCGATTTTAAGTGTCTCTATTAACTCCGTATCCCTTCTTACATCAATGCAAATTTGCCATAGCTAATTCTATATAGTGCTATAGTTTGACCTTTAATGAAAATTAGTTTACCCATAGAATTTACTAAATAACTCATACCTGAGGTGATTTAATATTCCAAAGGAACATTATGGAAATTTGGCCATATCTAACTTTCTAACATTTTTCTCTTATCCAGGGAAATATAAATTCTCCATTTTTGCAACATTATCAATTTCCCAAAGATATACCATGGCCCTAACTCAAGAAACCTTTAAATGCTAGCTTTACTGTTAAAATTAAAAATAAATATGTCTTCTTCATTAATTAGTATTTTTCCCAAAACCTAACTTTCTCCCTTTTTAACTTTACCTATAGTTGCATTTGAGGAAAAACCTCTGGTAAAATGCCCTCCTGTAACCCAACAGATAAAGTACATTACATAGTCCATTTAAGGGATTGGTGACTTACCTATTCAGTACGAGGAGATAGAACTTTAGGAGGAAGCTACTTCATAGAGAACTTTTGAAGGAGGGAAGATTTTAAGGTATTCTTGTGCCTACAATTGAGGGGAAAATAGATAACTTTTCATGTTCTCCCATATCACTTATAACCTTACACCAAGTCCATGTTATATTTTATTGAGTGGCATTAGCAGTAGCAACAGCTAATACATATAAAGACTCAATAAGGCTTTTAATAGGGTTAGAAGAGAGATGTTGGAAAGGAGTATGGGAGAGGACCAGTGAGAGAGGGTATAAGTGTGAGCATGTTAACTAGGTTGCGAACCTAAGTGAAAAAAGAGAAAATTATGTTCTTTAGTGTAGGGGATATATTTTTTAAGATTTGGGGAAAGAGGGGCTAAGAAGCTAGTCAAAGTTTGATTAGGAGGAAGTGGTTCTATTGTAATTAGAGAGGGTGTAGAGGAGGTTTAAGGATTATGCTCACTCTATGAGTAGCTAGCTTGAGCTTCAAGGGAGACTTTGGTTTCTTTCTCATTTAGGAAGGAAACTAGGAGGATTGCTTAGTTAGGAAAAGCTTTGCCCAGGTTAGCTAACCTAAAAAAGAAGTTAAGTTCAAATAAAATTTTATAGAGGGAAGTGGGATACTCTCTCTAATTTATACCTTAAGTTGGAATCATAAGAAATTAAAACCCTATGTTTTCCTTCAAATTAATAAAGAAAACTCAAACCTAACCAAACCACTAATTATAACAAAAGGTATAAGGATTTTGATAATCATAAGTTACCTTGATAAGATTTATTAAGTTCTTGTTAAAGAAAAAAAGGAAAATTCTTACAAAAGTGAAGAAAACTCTCAAGTTGATTTATATTATGATTACCTTCAATTACATCAATAATATGCTTTTTATAGATATAAAATATCAAATAAATAGGATCATAAAAAGAATTAACACTGATAGGATTGAATCATCTTATATTTTCTTATGCATTTCAATGTCTTTTTAATCCTATTTTTGTGTTTAAATACTCAATTTGTGTTCATTTTGTGTTTACATACAAATTAAAGGATTGAACACAAATATATGCTAAAAGGAAGAAGTTTGACAAAGTTTGGAGAGCTATCCATAGAGGAGAAACCATCAAGGGCATTCGAAGGAGAATCAGAGAAGACTTGGGAAATAACCCAGGGCCACTATTATAGCAAATATGCCACAATCGTGACAAAAGCTTAAGCACATGGCCACAATCGTGGGGAGTCAGCAAGGATTGTGACAAAGAGTAGATAAACTAGTCCCGATCATGTACTAAAGGCCATGATTATGGCCTACATATAGACAGACACGGGTCGCCACTGGATTCGAGTTTTTGAGGGACTTTTTGGACTTTTTAGGCACGAAAAAACTTTGGTTTACCCTAAATGGAAAATACTATATAAAGAAAAAGAAATAGCCTAGAAAGGAAGTATCCAATCTGTCACTTTTGGGAAAACTCCAAGAAGAGAGAAGAGTGTTCAAAATCTACCATTGTTGGAAAACTCCAAGAAGGGAGGAGGAACCAATAGAGAAGTTTTTGTTATTTTCCATAAGCTTAGCTATTCTATTTCAGCTTCAATGCTTTATTTTCATATTCATTCCATTAGTTTAAAGCTTTTTTTAGTGCTAATCATATTTTTACATGTTCTAGAACGTTAGAATGAATGTTTGATGGATTCTATAGATGAACTTTATGAATTTTGTGAAGAACCTTTATGCTATATCAATGGATGTTTATTCCCTCAATTTCCAGCTTTAATCTTGGTTGTTTAAGCTTATTTATGTGCTTTTTCAAATCTGAATTTGTTGGGTATTTAAATGTTTAATGGTTTATGTTATGAGTTTTTGCTTATTTGTGATGCTTTAAATTAATTTGTGCTTAATAGTTAGGATTTATGTATGTTCTCAGATTCATAATCAATTAATTTGGGTTTTTGTGCAAGTTATGTATGTTGGAAGTTTTATTTTGATGAAATTAGTTTAGATTTTGTAATTTGGGTTATGATTAGTTATTTTCTAGCATAAAGAGTTTTGATTTCTATTTAGGGTTGAATTTCAGTTTTTATTACTTCCTTTATAATTTCTAAACTTGGTTTTATTTAATTAAGTATGGGTTTTGTTTAATTAATATCTGTTATGCTTAATATGAACATGTGTGGCTAGACTACTTAGGGGTTTGGAGATATTATAAGGATGATGGGAAGGAAATTGTGAGAAAATGGAGTTGAATTTGTTTTAAATTGTTGCTTGTAGGTCTAGGTTGGTTTGGGATTTAGGATAAATGTCATGAATTCGGAATTGCTTATAGGCATGATCACCCTTTAGGTAACTTTCTAATCCGAAGGCTAGGGATGAGCGCGTGGTATGTAATAGTCTATAGTGATTCTCAAAAGTAGCAACAAGTTTGTTGAATTTGTTAGGATAATTAACTAATCTAGTGTTAGACCACATTTCTGGAGTCTCACTCGAAGTTATAAAACGTGTGCATAGCATTCTGTAGGGTTCTTATAATGGAACCTCATTAGTCAATACAACTTCATCTTCTTTCTCATAACATCCTACAATTCCATAATTGAGCACTTGACATATGACCATCCATTCTTATGTTCATATCCTCAATCATCACCCTAAACATATCACTCAATTTATCTCTTATTTCCACAACAAACTAAGTACATTTTAAGCTCTATTCAAGCCTAACTGTATAATAGGAAAGCAATGATAGGTCCACAATATATACATATACATGATTCGGGACAATAGGCCTAACTTTAACTAGGGATGTCAGATTAAGACCATCCAAGTATGGTTTCGAAGAGGACTTCGAGTTCTACAACTTCGGTGCAGACCCCAAATAGAAATTTTTCCATCTAGAGGGTCAAAATTTTCAAATTTGCATAATTATCTCGAGAATGTCTGCTTAGCAGACATATGTCCCTCCAAACAGACATGAACTGAACTGAAACACTAGAATTCCCGAGAAGGTCCGCCTAGCAGACATCAAGTCCAACCAACGAACATTTATAGGTCAAATTCCAGATTTCTAACTCTTACAAGTTACTTATGCTCTTATGCATATCTATCATTTTTAACTTATTTTCCTCATCATTTTCACCTTTATTCCAACTCAATATCATTTATAACCAAATCATAATCTATGATTTATCATCAACCCAAAAACGTAACATTCAAACTTATGCACATTCATCAAAAATTTCTGCACATGTTTAACTCCCTTTATCACCTTCATTTCATCACTAACTTATCACACTAATTCTTCCCAATTCAAGACACCAAAGTACTCTTTTTCTATTAACTCAAGTAAAAAAAAGCCTATAATGTGTCTAGCATACACCCTGTGCAGCATCACTAACTTGTAAATAGTATATCTCTCAACTCCAATCTCCAAAAATTACAAACTTCATATCATTGGAAAGCTGAGAGGATAAACTACAACTTCTAAGAGACAAATTGGCCTAAATCAGCCTAAATTAATATAGTTTTCCCCCTGAAGTTAGAACACAAATTTTACTGCTATGAAAGCTTGAAAATGCAAAGCAAAAACTTGGAAAGTCATGAGCAAAATATAAATATATTTCATTAACATCAAAAGAAAAGAGTTTTACAAAGCTTTAATGGGCATTTCAAGTCACAAATACATCGTTGGAACTCATAATACAAAATACAAAATATACATGAACAAGTGTTACTTGAAATGCAGCTAAAGCCATGTGTTTTCATAAACTAACTTAAATACAAAAAAATATACAGACTTGGAGTGATGCCTTGAATCTCAATCATTTGATCTCTTGCTCTTCACCTGAAGATGGGGAGGATAGGGGGTGAGCTTAAAAGCTCATGGGTAATAAGTTTATAGCGGAGAAACAAGCAAAACCATTGAAAATATTTGTTGACATAGTAAATTACATTGAAACCATAAAACACGTATTTTTTAAATTCTCAAGCTTGTCAAACAATTCATCAACTACATAAGTCATGTATTTCTCAACTTGTCAAACAATCATAAACACATAAGCAGTCATAATGGTTTGGGTAGTCCATAAGCAGAATGGAACAACATAATCTCACATAATGGTTTTGCGTAGTCCATAAACAGAATGGACCACTTTGGGGGTAGTCTATAAACATGAGGGAGTCTGTGAAGCAGCTCCATGCCACTAGCGGGTAGGCAAGAGAAGCCTTTAATAGAGTCAACGTGCATGTGATATAACAGAATGGACCACCACAAACCCACACAAACATGAATTTCATATCTTGTAAACATCTTTCCCAAAAGGCACATTTCAAAAATATGATTTCCATAAGCATGATATTTTTCAAACACAATTTCCATCATCATTTCACAAATCATCGTCAAGATTCATGTACCAAACATGTCGCAATTTCTTAAATCATTTAAGAAGCAATAAATGCAACATTTATAAAACAATTGAAATCATTTAACTTTATTAATTTGGAAAATTTCTCATGGCTCATTAACTCAACTATAAACAAGTAATTTGATTCCTTACTTACAAACTTACTTAAAAATGGCCCTGCTCTTTCTCCTCTTACCTTTCTTGATTCCCTTGAATCTTCACCAAATAATGAGATTTTTGGCTCAAATGGAAGCTCTTCTCTTCCTCTTTCTTTTTCTCTTCTTAAACGACCTCAAAATCACTCTTGAAAGCTAAGAAAAGATGAAACCCTAACTTTGTCTTCCTTCTTTTCTCTCAAGAACAACACCCTCTCTCCTTTCTCTCTTCTTTTTCGTTTTTTTTCTCTTCTTTCTCTCCCTTATTCATGTTTTTTTCCTTCTTAAGAGCAAGACAACACTTTTCCTTTTCCTATTCTACCCTTAATGAGTGTAAAAAGTCATCTTTGCCCTTCCTTTTATGCTTCATGCCTTTTAATCTTAAGTGACATGCCAAAATTGCCCTTTATACATTCTTACTACTTTAATCTAATTAACCAATGTAATAAAATCCTACTAACACTAAAATAAATAATTAACCCAAAAAATAATTCTATCATGGCCTCATAATTCATTTAAATCATGCTTAACTCAACAAAAAAATTCAGGGGCCAACATTTCTCCCCCTCTTAAAAGAATTTCTCCTCAAAATTCTTACTTGAGTCATTGAAGAGGTGTGGATACTTCTCCTTCATAGCCTCCAAGGTTTCCCACGTGGCCTCTTCCTTAGAATGGTGTTTCCATAGGATGTTAACTAATCAAACTATCTTGTTCTTGAGGACCTTTTCCTTAGTGTCCAGAATCTCCAATGGAGTCTCCTCATAAGTTAGATCATCTTTCAACTGAACCTCAGTGGTCTGAATTATGTGGAAAGGATTTGATCTATACCTCCCTAACATTCGGAATACAAGGTCTATTGCCTATAACCATAAGTCCATCATCCCTCACTTCCACGTCAGATTGCTTGCCATTCTTAATTTCTTCTCGGAGCTTGTTCAAATCTGCATCTTGTTCTTGTAACTCTTTAACTTTCTCTCTGAGTATTGGTCTCACTCTGAAATTAGCAATAATGCAGTCGGGTTTCTCCTGTTTCAAACTTATTCTAAGCTTAGCCATCTCTTCCAATAGTGGCAAATAAATTGTTTGAACATGGGCTATAGAGGATTTCCTACTCAAGGCATTGGCCACTACATTTGCCTTGCCTGGATGGTATTCAATCAACAAGTCATAATCCATAAGCATCTCTAACCACCTTCTCTGTCTCAAATTAAACTCTTTCTGGCTCAATAAGTACTCGAGAGTTTTATGATCTGTCAAAATCCTAGTTTGAACACCATACAGATAATAACTCCAAATTTTCAAGGCAAAAATTATTGTTGCTAATTCTAGATCATGGGTCGGGTAATTCAATTTATAAGGATTTAGCTGCCGTGAGGCATAAGCTATTACCTTGTCTCCTTGCATTAACACATAACCCAAACCCTTTCTTGAAGCATCGCTATAAACTATATAGCCCTCATATCCCACGGGCAAGGTCAAAATTGGAGCACTTGTCAATCTGTGTTTAAGTTCCTCAAATCTCTTCTGACATTCATCACTCCAGATAAACTTCTGATTTTTCCTTAATAACTTGCTCATTGGAGCAGCTATCATAGAGAATCCTTCAATAAACCTCCTATAATATCTTGCCATACCCAGAAAGCTTCTCACCTCTGCCATTGTATTTGGTGCATGCCAATTCACCACTGCTTCAATTTTCCTCGGATCGACATGTACCCCATCCTTTGAAATTATGTGTCCAAGGAATACCACCTTATGAAGCCAAAATTCACACTTGCTAAATTTACCATAAAGCTCCTTCTTCCTTAGTGTTTGCAACACTATCCTGAGATGTTCCTTATGTTCCTCTTCACTCTTGGAATAAACCAGAATGTCATCTATAAATACCATGACAAATTGGTCTAGATATTCCTTGAAGAGCCTATTCATAAGATCCATGAACACAGCTGGAGCATTGGTCAATCCAAATGGCATGACTAGGAACTTATAATGCGCATAACGTGTCCTAAAAGTTGTCTTGTGTACATCAGATTCCTTGATTCTGTGCCAATGATAGCTTGACCTGAGATCAATTTTAGAGAAGACCTTAGCTCCTTGCAGCTGGTCGAACAGATCATCGATTCGTGGTAGAGGATACTTGTTCTTAATGGTCACCTTGTTGAGCCTATGGTAATTAATGCACATATGCTATGTTCCATCATTCTTTTTAACAAACAGAACCGATGCTCCCCATGGAGATGAACTTGGACTTATATACCCTTTCTCTAACGATTCTCCTAACTATTCCCTAAGCTCCTTCATCTCAGTTGGAGCCATTCTATACGGTAGTATGGAAATAGGTGCGGTACCTGGAATCAGATCGATGCCAAATTCAATTTCCCTTGCTAGTAACCAACCAGGTAAATCTTCTTGAAACAAGTATGGAAATTCCCTCACAATTGGAAAATCTTCTAACTTTCCTTCATTCATCTCAGTGTCCACAACGTGTACCAAGAAGGCTTCACACCCTTTTCTCATCATCCGGTTAGTTAGTAAAGCTGAAATAATTCTTGGTGATGGTGTTTTTCTGTCTCCCTTAAAAGTCACCCTCTCACCCTTGCCAAGATCAAATTCTACCTCTTTGAGTCTACAGTCTAACTTTGTATGATATTTCTCTAAGGTATCCATTCCAAGTATAACATCTAGGCCTTTTAAATCTAAAGGCATTAAGTCCACTACCAGTCTAGCACCTTCAATAAAGAGTTCACAGTCTCTAAGTTATCAATGATTCACCTCTTGTTCCATTTCTAAATAGGTTAGCAAAAAATAAGCAGTAAGAAAAGGAAAAGGAAAAGGAAATATTGGAGGTTTTTTGCAAGGTGGAAGTTAATATCCCTCTTTAGGAAGCAATTAAGCAAGTTTCGCGATATGCTAAATTTTTGAAGGAGCTGTGCACCAACAAATGAAAGCTTAAGGGAGATGAGAAGATCAATGTGGGGGGGGGGGGGAATGTGTCAGCAGTCTTATAAAGGAAGCTACCCCCAAGTGTAAGGATCCAGGTATTTTTACCATTCCTTATAAGATCGGTAACATGAGGTATAAGAGATGTATGTTAGATTTAGGAGCTTCAATCAATGTTATGCCTTTATCTATTTTTAAAGATCTTAATCTTGACTCATTAAAGGATACCTATGTTTTCATTCAATTAGTTGATAGATCTAGCAAATACCCTGAGGGGGTTATTGAGGATGTTTTGGTACAGGTTAACGAGCTTGTTTTCCCTGTTGATTTTTATGTGTTAGATATGCTGGATGAGGGCTCTTCGAGCCCTTTAACAATTTTGTTAGACATCTCGGATAAAAATTGATGTACATATCAGGTTGTTGACTATGGAGTTTAATGTCGAGGTCAATCATTTTAATATCTTTGATGCTATGTGCTATCCATCAGATTGTGAGTCAATCGCCAAGGTAGATGTTATTGACTCTTTGGTGGAGCATTGTTCTCTTCTTTCTACAGGTGACCCTTTGAAGGTAGCCTTGACTATCCTGCTAGAGCAAAAGATGTATGGTTATTGGCAAAGCAAGTTCGAGTTTGGAGAGGACATACAGGAAACAATTTGGGCGCTTGAGAAAAGTCCTTTTGGCAGGTTTATCCCTCTTTTTTTAAAATTGCCCACTAGTTCTAATCAATTGTTACCTTCTATTATGCAGGCACCAAAAGTAGAGTTGAGGCCCTTAATGTCTCGCCTCAAGTATGCTTATCTGGGAACTAATAACACACTTCCAGTTATCATAGCAAATAATCTTACAAAGGTGTAAGAAGAAAAGCTCGTTAGTGTTTTGCGAGAGTATAAGATGGAATTGGGATGGACAGTTGTAGATATTAAAGGTATTAGTCCGTCCTTATGCATGCATAGGATTTTTCTTGAGGAAGGAACTACCCCTTTCCATTAAGTGCAAAGACTTCTTAACCTACTGATGATGGAAGTGGTGAAGAAGGAAGTGATGAAGTTACTGGATATGGGAGTCATATACCCCATCTTTGATAATAGGTGGGCAAGTCCTTTGCAGGTGGTTCCCAAGAAGTTAGGCATTACAATTGTTGAGAATGAGAAAGGATAGATGGTTCTGACTTGGGTGCAAAACAGATGGCGAGTTTGCTTGGATTATCGCAAGCTCAACTTGATGAGTAGAAAGGACTACTTTCCTTTACCCTTTATTAGTCACATGTTAGAATGTCTTGCTATCATGCGTACTATTGTTTTCTTGATGGTTATTCAGGTTATATTTAGGTTGCTATTGCACCGAAGGACCATGAGAAGACAACTTTTACATTCTTGTATGGCACCTTTGCCTACAGAAGGATGTCTTTTGGATTGTGAAACACCCCTACTACCTTTCAAAGGTGCATGGTATTATTTTTTTAGTATCTTGAGAAAATCATTGAAGTTTTCATGGACGACTTTATGGTGCATGGGGATTCATTTGAACAATTCCTGGATCACCTTATTTTGGTACTTAAACGATGTCTTGAAACTAACCTAGTTCGTAATTCTAAAAAGTGTCATTTTATGGTTCAATAAGGGATAGTTTTAGGATATGTGGTTTTTGCTATTGAGGTTGATAGAGCTAAGATAAACCCTGTTTCTTCTTTACCTTACCCTGCTTTTATCATTTTTCACATGTTTTCTTTAATTTGTTTTTATTAGTCTAGTTTCATTTTATTTTTTAAAACCAAAACCCCCTAAACCTAAACATCAGTTACTTTCATTTCAGAAACTTTACATACACTATCTGTGGGATCGACCTAGACTCACCATTGCTATAGTAGTAGTCTAGTTATTTTATTTTGACAAGCATTATGATGCGCTGTCAAACATACATATCATAATCTTATTAGGAAATAACTAAACAACTTTGAAAAGTTAACCCTTATTTAAATAAAAACCTATATTTCAACAAAACTAAAGCACTTAATCTTATGTGGTTGATGCCTGTCTAGGAAGCACTTTTGTGTCAATTTCATTCTGAAACTTTATTGGGGTCCTTCATGGATGATTTTACCATCAAAAGTATGTAACATAACAATTTAAATTCAATTATGTTCCTCAAACCTCCTAATTCCAATGTAATACTAACACTTATCACTAGTATAACACCAGTGCCAGTTATATTCTGCTTCCTTATTCTTTAATTTTGTCCAAGTCTTGTTCTTCATATATTAATCACATTTCATCTTGAACTATATGTAAAAAGGTAATCAATATTAATAATACATTTGATTAACCTTAAATAACCTCCTTTTGTTGCATCTTTATTATTAATCCTTATAGAGCTACCTTATAACACCCCAACATATACTCTAGAAGCATTATAGCATGTCTATGGTGTATTAAGAAGTGAATATAATGAATTAAGTACATCTAAGTATAGTAAGAGATATAATGGTACTTATGTAAAAGACATGGGTAAATGGATAATTTGTTTGCTTCGGCATGGACATACATACTTAGACGTGAAATAGGTACGAAATTTTTAATATGTTTTCTTGGATTTATGAATGTGATATAAGGGGAATTGATAAATAATTATTCCATAAGTAAATGGGATGTTTTTGGTTAAATTGGATGTATTTTTGTTTTGCTCTTGCATGATAAGACTAAAGTTAGTTGATTTGGGATATGTACCTCACTAAATGGATAGGTTCCTCTGAACAAATTTCTCTAATTTGGCTATATCTTGGACTATAGAACTCTAAATTGGACAATTTCATTTGGAGAATAAACTAGAGACATAGGTATAAAACTTTCATAAAGGAACCGAAATATGATTCTTCCTTTAAGAGTTTTCAATTCTGTTTTGAATTTGAGTTCTAGCTAATGTCCTTCTTTTCAAATAGCCTGTAGTGTTTTGGGTATAACTCCCAGAATAATTAACCAAATTGTATGAAATTTATTCCATTAGAAACTTAAGACATAGGTTAATGAAATAAATTGATAAGATTATAGGCCAATATGGTAATTAAAGGAAGAAGAAGGACCAATATGCAATTTTACTAAAGTTAACTCATGGAACAATAAGATTAAAGCATATGTGTCCAATAGAATTATAACATGTGGTTTAATGGAATTGTAACAAATGGTCCAATAGGATTGTGACATATGGTCCAACTAGATTGAAACATGTGTCTAAGACTAGAAAATTCATGAAAAGGTATATAGAGAGGGGAGATGGACGAAAACTTTGATGGCTTAACTTCAGGTTTTTTTCCTCTCCATTTCACCTTCTTCATCTCACCATTTTTCATTTGGTGATTCAAATAAAGCCAAAGAGAAAGGGAAGAAAAAGCATTAGAAGAACCACCTTGTCAATTTTAAGATTTGGGACTCCATTTAGTTAATTTCCATATTTGTATACATTTGAATGTGTAAAAAGATTCATTTGGATGTGGAATGGTTTTTGGGATGATGCTTTGGTGTTATTTTGGTGTTATCTTACATAGAATTGGTTGAATATGACAAGAGAGTATCGTGTAGTGGAATTTTGTCTAAGGTTTATTTGACTTAGTCACATTATTTGGGTCATAAATCAGCCTACAAACCTCTAAATTTGGTTATTTTAATTGCATATGAAAGATAAGACATAGAATAAAAATTTATAAAAGGGATTCTAACTTAGTTATGGCTTTATGATGTTGGAAATTGAGTTAAAAAATGGTGACCTAATGCTGCCTCTATTTTGGAACAACTTGTGATATTTGGTAGATAGCTCATTTGTTAGAAGTCTAAATGGCCTGATCTTTACTGTTTTGGAAACTAGAGATGCATATGGACAAATGTCTAGAATACCTTGAAACCCAGTTCTGAAGTTTTCTATGTGCATATTAAAGAACCATTAGTGGTATGCATGGAAAGAGTGTCTATCATGACTGTGACATTCAGTGAGGTACATATCCCAAATCAACTAACTTCGGTCTTATCATTTAAGAGCAAAACAAAAATGCACCCAATATAACCAAAAACATCCCATTTACTTATGGAATACTTCTTTTATTAATTCCCCTCATATCATATTCATAAATCCAAGCAAACAAATCAAAATTTTCAATACATATTTTACGTCTAAGTATGTATGTCCATGTTAAAGCGAACAAATTATCTATTTACTCATTCCTTTTACATTAAGTACCATTATATCTCTTACTATACTTAGATGTACTTAATTCATTATATTCAATTCTTAATACACCCTAGACATGTTATAATACTTCCAGGGTATATGTTGGGGCGTTACATTTCTCTCCCCCTTAAAAAGAATTTCGTGCTCGAAATTCATACTTGTATCCCTATGGTGACATAATGGGCGAGATAAAACCCTTGTCCAAAAACTCCTGTAACTGAATCTTCAACTCTTTTAACTCTATAGGAATCATTTTATAAGCTACACTTGAAATAGGAGTAGTACCAGATACAATCTCAATAGATAGTTCTACCAGCCTTTTGGGTGACAAACCCAGTAATTCTTCTGGGAACATGTCAGGAAACTCACTTACTACCAGTATGTCGTGTAAGTTCACCTTCTCCCTTTTTTAATCAAGTAATAAAGCCAAATATGGCTCATAACCTTTTCTGAGCAGTCGTTTTGCTAGGATGGATGATATTTCATTAATCAAATGATTAGACATAATACCATGCATCACTGTTTCTAAACCATCAGAATCTTTGAGAACAACTGTTTTCAACCCACGATTAACTATAGCTTGGTGTTTGGACAACCAATTCATGCCCAAGATCAATTCAAATTCATGGATGAGTAACTCTATCATATCAGCTACAAATTGTTTCCTATGGACCAAAATAGGGCTCTATACACTTTATTCACATATACACTATGGCCCAATGGACTAATCACACACATATTGTAAGCTACTCGATATACTGATAACATTCTATCACACACTACTCAAAACCAATTGGTCTCTCCCCACCACACTATCAGTTGAATCCTCATTAGCTTCATGAGGTCTTTCCATCTCTACTATTTATAAGAAAACAGGGATATCTACATTAGGCCAACACTAAAACCAAACCATATCACACATTACTAGACTCTTATTGTTCAGAACCGCCTAAATCTTGCTCTGATACCACAAAATGTAACACCCCCTATACGGAACCTACAACCATCCACACATATAGCAACCAAATTCCTATACATGCATTCAAGGTATACAATCCTATTCAATGCTATAATTATACATATTAAAAACTCCACAATTCTTAAAATTATCATTTAATAATAGTAATACATCTTTACATTTACATGGTAATCCAAAAGAAAAAATACGATTTGCTTTAACCATTTGCAAATTTCATAATTCATATATTAGCAAATCATATGATATACATTTCAAGTCATAACATCTATATCTGTTTTCATACATGCAATTCATGACTTACCACCATTATAAGGGTATCAAAATCACACTTGTATAATCGTACTATACACATATAAGTAATTAATATGCACAAAAATCATTTATGTACATGTAAATGGTCTTTGGAATGCATTATGCTTAATCTTATATTTTGATATTCATTCTCCCAATTCACATGTGGTAAGTCCTATTTTGTTTATTTATAGGTGTTTGAAAATTTTCATACACATTCATAAAGGTTCAGATAAGATGCGGTAAAAATTGGAAACGAAAACAATGTCATGGTCTTGATAGACACTCTTTCCACTCATACCACTACTTGCTCCTTAATATGCGTAAAGAAAATGTCAAAAATGGGTTTCTAGCTCTTCTATGAATTTATCCATATATGTCTATAATTTCCAAAACACTAAAGATTAGGCCATTTGGACTTCTAACACATGAGCTATAGACCAAATATCACAAGCTACTCTAAAATAGAGGCAGCATTAGGTCACCATTTTTGATCTCAATTTCCAATGTCATAAAGCCAGAACTAAGTCAGAGTCCCTTATAGGGATTTTTAGTTATATGTCTTGGTTTTCATATGAAATTGAAATCACAAAATTTCGAGGTTTTTAGGATGATTTATGATCCAAACAATGTGATTGACTCAAACAATCCTAGACAGAATTTCACTAAATGATACTCTCTTGTCATATTCAACCAATTCTATGTAAGATAACACCAAAATAATGCTACAACATCATCCTAACAACCATTCCACTTCCAAATGAATCTTTTTATACACTCAAATGTGCACAAATATAGAAATTAACTAAGTGGAGTCCCAAACTTTAAAATTGGCAGAGTAGTTCTTCTAATGCTTTTCCTTCCCTTCCTCTTTGACTTTACTTGAATCACCAAGTGAAAAATGATGGGATGAAGAAGGTGAATTGGAGAGGAGAAAAAACTAAAGTTAACCCATCAAAGTGTTGTCCATTTCCCCTCTTCATATGCCTTTTCATGAATTTTCGAGTCTTAGACACATGTTTCAATCTTGTTGGACAATATGTCACAATCTTATTGACCACGTGTTACAAATCCATTAGACCACGTGTTACAATTCTATTGGACACATATGCTTTAATCTTATTGGTTCGTGAGTTGACTTTAGGAAAATTACATATTGGTCCTTCTACTTCCTTTAATTCCCACGTTAGCCTATAATCTTATCAATTTATTTCATTCGCCTATGTCTTAAGTTTATAATGGCATAAATTTCATACAATTTGGTTAATTATTTCGGGAGTTATTCCTAAAACACTACAGGTTGTTCGAAAACAAGGATAGTAACCAGAACTCAAATTCAAAAAAGAATTCAAAATTCTTAGAGGCAGAATCATATTTTGGTTCCTTCATGAAAGTTTTATACCTATGTCTCTAATTTAATCTCCAATTGAAATTATCAAATTTAGAGGTCTACAGGCCAAGATATGGCTAAATTATAGAAATTTGTTTAGTGGAACCTATCCATTCAGTGAGGTAAACATCCCAAATCAACTAACTACGGCGTTATCATGCAAGAGCAAATCAAAAATACATCCAACTAATAGTAGTGTTTTATATGATATTTTACGGTTTAATTAGCGTTATCATGCAAGAGCAAAACAAAAATACATCCAACTAATAGTAGTGTTTTATATGATATTTTACGGTTTAATTTGTTATGCATTTTGTGTTAAATTGAGGGTCAAGTATGCATTTGGGGTTTAATTATATTATTTTTGTGTTTAAGTATTTTTATGGGTTAGTTTGAATATTTGAGCTTAAATTGTATAATTTTGAGGTACCTTGATGTGTGTGCTAGTGTTGTAGGGTAAACAGGGAAGATGGGTGAAGATTTGAAGAGTTTCAGGTTAAGAGACACAGGCCACGATCGTACATAGTGGCCATGATCATGACAAAAGAGGAAGAGTCAGAGGTAGCCAGGCCACGATCGTGCACTAGGAGCCACGATCATGACAAAAAGCATCGAGTGAGGACACGATTGTGCACTTCAGGCCACGATCGTGACAAAAAGAAGAAAGTGCCAGCCACGTGTGCTGTGTCGAGCTGATATAAAAACCCAAATTTTGAGTGATTTTTCAGACCGTTTTGACCCCAAGTTTAATCTAAGGCCTCCATAGAATAAATAGAACATGATGTGACAGCTGCCAGCAGATATTAGAGAGCTAAGAGAGCTGCGCAAAAGAGAGATTTTGCCAAAAATCTGAGAGAGACCTTGATAGAGATCAGGCGATCGAGGAAGGAGACGAAGGAAGAGAGGCACGGAGACACGCTTGACGAGACGTACTTCCCGGAACAGGTGGTTTCCCACAGTCGCGATCTTCGAGATCCATTCTGGCAGTATTTTCTAACTTTTATTTCGATTTTCATTCATGTATGAAATTTAGAGATTGATTAGAAATACTGTTGTTGAGTGTTGATTTTTCTGTCTAAACTCATCTTCGGGTTTTTGTTATTGAGATTAATAAAATTGATTTGATTATGTCTTATTCAATTTAATTGTGATTCAATTTGATTCTTCATAACTTAGCAATAAACTGAGAGGGTGAGCTAGTGAAAATCATTGATTTAGGTTAACAAGAGTTAGGTGAATCGATAGGTCAAGAATTGAATCATACTAGTAGAGTCGTGTAATGAGAGATCGAGCATAAATTTCCGGTAGGTTAATAGACAATGTTAGAACTAATTTAGGTTTTGGACCAATTGCGGATCGAGAGATCGCAATTTTTACAATTTGAACTAGGGATTATTAATTAGGGTTAAGAATTATAACTCGAGAGAGAGTAATTCACCCTAGGATCATCTAGGCCTGTTAAGTCAGAAATTTCATAATTAGGTATATTTTCTTTAGTTTTGAATAAATTCCCCCTTTATCTCAATTGGTCGCTTCTAGGTTGAAATTAGGATTATTTGTGTGAGTTGGCTTTTGTTCATTCTGTTGGTGCTTCAATTTCCCATATTTGATTCTTGATTAATTTTAATTTATGCAGTAGTTGTTTAATTAGGTATTGCGAACTTAGCTGCCATTAGATTTTAAGACTAGTTCCCTTCCTCATAAGATCGACACCTTAGGTACTACCTGAACAACCTGTGCACTTGTGAAATTTAGCAAGGTTATAAATAATAAAACTTAGCATGTGTAACCTTAGACGAACAAGTTTTTGGCGCTGTTGTCGGGGGAGGCAATTTAGTTCTAGAGTTTAAGGCATTAAGATAGTCTTTAATTTTTGTTTTAGTTTTTGGTTAGTTTTACTTAGGAATCGTGCTCTTGCATGAACACAAGAGTCACAACGGGTTCGAGTCGTGCAATTGAGACGTCATATTTAGATATAACATGTTTAGAACGAACCCTTAGGAAAGCTCGGTGAGAAGAAGAAAAAGAGTTCAAGAAAGCGCAAATGGTTAAGGAGTTCCAACGTAACATGGATCAAGAAGTCAACCAACAGAGGACCATCATGGATTTTATGAGGCTAAGGTTCAATCTTGCGAACCAAGGAGTGGCTAGACTGCCTGTTTAAGAGGTCTCCTTTAAATTAAGCTAGCCCTCCTGAACATGCTTCAACAAAATGTCCAATTCTATAGATTGGCAAATGAAGACCCGAACGCTCACATCGTGAGTTTTCTCGAGATCTGTGATACTTTCTGGTATCACCAGATGTTGCAAGACTTAGTGAGAATTAGACTGTTTCCCTTTAGGCTTAGAGATAGAGCGAAGGCTTGGTATCACTCACTGAGCCCTGCTAACATTACGATATGGGACCAGCTATTGCGTGCCTTATTGGATAAATAGTTCCCACTAACAAAGACCACCAAAATTATTAAAGAAATTACAAATTTCCAATAAGGTGATAGGAAGTCTATTTATGAAGTGTGGGAGCGTTACAAGGATCTGCAGAGGAGATGCCCACACCAAAATTTACCCAAGGAGTTCCTGCTATAGACATTTTATAACGGAGTAAACCCACAGACTAGAGGCACCATTAATGCAGCATCGGGAAGACCTTTAATGAGAAATACATTCGATGAAGCAGAGGAATTAATAGAGGAGATGGCCAGTAATAACTACTTATGGGCTAGTGAACATAGTAGGTAACCTACTAACTTTAGGGAGCAGAAGGGAATTGTCGCTGTTGATCAGATGATGGATATGCAAGCTAAGATCGACAACTTGACACAACAACTCAGTAATATGAAGGCGTCATCCTCAGCTACAGTAAAGGCCACGCAATTGAAGTGCGAGCTATGCAGCCAATTAGATCATGATATGGTGGACTACTATTTGATGAGAGAAGAAAACCTGGAGCAAGTTAATTATACGGGAGCTCAATTTGGACATGGAGGGGGTAATAATCCCTACTCCAATATATATAACCCCGGGTCGAAGAATCACCCAAACTTCTCTTGGTCTAACAACAACAATGGAGGGTAGTTAAGACCCTAAGGACAATCGAGTTTCCAACAGGACAAAACAAGCTTGATGGATTTGAAATTGGACAGAAATTTGGATACGATAGGAGGAATGGAGGAAGCACATAGGAGACTCGAGAGTATATTTGAGCAAGTCACAATGAATTATGCTTCGTCTATCTATAATTTAGAAGTCCAAGTGGGCAGCTTACGGAAGCAATGTCAACTCGGAATGCTTGAACTCTTCCAAGAAACGCTGAGTTGAACTCAATGGAGCTTATCATGGTTGTAAGCTAGACTCAGGATGAGGATCTAGAAGAGGTAGATAAAGGAGAAGGTCAAGTAGTCAAAGACGACCTTCCAAGTGAGACTGTGAGCAAATTAGTGCAAGTAACTGGACGGGTATTCTCGCACCAATTTTTTGTCAGAAGGAATTATATGCTAGGAGGGGAACAGGAACATTACAAGAAATCAAGCCAAACAAAGTCAAGGAAGTGACGGAACGAATGCAATCTAAACTGAAATTACAAGAGTCCATCATAGAGAAAGGGAAGGAGCAAATACTAGAAGAGATCTCTAACATAGTGAAGAAGGATGATCCAGGGGACTTTTTCATCCCCTGTAGTATCAATAAGATCATCATAGATAGGGCATTTGAAGACTTAGGCACAAGTATAAATGCGATGCCCTACACTTTCAGTCTTAAATTGGGGTTACGAGAGTTAGTGCTCATAAAGTTTTTGGTTAAGACGGCCGATTGGACTTCACTTAGATTGATAGGAATCATACAAGATGTGCCAGTCAAGGTCGGTAACTTTATCTTTCCTAAGGATTTCTATATTTTGGATATTAATGAAGATGAGGATACTCCAATGATTTATGGACGACAGTTTTTGGCCACTGTTGCTCAATTATTGATATGGATGGGGGCGAACTAACTCTACAAGTAGGGAAGGAGAAACTGGCCTTCAAGGTGACTGTTAGAGAGTACAGAGCTCCTTTACCTCTAATGGATGGTAACAAACCTGAACCTCGAGGAGATTGAGAATACATTGAGAATCCTGCAAATGCTTTCCGTAAGAAGCGCTCGCGAAGGAGAAGGCGAGGCAAAGAAAATTCCAAAGAAGGTGGTAGTTGCAATAAGGTAGCAAATATTCAGACTTTGACATTAATAATGAAGTTACCATCAAATCAGTCATTCCAACCACCATGAGCTTTAAAGGAGTGTGAAGCTACCAACATTAAAAGAAGTGCAACATGGGAGGCAACCCATGGAAAACTTTTATTAGTTTATTGTTTAATTTTATTAGATTAGTCGAATTTCGTAGTTAGGTTCATTCTTATTTTGGTTCAATAAAAGAAAAAAGAGGAATAGGATTTCATAATCATAGGGAAGAGTAAGCAAGAATATTAAAATAAGTGAAGAAGAATTATAAACTGAGAGACGAAAAAGAATTGGAAGAAGAAGGTCTTGGTGTCAGGATATAGGCACTGGCCACGACTATGACCTATCAGGTCACGATCGTGGCCTATGATTGGGATTTCCTTTTGTTGTACGCCACATGCCATAATCGTGGCATAGCCTATGACTATGTACAAAAAGGGGAGGATGCAAATTTTAAGTGACAATTTTATCATTTTACCCTTTTTACCACCTATTTATTCAATTCTTACTTAACTTTCACCTTCACCTTCATTTTCATTTTATCTATTTAGAATTCAAGCATTCAAACACTCTCACTTCTCTCTAGAATTTTTGCAATATCTAAAATTTTCCAAATTCAACCCAAACATGCCTCGTATCAAGCCAACCACCCAACGGGAGCCTCACGAAACACAATAAGTCGCGGGACGGGGGAAGACGAAACCGAGCAGCGAACTTTGGAGCTTCATTTCCTATTTACACCAAGGAGGAAGGTATTGTTTTTCGTTCACTTCATTCTAGGAAAATTGTTGTGCATAAATATTTTTATTTTGATACATTAGATAGAATAGAAGTGTGTGAGCGGATAGAAAACTTAGCAGAGAGGATCCAGTGGGGTCAATTTTTTATATTTCAATTCCCCGTTTATGAAGAGCTTACCCTAGAATTTTTCACATCCTTGACCTTTGACCCGAAGAAAACTAAGGAATTATGGTTCAGATTGAGGGGGCCAGCTTATGAATTAACGGTAGAGATCATATGCAACATATGTGAATTCCCCAGATCCACCATTGTCAACCAACATGATGACTTCCGTCCCTCACAATACTGGCATGAGCTAACCGGCATTGAGTGTTTTTATGTCAAAAATGCCCACAACAATATTATTTGGTCCCATGAACAATTACTGCTGCATAAATTTATGTGCCAGTTGGTCTTTGACAAATCAAGGACCGACAAGTGTTTAACCAAGAAACTGTTCATACTGTGGTGCATGGACCATAGTATTTTGGTATGCACATCCATGCATGTGCTGAATGCTCTTGTTGTAGTTCCGCTAAAGCGGAGCAACCATCTTGGAATGGGGTACCTGGTGTCCACCACTGCAGAGCATTTTGGTGTGGATAGGAGGGGGTTAACAGTGCGCCTGCCCAAATTCCTTGACCACCATCATCTCTTTCGGCCAAAAATCATTCACTCCACTAACGTGAGTCTGCGAGAAAAAAATGAAATGACACATGTACGAACTATGACGGTTAGGCAAGCTTTAGCTCCGTGCCACCTAGGCAGGCAAAAGAAGCATCAACGAGCAAGGAATCGAAAGAAGAGGAAAAAGAGGACCAAAGTTGGACAACGGTTTTGGATGTGATATCCGAAACTAACAGAACTTTAAAGGAAGTGGTGCGTACACAAAGACACCAGAGCCAAGAGATTCACCGACTCCATCGGTATTTCGAAGCTTAGGGTATTCAATTATGACCATCCACACCATCACCACCCCCATCTCCTTAGGATTCAAATCTAACCCAAAATTTTTCTCCATTTCTATTTTGTTTTGTGTTGTTTTATTTTTCTGTTATTTTTATTTTTATTTTTATTTTTATTTTTATGGTTAAGTTTATCTGTTCTTTGTTAGTTTAATTTTTGTTTTCACTTTTCATTTATGTATGTGTCATGTGTGTTCCTTTTCACATTGAGGACAATGTGTTGTTCAAGTGTGGGGAGGGATTCTATGTTTTTTTCTTTTGGATGTGATTTTGCATACTGTATGACAGTATTAGGTTGCATGGTGTGAAGTGTGTAAATGTGTCAATCGCTTAGATTGAATGATTTTTTTTAAATTTTGGACATGGTCTATTAGGTTGTGAACAATTATTAGCCTGCGAAATTAGTGAATTAGGGGGCCTTTGGATAAATATAAAACCTAATTAGGACTTAGTGCAAATTTAACACCCTATAGATTATCACATTCATTCATAATTTAAAGCCTTTTAGGTTAAGTAGCTCAACTAGTATTTTTCATGGAAACAAATAGCTAAAAGCAACAAGGTAGGCCAAAAAAAGGGTTTAATAATCACTATTTAGCTGACCTTCGGGTTATTAATAGAGCTAGTAGCCAGTTGAAAACGTGATGTAGCTGAGTAACCTAATCGACACGCATCATAAATGTGTGCCTTCGCGTAAAAAGGCTATAATGACATTTCAACCAAGCTGTTAATAAATGATTTAGTCGAGTAACTTGATCGACATTTATCATAAATGTTTGCCTCTGAGTAAAAGGCTAAGTCCTGGGTGAAAATAATAATAATTAAAAAAATTGTGGTTTTAAATAAAAACCTACCAGACTTGTAATAGGCTTGAAGTTTCATAGAACTATACATAGGAATAGTTACTGATTTTGAGGGACTGAAAAATTATTAATGTGTGTACACAATTGAAAAGAGTAAATAGGTTAACACTTAGCCTTGAGTCAGTTGTACATTTAGTTTAAAGCTCCTAACACATATTTTGCATGTTAATGATTTGATATAATTCGAATGAGTGTGTCCAAGATTAAATTTAGTTCATGAAGATTAAAGCCATTACCACATTATTGTTTGGTGTGTTTGTTTTGTTAGGTGCTGTTGTTTTGTTTGCTTGAGGAAAAGCAAGCGTTTAAGTGTGGGGATGTTGATAGTAGTGTTTTGTGTGATGTTTTAGGGTTTAATTTGTTATGTACTTTGTGTTAAATTGAGTGTTGAGTATGCATTTAGGGTTTAACTAGATTACTTTTTGTGTTTAAGTATTTTTATAGGTTAGTTTGAATCTTTGATCTTAAATTGTATAATTTTAAGGTACCTTGATGTGTGTGCTAGTGTTGCAAGGTAAACAGGGAAGAACGGTGAAGATCTGAAGAGTTTCGGGCCATAAGACACAGGCCACGATCCTGCAAAGTGGCCACGATCTTGATAGAAGGGGAAGAGTCAGAGGCAGCCAAGCCACTATTGTGACAGAGAGCATCAAGTCAGGCCATAATCATGTACTTCAGGCCACGATCATGACAGAAAGGAAAAAGTGTCAGCTACAATCATGGCAAGCAGGGCCACGATTGTGCCTTACATCGGGCTGACACGAAAACGTAAATTTTGAGTGATTTTTTGGACAGTTTTTACCCTAAGTTTAACCTAGGGCCTCTATAGAATAAATAAAACATGATGTGACAACCGCTAACAGATATTAAAAAGCTGAGAGAGCTACGCAAAAGAGAGATTCTACCAAAAATCTGACAGAGACCTAGATAAAGATCAGGTGATCGAGGAAGGAGATAAAGGAAGAGAGGCACGAAGACACGCTTGATGCGATGTACTTTTTAAAACAGGTGGTTTCTCGCAGTTGTGACCTTCAAGATCCATTCTGACAATATTTTCTAGTTTTTATTTTAATATTCATTGATGTATGAAATTTGGAGATTGATTAGAAATACTATTATTGAGTGTTGATTTTCTGTCTAAACTTATCTTCGGGTTTTTGTTCTTGAGATTAATAAAATTGATTTGATTATGTCTTATTCAATTTAATTGTGATTCAATTTGATTCTTCATAACTTGGCAATAAACTGAGAGGGTGAGCTAGTGAAAATCATTGATTTAGGTTAACAAGAGTTAGGTGAATCGATAGGTCAAGA
>JAOQMS010000004.1:27540621-27570318 GCA_027563885.1 Erythroxylum longipes
GTCCACTTTACCCTTCCTTATAAGCTTAGGCTCTTTTGGTACTTAAGTTACATGCCAAAAATGCCCTTAATTCATTCCTATGCATTTATTCTATAAACTGTTATCCTTAATTTAACGAAATTTTTTTTTCAAGGGCCAACATTTGATATACTAAACTTAGTGATTAATGCCTTAGAAATGCTTAGGATGCTCACTTTAGCTCATATTTGATCTTAGGTACATTTCGAAAGTGAAGGAACTAAAGCCATGTCCATTGAAGCCATCTTCTCAATTTTCATATTTTATTGATTCATGGAGCATGAAGAAGAAGAAGATTGAAAGCAATAGAATACAATTAAACGTTAAGAAAGATAATACATATGCTAGAAACACAAAGAAGAATACTGCATTGTAACTCACAGCTATGCAATGTTTTAATTCCACTAACGTTTAAGGCATAATGAATACATATGTGTGACATGAAGAGGGGCTGGAAAAATAAATAAGTGTGACATAAAGATAGCTGGCAAGAGGACAAAGATAAAATGGTGTCAACTATAGCATGAAACACTAGGATAATAAAACAAAATTTGGACAGCTACACATTTGGAGGGGTCTTACTCATGGCTGCATGGATTGCATGGGCTGAATGCATATCACGTGAGTTACAGTTATTATTCCTTATTTAAAGTATAAAAAACAAAGAGATATTAAGGTGCTGGGCTGAGCAAAAAAAACGTGAGTGTGTGAGTGTTGTAGAAAATGTGGAAGAATAAAAACATGGAGAGCTGGAATTGGGGGGAAGTAAAAATACAACACCTGTACATTTTGTCTAATTTTTAACCTAGCTGCCTCATAAGTCTAAAGGAGGGATACGAAATAATAGAAAAGAGCGTGGAAGAGTCAGCTAGAGTGTGGGGGGCTGAAGTGAGAATAAAACAAGGGATAGCTGAAAGGAGAAGATAATTGAAGCTCCCATCTTTGTTGGAAATTGAATATATGTAAGTGGAGCTAGTGTGGGAGAGTGAAGAAACATAAGTGGAGGCTGATTCATTTGATTTTTGAACGTAGCTAGGAGGGTTGAAGAAGGAACAAAAGAAACAAAGAGTTGCATGAAAGAGAGGAGTAACCGAGAGCTACGAGAGAAGAAAATAAAAGTTGCATGAAACAAGTGAGTAACCGAGAGCTGCGAGAGAGGAAAGGAAGTTACGTGAACAATAGTTTAGGAAAAAACATCTTTATTTTTCCCATCAATAAATAGTGGGAGAGTGGCGTGAAACAACAACAAAGGGAGGAGCTAGGTTTTCCTTTGCTTTCCACCACCGAATCATGGAGAAGATGGCTTGGAGCATAAAAATGGAGATGGAAGGTTAGCTTCCCGATGTCAGTTCAACGGGAATATCAAGGCCAAGTCATGATTAAGCTATTTTATCACTTTATGGTTGTAATTTCTTTTGGATTGTTGTGTTGTTGGTGTTGATTTGATTAGGTTTTGAGATGAATGATCTTAATACATTATTTTGATTGTTTTATTTTGAACCTAATGCTAAAACATTGAATGTAATATGTAATCATTATTTTTTATATTTATGAGTAGCATCTAATGATCATTAATCTTTAAGAACAACATAACTTAGATAACCCGAACGTGTGAGGTTACTGCTTATATTGATCATTTTCTAATTTTATAATACAGCTACCAAATTGAATCTAGAGATTGAAACCTAGGTTATTCGGCAGTTAGGTTTAACTAATAATCGTATCTTGATTAAACATGACCTAAGGAAAAACCGAGATGAGTAGAGTGTTCTATTAGTCTCATATCAAAAGTATGAAGAGAGTAGTGAAGATGTTAGTGTAATAACCTGATTTCTATATTGAGGGCTAGGGCATTAGTTGTCATTGGAATTCATGAATTTGCATTTCATTCACATGCATATCATTAGCATATGCATACGTGAACTAGAATACATTACAAAGATAGCATATGCACTCAATTGATTTATTTCGGGGTATGAAAAGTTGAAAATGTTCATTATGTGAATTGTAACATGTTTATGCCTTAAATTTTAGTATGATTGATTACAAGTATTAAATTTGGAATTAATCGATATAATTGGAAAATTGAGGGATTATAATGTATATTTGGTATAGGAAAAATGTCAAGTGATAAGATAAATTGATACATGAAAATTAGAATGATTATTACTATAATTGAGTGACATTTTGCATTGATCATTGTGGGACAAATGGACTAGTAAGTTGATGACAAATGACATTGATTAATGGACAAATGGCTGCTGTAATTAAATGACTTGTGACCTTGCTTTAATGGTAAGATATGGCAGCACATATACTTGATAAATGTTGAACATGCCTTTAGACTTGTGGCCATTTCATTAGACGACACCTTACACCTTAGGTGTAACATTCAAAAGGAGTAAACTTGGGTCATCTCATTTCTTGTTCTTTCTTCTCTCACTCACATCACCAAAACTCTTTTCTTTCACCCCCGCTGAACTTGCTTATGGTTATGCCTAATTCTTGCGCTAATAATCGGTGCTTCACCTTCACAAAGTTAAGTAGAGAATCAGAATATAGTTGCCTTATTATCAATCCATCTAAGTTCCACCTTGAATGTATAATGATTCTGCATGTTTGGGGTACTGATTTAGAGTGACTTTTGTGCTAGGATTAGAACTAAACAAGTAATTAAAATATTAGTGTTTATGGCATGTTGTAATAGAGAATTGATGATGATGAATTAGGATGAATTGTAAATGATGTTAATGATTAAAGTGTGCTGGAATATGTTAGTTGTAGTGTTTTCACTAAACATGCATTTGTATTTTAGCCATATATTTATCTTTAGAAATAAAAATGGGATTATTTTTAATTTATATTAAACTAGAGACATATGGCTATAATTTTCATGAAGGAATATAATTTGAATTCTGTTTCTAAAGGTTTCTAAATTTGGCTTGAAGTTGAGTACTGGGTGTTGTTGTAGTGTAATAGTCTGTATTATTTGGAGTATAACTCGCAGAATACTAAACCAAACTGCATGAACTTGATTTTGTGGGAAACTTAACACATATAGGAACTTTTATTTAGAGAATATATTGCCTAAATACCTCATTTTCTATGTTAAAAAATCCATGCAAAACTGACCAGAAAATCTATCTTGAGAAAAAATCTAGAAAATTAAAGTTGTAGGTCGAAATTTTGGTTTCAATTTCATCTTCCTCTTTCTACCTATTTTACATATATTTAGGGCATGAATTTGAAGAAACTAAAACAATAAAATTTGTAGATATAGGTCTTAGCTTGACCTCTGTGAAAGTTTCTTGATAAAATAGTAACTAGAGCTTGAGTTATGCTTGTTTTTCCTAATACTGCCTGTGACAGACCCCTGTGTAGAAACTTTATATTATTTCCTAATTTTTGGGGAATTTAGAGCTCTAATTAGTCAAAGTATAAAACATGAAAAATGATTATTGATGTCTTATTAATACTTATGTGAAATATTTTGGCTAGAAGATATCTTGATAAGTTTATGTAGTTAATTGAAGTTATAACCTAAAGAATGGACTGTTTTGATAAGGTTGAGTTCAAATCTTGAAATTTTGATTTGTTTAAGGAATAAATTAGTTCTTTTAATGCAAACATGATCTTAAGAACATGAGAAATGTGTATAAGGTATGTATGAATAAGCATTGAAGAACATAGGGTATTTATGAATGAGAATTGGGTGAATGGATGAGTATATGTTGCTGGAAAAATTTTGGTGAATGTATAGGTTTAGCTTACTAAAATTTCAGATGTAAAGTACCAATTGTGTGTGTATTATAAGGAGCTTTTTAATCATGAAAAATGTTCAAGGATAAGTATAAAATCTGAGTTGATAATGATATAAAGATGTTCTCATAAATGTAATGTGATTCAAAGTATGTAAGTAATGAATTGGGAATGATTGAATAAGAACTAGGAAATTGCGTGAGTGTATAATCCTGGGAAAAGAGTGATAAATATGTGAGTGATGAATTTGAAGTGATCAAGTGTATTAAGGCATAAACCTGATTGCAAACTAAATGATGCACAAACCATGATGAATGCATAAGTATGATTTGTGAATAAGATTTCATACCTAAAATAATCAATTGAGCATGCATTAAACATGATAAATATACATGTGTAACTTTGAGCATTCATTTGATTGATCAATTAATAATGTGTAGATGTATGTATTGTTTGATTTAGAGGCACACATAGACCAACGCCATCTAGACATCGCTAACACATTGAGGCAATAGCTAACTGGAGTGTACTGTGAGTTAACCTAGTTATGAAAACTCAAATATTTATGCTTATGTTGGAATTATATGTATAGTGGGTAACCTAGATGTGAGATTTCGATTGGTAATGTGTTTTGCTCAAATTGTGTTGATTAAACTTATTTCCTCCATATTGAATTGATATTAATATAATTGTGATATTAATGATTCCGAACAATTGATTGTCTAAGGAGTTCGATATTAAGGACTATATTGGGGGTATTTGTGATTGGAATGTGAATAAGGAAATTGAATACTCAACTATTTGTTGAATGCTAGACGTAGATCCGATGAACTGTGAAAATTGAATGTGCTTATTGAATGAAAGTGATTGATGACTTATTATGTAAACTATTATACTCCATTACATAATGCATGTTCACGTAAAGAAGTTGTGACCAAAGTAGCCAACGTGAAAAAAGCTTTAAGCTTAGTTATATACATTAGAGCCTCGGGCTTAACGATTAGTGAGCCGGTATCCACAACGAATAAGGACAGTACTGAGAAAAGCCCGGTATTCACAACGGATACAGGACAGTGAAATAGGCACTCGCTCATAACAAAGTTAAAATGGAATGAGTGTCATTTCCTTTTGCATTTGTATCTTTAAATGTGTTCATGATAATGATTGCAAATGAATGTTAAACTATGTTGTGTTGATATTGAGAAATGCTTATGACTTTGATGGTGATATGAAGAATTGTGATAAAAGAGTGTTATGTTTTGAAATGATTACATGATATTCCTGCATTCAGAATGTACTTCTGGAATTACTTAAAAAGTGATTGTATTTTTAAATGTTTCTTTTATTATGATGCAAATTGTAGAATATAAGTTATAGCTCTAAATTAAGTGTTACTTTGATTGAGCTTAATGTTATTCGTTAATATATATGTTTTCTATTTTGAGTAAACACATTGATGATGGTTTACTCATTGAGTTCGCAAAACTCATCAAAATTGCAATGTTGATTTTCAGTTACTGAAAGGAGACCTTACTAGTAGAGCAATCTAACTAAAGTTTAGTACTGTCCATTTTGGATAAAGATATGGCTCAAAGGTCTAGTCAGTTGTCATCTGAGGATTTTAGATAGAGTACTTTGTATAATGTCATGTAGAATCTTTTGTTTAAAATAGTGTCATTATAGATGGTTTCTGTAATGTAAATATATGAATGGTTTGTAATGAAATAAGAATGTAAAACATGTTTTGTTAATGAAATGAGATAAGTTGTTTTTATGATTACTTCTGATGTGTATGATGTCGTATTAAGTGAATGTGACTGCTCTAACATGCCATTCCCGAAGGGTATGTGTTCAGATATTCTCAAGAATGTCAGGCATATGTCCTATGGTAGTGGTGTGTTACAGTTACGATGATGGAATATGCTTAATCGTATTTAGGCCGAGATTGACCCTAGAACCAGACCTTACTTGTAGCACCCCACTCTCGCAAGACATGTGCCTGACATCTTGAGTGATGTCCGAGTGCGTACCCCACAAGGATGGTATGCTAGAATAGTCACTCAATCAAATTCAATACAAAAATTTCTTTTCTTTTAAAAAAATGCACGCATATTTCAAAAAATCAATAAACAAATCGGGCCCACTTTTATTCATAAACATTTTCAAACACAATGTCACAACCACTACATTATGAAATCATTTACATACACATTGCAAAATACTTGTGAATACATATTTTGATACCAAAATAAGGAAATACTAAGGCAGACGCGAACTGATCCCGACCTCTATCTCTTACTTGAATGCAGTGGCTATACTCCCGTTTGTCTAACAGGTTACCTCTTCTGAGGCTGAAAAATATTGCAAATTTTGGATGAGTTTTGCAAACTGAATGAGCAACCATCCTCGATGGCTCACTCGATCACATTACATGTACAATTCATATAATCATATAATTCATATCATTTCATTGATAATCATAAATCATCGCATATCACTTGATCATTCATTTCACATTCCACATTCAACACATATCACATTCAGAAATCAGTCAACTATTTAAAGTATAACTATCATAAGCATATGCAGCGCTTATGAGACTCACTTTCCTTTATTATTGTTGTGATCAAGTACCTATAACTGTCCCATATCTATTGTGAATACTGGGCTCATTGATAACTGTCCCGTATCCATTAGAGATATCGGGCTCATTTTACATAGTGAGCCTTAGGCTCTTAATCACTATCTGAGCTTTAAGCTCTTTTTTGGTGGCTACTCAGGTCACAACAGTCTTTATCTATTCATGCATTCATGTAATGGAATGCATCAATCACATATGATCGATCAGTCACTTTCACATGTCATCAGACCTTAGTCCTACATTCAACATTAAGTTGAGAATCACTTTTTCATTCATATGCATATTCACATTCTTCTTCAGAACTAGGTCCGGCATTTAACAATAAAGTTAGGTATCACATATTTCATCAAATTCACATACAAGGAGCACTTCAATGTTCCCACATATTTCAAACTCCTCGGACATTCAATGTCCGAAAATCAGAACAATCACATTCACATTGCAAAATCATTTAATATATAATACAAACAAAACAATCAGTAAGTAAGACCATCTAGGTCAACTCACAGTACGCTCCAGATTAACATTAGCTTCCATGATCCGGAAACATCTGGATGCAGACATTGTCTTGCACACCAACATTATGCAATACACACATTGCACACGCATTACAACTTTTCACAATCTTAAGTATTCATTTAAGCAAAAATGTATATATGGACTATGTACAATGCATGCTCAATGACAATCCTGGGTATATTATCAAATTTCACATTTTATCCACATTCCCATTTTGTAACTCAATTACTCGTCATTCCATTTTTAGCATTATTAGCTTTCATAATATCCGATCCTCATTCACTTTTACTAGATACTCATTACTCATCTCCTTTGAATCACAATTACAATCATAGAAACATCTTTCATTTCCATTATTCTCACGTATTTTGTACTGTGATATCAAGAATTCACTCACTAATGTTATTCTAACATTATATGATCATACAATATCTAAACTCTCATTTCTCCTTATAACATCTCCAAAATTCCAAACCTTAGGGTCAATTTTCTATGATCATTATAACCAAGAAATTGCAGTAATTCGGCAACACTTTCTTCTATAAAATTGTTCTCCTATATCTTAAGTTTCTAATGACACCAAAATCATTCAATTTGGTTCAGTATTCTATGATTTATGCTCATAATACCACAAACTAAGTACATTTGACACATTGGCTAGGACATGATCATGTTGTCAAATTGTACAACTCATATCTCTCAACTCAAATATCCAAAATTTATAAACATTATACCAATTTAAATCTAAGAGAATAATTTAGAACGTTTGTGAATACATCTTTGTCTAATTAGGCCTCTATCACTACAATTTAATCAATATAAACTAGACATGATTTCTCTCTCGGGTAATGCTACAACCTCAGTCAAAACTTAATTTCAAGCCACATTTTGAAATTCTTAGAGATAGAATTAAAATTCTATTTCCTCATAAAAATTGTATCCCTATTCTCTAGTTTACTCCAAATCAAGAATCATTCCATTTGGATGACTATAGAACAGGTTATGATCCAAATACCAAAATATGTTTAAGATGTGCAGGAAAGTTAGCTGCGGTGAAGCCAGGAGTTGGCCACGGAGAACTTATCCTGAGAGGAAAATTCCTCATGAAATCCTGCAAGTTTGTCACGGCGAACCAAGGAGTTGGCCGCAGTGAACTTTCACAGAAGCACAATCAGTGAACAAGTTACTGCTATATCTTCCAGATTTTACAACATCCAACCTTTTGCACCTAACACATCTTGGACAAAGATTGCCCTTTCTACTTCATTTACTCTTCATTCTCAACTCCATTTCAACTCAATATCATTCACAAACAATTCATGATATATATTTGATCATTAACTCAAAACAGAATATGTGCATACATTTACAAAAATCCATTTTTCTGTATTTTTTCAATCCCATCTTAGGACTCATTCTAACTCTAAAATATTTAAATCATAGATCAACATAAACACAAAAGAAGACATATAGATATCCAGATTTTTTTCTCATTCACGTCAAACACATATAACACCATCTTATGATCATATGCCCTCTAACCATCATTATATATGCTTCAATTAACAAATCAAGAAGATTAAAGCTTTTAACTTACTTGTTTACTTCAAGATCTTCAAAAATCACCTAACCCTAGCTTTCCCATATATCATCCAACCATCAAGTCTCATGGAGGAATGGGTTGGGTCTTCTTGTAGGAAGGTGAAGAAGACAACAAAAATAGAATTAAATGATGGATGAGAGCAAGATGCAACATTAATGAAGCTTGGTGAAGCAAAAACGTGAAGAAGAAGAAAAAGGAATGAAGAAGATGAAGGTAGGAGAGACTTACGAAGAAAGAGAAGCAATTGACAAGTGAAAGACTAAAAAGTTGGTCTTTCAATTAACACAAACGTGGGTTTAACAAGTGGTGTGGACTTTCTTATAGTTTCTAATGGGTCCTTTTTATTACTAGTCCATTTGTCTCCAATTGTCTCCCAATTTTCAATGACATGAGTCATTAAATCCCAATATCACTTTTCAATAATTCTACTACCATATGATATTTATTTCTACTACCATTTAACAGATGTCCTGCCACTTGACATTTTTCCTAGTCCATAAATACCCCAAAATTCCAGAAAATTCTCAAATTTTTTTGAAAATTCTAAATTGATAATTTAATTCACCAAATCAATTTTCAGAACAAAATATTCACTATCCACCTCATAATCACATTAAATCAATTATTTATACCCGGAAAATGTCAAATAAGTGCATGAACAAATTATTGTAATGCGTGCAATGATCAAATTCACGTATGTGCATGCTATATTATGCATGAGCATGAAATGCATTTTTGTTTCTCTCACTTTTATTTCTCATTTACGGCATTCCTGACTCTAACCCTTAATGTGGGAACGGGATGTTACGATTCTCCTCCCATTAATAAATTTTGTCCTCGAAATTTTTATCTGAATCATTAAAAACAAAGGCAGGGGTAATGTTTCCTCTGTTTCCCATTTAACTTTGTCACTCAAATAATTGCTTCCAATTGACTATAGTTAATGGAATCAATCGATCTTTCAATTACTTATTCCGATACCATACTATCTTTATTGTTTCCTCAATATTTTTCACTTCCTGAGTCGATAACACCAATATCAAATTATACTAATATTTCTTAGCATACTCACATATAATACATTATGAATCTAAAACATCTTTGTTGGTAATACAACTCATATGTTAATGGTCCTATGCTCTCTATAATATCATGTGGACCAATACAATTCGAGCTTAGTTCATTCTTTTTCCTAATCTAAGCACACCTTTTTATCAATCTAAGCACACCTTGGCAATGTGATACTCTCAGAGACATTTCATCTTTCGCTTGATAATTCACGTCTCTTTAGTGTTAATACACTTAACTCATATGTCCATCTCACTATATTCCATATGTCCGGTTTTGATTCACCTAACTCATTCATCTTTCTTGAATCACTTAATTTCTAACACGTCTCTAATCAATTCTGGTCTTCAACTGTTCTAGGCCTTATTCATCCAAATATAAAGGCGGATGACTCTTTTTGTTGTATAACGTCGCATCTGGTAGTTTAATGATATCACTGTGATAATGATTGTTATGCTGAAAGTCAATTAAAATATACATTGACCCATATTTCTATGAACTCCAAAATATAAGCTCTAAGCATACCTTCAACATGTAAGACTGTTGGTACTTCAATCATTCAGTCACTTGATTCTACATTCTTAGCCGTTAAGCACTATTTCGGCGTATTCCTATTAGGAAGTATAGCCTAGATTGTTCTTAGTGCTTTCTTTAATAATCTCTTTGCTCAATCATTATTATCGAGTACATATACTTCTTATTTTAATCACAAGTATCATTTTCCAATTCAAACTCAAATTTTATATTCAATTTCAATTCCTCAATAAGATTCACAATTCTGGATCCTCACTTCGGGCTTTGTCAATCTTTTCATGTGAAACTGATCTTAAATTTCAATACAGCCAATACTACTTCATTTTGCCCTAAAATTTAACTCGACATTCTATTCTCTTTATTGCATTAGGTTTGGTAACCTTAATATCTGAATTTGTCCCATTCCGTTATTGAATTTTATGTTCAAGCATCAGATACAAAACTATCTTTACCGGATAATACTAATTTGTACCATCATAATCTTTTAATAATTCTATCCATTGTCTCTATCTTATATTCAATTCTTTCAAACTCAATAAATGCCTTAAACTTTAATGATCTGTACATTTATATATGTCCAAAATGTTTCACTGTACATATTATGTGTCTAAGCTCTCAAGCAATCACTATTGCAGCACATTCAAAATCTTGTATTAAATAATCAACTCATGAGACTTGAATTGTCTCAATGGACAAGAAATTACTTTATTATGTTGCATTAAATTGCATTCGAATCCCTGGTATGAGATATCATTGTATACTTCAAAATCTCCAAATCCACACAATATAATTAACATCGGTCTTATAATTCCTCCACAGTCTCTTTACATTAATCACTCATACAATTCACACTTTTTTTTAGACATTTTTGTCAAAGGGCTAAGATCAATAAAAACTCCTTAACAATCTCTAGTGGTATCCAATATACAGCTCGTTCCAAAGAACACCAAATCTCTTATACATATGCCTTGGAGTTTCTCACTTCATTATTGCCTCAATTTTTCTTTGGGTCTCCCAATATGCCATTTTCAGATACTATATAACCCAACATTTTATTCGATCAAGCTAAGATTCACTATTATTAAACTTGGCATCTAATTATTTGTACCTTTATGATATGTAACCTCAAGTATTCAAAATATTCTTCTCAACCTTTTGAATACAGTCAATATATCCTTTATGATTATAGTCACTAATCAATCCCATTTTGCTTGGATCGATTTAATCTTCAATACCAGAATACTGTCAAGGGCATTTGTTAACTCAAACAGATATAGCCAAAACCCGATGTGTCTATAATTAGTTATCGTAATTCCTTAAGTAACTAATTCCTCAATGAGGTAATATTATCTCATGTTATTTTCGATTTCCCAATTGACTTCTGTTCTTGAATGATTTTCTCCATTCATTCAATTTCCTCTGATTTCACATTGACTTATTCTAATGTCTGTTCTTTCATACTAGTTTCTCCACTCATTTCAATTTATTTACAATCTTACCTTCTTGTGTTGGAAACACATTCATCAGATCTAATTTGTATCTCTTATACATATTTGCAGATAATATAATGTGGACCTAAGTTCTCCTCACATTAGCAATAATGTCACCTCAAATTCAAGAATCCAATCACATAGTTGGATACTTTACATCAAACATAATGCATACACTCTCAGTAGCATATTATACATTTTATGCTTGGGTCTCCATTAGGACTAAGACTTCAATACTCACTTTTGAATCATTACATATTCATTTCTGATTTGTTCCTTCATTGATCATTCTTAATATAAACTATCTGATCTGTTTAACCTAATTCAGTGAAATTCTTCTTCGAAAGAAGATTTTTTGCTACTATCATCTATACTGTTCCTGCAATCTTTATCAATCAATTGTTTCCATCATTGCTTATGAGCCATTCTTAGTAACTCAAGAAGATCAATTTCTATCATTTCTCACACGGTCATAATGTTCTAGTCATCAAAACTCAATGAAGTACTAGACATGATTATTGTAGCATATGTTTAGGCATGTACCATCAAGGTCCTCCCATTCTACCTAGAGATTTATTTCCGAGAGATCACCCATTATCTTACAATAGTAATACTTTGATCTCAATTGATCCTAGATAACATTCTCTTCACTTCTTCCGGAAATCGGGGTATCCCTGCCACAATAATGACAGAAACCTATTTTTGTCAGGCCACCTTCGTGTCCTGCTCTTTCTTCCTGGCAATAACACACATACTAACATCAATTCTACTCCAAATTGTTTCTCTTTTTTTCAGAATTTACCTATTCTAATGCTACACCATTTCATAATAATTCAACTACCATATTGATTGCATTCACTCTTCCCATTTGATTCATCATCTTTTTCTTAATATCATGCATACATAAAATCCTATTTAGTATACATTCCTAACTTTCTCCTTACTACACATCAGTCTTCTCAAGAAAAGTCATTTATGTCTATTTCATTCCCCTTTTATTCCTTCCTTATTTCTATCTCATTTCCTATTGTCGTTCATTTCATCTTCCATATGTATATCCTCAATCCATTCAAAATTATAAAAGCATAATCATCATGAAATTCTGATCTCAATATCGCAGACATATTCTTATGCTAAATCATAATTCTTATCACATTTATCTAACATTCATTTCAAGTCCAAGTTTAACCTCTCAAGGTCATAGAAAATTTTATTTTCTTTCAACTTGGCTTATACACTTTAAATCTTGTCATTTCTACTTATATCTCCATTTTCCTCAAACAATCCACGACAATGTATTCACATCTATTTCAAATTCGAGGATATACCACCATAGTACAATATTGATGTCGTATTCCATAATACGTCCACCAATAAAACTATGTTAGATCTTTATCTTTCATATCTAACCATTTACTATCTCTCATTTCTAATTATTCCCAAATTTTTGTTTTCTTATATTCTAACAGATCATCATTTTTCTCACTATTTCTATTTGCTCATGCGCTTAACAAATGCTCATGCTTGTGAATTATGTAAATGCGACTCAGACTACGGATTAGTTACTACCGCTTGCTATGACATGTCTAAAATACATGTAACTTGACACATCTTTCAGAAGAAAAAAAACACCTATGTAAGATACTAAATCTGGGCTCTGATACCAAAATGTAGCACCCCACTCTTGCAAACACGTACCTAACATCCTGAGTGATGTCCGAGTGCGTACCCCACAAGGATGACATGCTAGAACAGTCACTCAATCAAATTCAATACAGAAATTTCTTTTCTTTTAAAATAATGCACGCATATTGCAAAATATCAATAAATAAATAGGGCCCACTTTTATTCATAAACATTTTCAAACACAATGTCACAACTACTACATTACGAAATCATTTACATACACATTGCAAAATACTTGTGAATACATATTTTGATACAAAAATAAGGAAATCCTAATGCAGACACGAACTGATCGTGACCTCTATTTCTTACTTGAATGCAGTGGCTATACGCCCATTTGTCTAACAGGGTACCTCTTCTGAGCCTGAAAAATATTGCAAATTTTGGGTGAGTTTAGTAAACTCAATGAGCGACCATCCTCGATGGCTCACTCGATCACATAACACGTACAATTCATATAATCATATAATTCACATCATTTCATTGATAATCATAATATCGCATATCACTTGATCATTCATTTCACATTCCACATTCAACACATATCACATTCAGAAATCAGTCAACTATTTAAAATATAACTATCATATGCATATGCACTGCTCATGAGACTTACTTTCTTTTATTATTGTTATGATCGAGTACCTATAACTGTCCCGTATCTATTGTGATACTGGACTCATTGATAACTGTCCCGTATCCGTTAGGGATATCAGGCTCATTTTACATAGTGAGACTTATGCTCTTAATCACTATCTGAGCTTTAAGCTCTTTTTCGGTGGCTACTCAGATCACAACAGCCTCTTTCTGTTCATGCATTCATGTAATGGAATGTATCAATCACATATGATCAATCAGTCACTTTCACGTGTCATCAAACCATAGTCCCACATTTAACATTTAAGTTGAGAATCACTTTTTCATTCATATGTATATTCACATTATTCTTCAAAACTATGTCCGGCATTTAACAATCAAGTTAGGTATCACATATTTCATCAAATTCACATACAAGGAGCACTTCAATGTTCCCACATATTTCAAACTCCTCGGACATTCAATGTCCGAAAATCAAAACAATCACATTCACATTGCAAAATCATTCAATACATAATACAAACAGAACAATCAGTAAGTAAGACCATCTAGGTCAACTCACAGTACGCTCCAGATTAACATTAGCTTCCATGATTCGGAAACATCTGGATGCGGACGTTGTCTTGCACACCAACATTATGCAATACACACATTACACACGCATTACAACTTTTCATAATCTTAAGTATTCATTTAAGCACAAATGTGTATATGGACTATGTACAATGTATGCCCAATGACAATCCTGGGTATATTATCAAATTTCACATTTTATCCACATTCCCATTTTGTAACTCAATTACTCGTCATTCCATTTTTAGCATTATTAGCTTTCATAATATCCGATCCTCATTCACTTTTACTAGATACTCATTACTCATCTCCTTTGAATCACAATTACAATCATAGAAACATCTTTCATTTCCATTATTCTCACTTCTTTCGTACTGTGATATCAACAATTCACTCACTAATGTTATTCTAACATTATATGATCATACAATATCCAAACTCTCATTTCTCCTTATAACATCTCCAAAATTCCAAACCTTAGGGTCAATTTCTACGATCATTATGACCAAGAAATTGTAGTAATTCGGTAACACTTTCTTCTATAAAATTGTTCTCCTTTCTCTTAAGTTTCTAATGACACCAAAATCATTCAATTTGGTTCAGTATTCTATGATTTATGCTCAAAATACCACAAACTAAGTACATTTGACACATTGGCTAGGGCATGATCATGTTATCAAATTGTACAACTCATATCTCTCAACTCAAATATCCAAAATTTATAAACATTATACCAATTGAAATCTAAGAGAATAATTTAAAACTTTTGTGAATACATCTTTGTCTAATTAGGCCTCTATCATTACAGTTTAATCAATATAAACTAGACATGATTTCTGTCTCGGGTAATGCTACAACCTCAGTCAAAACTCAATTTTAAGCCAAATTTTGAAATTCTTAGAGATAGAATTAAAATTCGATTTCTTCATAAAAATTGTATCCCTATATCTCTAGTTTACTCCAAATTAAGAATCATTCCATTTGGATAACTATAGAACAAGTTATGATCCAAATACCAAATCATGTTTAAGTTGTGAAGGAAAGTTAGCCGCGGCGAAGCCAGGAGTTGGCCACGGCGAACTTATCCTGAGAGGAAAAATCCTCATGAAATCCTGCAAGTTGTTCATGGTGAACCAAGGTGTTGGTTGCAGCGAACTTTCACAGAAGCACAATCACTGAACAAGTTACTGCTATATCTTCTAGATTTTACAACATCCAACCTCTTGCACCTAACACATCTTGTACAAAGATTGCCCTTTCTACTTCATTTACTCTTCATTCTCAACTCTATTTCAACTCAATATCATTCACAAACAATTCATGATATATATTTGATCATTAACTCAAAACAGAACATGTGCATATATTTACAAAAATCCGTTTTTCTGCATTTTTTTCAATCCCATCTTAGGACTCATTCTAACTCTAAATTATCTCTACATCAATTTAAATCATAGATCAACATAAACACAAAAGAAGACATGTACATATCTAGATTTTTTCTCATTCACGTCAAACACATATAACACCATCTTATAATCATATGCCCTCTAACCATCATTATATATGCTTCAATCAACAAATCAAGAAGAGTAAAGCTTTTAACTTACTTGTTTACTTCAAGATCTTCAAAAATCACATAACCCTAGCTTTCCTATGTATCTATCATACAACCATCAACTATCATGGAGGGATGGGTTGGGTCTTCTTGTAGGAAGGTGAAGAAGACAAAGAAAATAGAAGTAAATGATGGATAAGAGCAAGATGCAACATTAATGAAGCTTGGTGAAGCAAAAACGTGAAGAAGAAGAAAAAGGAATGAAGAAGATGAAGGTAGGAGAGACTTACGAAGAAAGAGAAGCAATTGACAAGTGAAAGACTAAAAAGTTGGTCTTTCAATTAACACAAACGTGGGTTTAACAAGTGGTGTGGACTTTCTTATAGTTTCTAATGGGTCCTTTTTATTACTAGTCCATTTGTCTCCAATTGTCTCCCAATTTTCAATGACATGAGTCATTAAATCCCAATATCACTTTTCAATAATTCTACTACCATATGATATTTATTTCTACTACCATTTAATAGATGTCCTGCCACTTGACATTTTTCCTAGTCCATAAATACCTCAAAATTTCAGAAAATTCTCAAATTTTTCGAAAAATTCTAAATTGATAATTTAATTCACCAAATCAATTTTCAAAACAAAATATTCACTATCCACCTCATAATCACATTAAATCAATCATTTATACCCAGAAAATATCAAATGAGTGCATGAACAAATTATTGTAATGTGTACAATGATCAAATTCACGTGTGTGCATGCTATATTATGCATGAACATGAAATGCATTTTTGTTTCTCTCACTTTTATTTCTCATTTACGGCATTTTTGACTCTAACCCTTAATATAGGAACGGGATGTTACATTACTTATATTGAACACTTTTCTCATTTTGGATTGCTTGTTTTATAGTTTACTTTTACTTTAATTTCTAAATTGCTTAAAAATACAAACCCCCTTTATATTTTCCTTGCATAAATTAATTTCATTACAAAAATTAACCGAATATTCCCTATGGATTCGATCCCGACTCACTATAAGTACAAATTTTGGTGTGCAGAGTCAGGTAAATTTTGCAGTGCACTCAGCACTCATTGTCAATAGAAGTAATGTTCTAAATGGATTTCTAGTAACGGGTCAGTTTAGTGAACTTGTTCTCTGACAAGCACCCACACATTTGTTTAAGTATCTCCATACTTTAGTTTATGAAATTGACTACTTCCTTCATAAGGAAAAACATAACGTGTCCTAGTCCTTTTACATTCTATTAATATCCAGTCTTAATAGAACGATAACGAGGAACAATTTAGGGATAATACATAAATGCAATAAGAATCTCATAATTATAATCTCATCATAATTAATAAGAATTGCTCTCATACTGACCTTTTACATAGTGAAATCATTCAATCCATTAAACTTCTTAATGCCGAACTTGTGCAAAGACACCTTAATTCTTACAGTATCAATTCACAATGGCAACCACGACTCTAACACCAATTGATATTGTATGAATTTACCTGTAACTCTTTTTTCAGCCCATCATATTCCTTTCCAGCTACTCATCATATTAAATCAAAACTAAAGCAAAATCAATAAAAATCTGTAGGGGTGACCACCATCACAAGAAAGGAATATTAAACTGCAACGGTACAATACACAATGCGGAGAAATATCTGGTTTTGCTTTCCTTCCATTGATCAGTTGCTTGCTTGGTAACGAAAAATAAATGATTATTCGTTCCTTGTTTGACGTAATCTACTTTTTCATAAATTTCCAAATTTTAGTAAAGCTGAGTTAGGTATAAGAAGGAAATATATAAACCAACAAAAACATATTGTCATTCGCCTCAAAATAGATTCTCTTGTCCAACAAAGGAAGCTGATCATTCGTAGAGAATTCAAAGCCTTGGTGCTTGTTCATTGATTATTGATCCAATTTAGCAGGTTTTAAAAGCCGACACGTATCACAATTTTCAATAGATGGCTAAGCTTCCTTGCGACCGTCCCTTATCTGTCATTTTGCTTCTCTTTGTCTCAGGTATGTTTAATTATTGTTTGTATACATGTGAACGTTTAGCTATAATTAGTTGTTATTGTAATTTTCAAGTTTGAACCATTTAATTCTTTGACAAGCTCTAATTTTGATTACAACACGCACATTTATATTTATAATTAGTGGAACGTTTCATCCTGCCTAAACTCAACTTGAATGCCCCACAGTTGAACTTGTAAGACGCTGAAGCAAGTTCTCTCTCTCTCTCTTTTTTTTTTGGGCTGGTGTTCTTGATGAAATTTTTTGGATTTGAAATATGGATCAAATTTAATTAGAAAATAAACTGAAAACATTAAAAAAAAGCCCGTTTTCTCCAGGGCTTGCATTTTTTAAAAAATATATTTGATGGATGTATACGTCTTAAATGATATTTCTTTCGACATGTATACTTATTTTGATTACAGTGGCATTGATGGCCCACCTTGGCCAAGCACAGGAAATGTGTCATGAGGTAATTCCCGGCAATGGGGATTGCGATGTCACGACATGTCAGGCACAATGCTCTAGTTTGATCCGATTAGGTACAGGAGTGTGCACTCAAGCATTTACTAACCGCGTCATTTGCATTTGCAATTGGGAATGTTCTTCCTAAGTTCACTTCAGTCAATGGGTCATCATTCAATTATCAATAAAATTTGTCAATTTCATTTGGTTTTCATAACTTTTTATGTTCAATGAAAAAAAAAAAAGAAAAGAAAAGGAGCAGTGCGCCTGAGTGAAATTTATGTCTTTCATCTTCTTTTAATTGTTCTTCTTCTCCCTGTCGCCTTTCATCTTAGACTAACTATTCTTTTTCTCTCTTAACACCTTCCATCTTAGACAATCGCAGGTTTTATCTCCCGCTATTCGTCGCTCATTTTTTTCTTACAACTCATAGATCCGAGACCCTAATTTCAAGACTAATTGAAATAATTATTATGAATTTCCAATCAATCCTTTAGTTGGTGATCATAAATGAGTCTGTCAATTAATGATTCCATCACGAATTGTTGATCTCAAATTTCAAGATCTATTAGAGGTTAGCGCTGAACTGGTCATCATCATCCACTCACGGCGCATGGCTGAGGGACAATTTCCAATAAAGTCTGTTTCTTTTCCTGTAGCTTTGTTGTTCAGGTTAAATTTGTGATCAATTACGTTACAGCTTTTGAGGTATGATTTTTATATGATTTCAAAAAAAATTTAATAGTCTCATATGGTTTGATAAATTTATCAAGTAAATTATTTTCTCAAAAATTAACAATTAATTTATTTATTAAAATACTGTTTACATTAATCACAATATTTTATTTATAATTTTATAAAATAGTGCAATAAGAAATTATGAAATTTTTTATTTGAATAATCATATGCAGAACGAGTCTTTTTAATGAGAATATTTGGAAGAAATAGTTAACCCAGTACTCAAAAATCGTATTCAATCATAGATATGTTTTCCGGCTTTGGGAATGAGTGAATCGAACAGAGAAACCCAAACCGGAGCTTGTTGGGCTTCGGAACAATATAATATGCGTCATGAGTAATTGGATTGGACAGAGACTTTATTTGACCATAATTTGCAGGTCAAAAGAACTAAACAATCCATTTTTTATCCTGAAATATAGTGCGGATTGTTTCACAGTAATCAACTGAAAATTTTAATGGTATAAAAATAAGCAGTTTACTGTGTTTAAATAAAAACACTTTACATCATCAAAATTTAAGTAAAATTAGTAATAAAAAAAACATATTTCCTCTTACTCTTAAGACATCGTTTTAAAATTTAACTCTGATATTAAAAGTCAATAGATGTGTTCTTATAATATCATGAATCTCCAATAATATTCAGTAAGATTCACGCCCATATTGAAATTTTAAAGTGAATATTAGGGGCTTATTTTGTTGATTTCTTAAAATTTTAACATTTTTATCTGCAAAAATATTAGAATTTTCACTTGTACAATACTAAAGTATATAATAAAATATTTTCTATTGTTTATATTGAATTTTAAAATAAACATGACTAAGTGGTCTATCTGTTTTGTTGATAAGATGCGATATTCGCATTTAGTGTGCTTCGATTTCACGCGTCTCAATTCATGTATTATTATTTTCTGGAAAGTCTAGGGCAGTTATTACTGTGGGATAAATATCAAGTATATTTCGTCTGATATGGATTGTGCCTAACTTTAATGTGACGTTTGTATTTAGTTCTCATTTTATGAACTACTATTTGGTAAAGTTAAAAGCCTTTATTGGTCTTTTCTTTATTTCTTCTTATTTCTATGCTCTGTAACTTGTAAAATAATTACTTGTTTGTAGAAAGGTTTAACCCTTAACTTCTGCGTGGTTCGATTATAAAAATGGGTTTTACCATCTTTTTTCTTGAGACAATTATAATCTATAAAGTTGATGTAGAGGTAAAGTAATGCAACCAATGGAAAAATTAATTGGGATTAACTCAATTGCCTTTTTTAGTGTTAGAGAAGATAGAGGGATAAATGTTCCGATACAAATATTGTAAAATAATGAGAACGATCTTGTTTTTCTGGCAAATTTGCAAGAAAGAATGACCACAACCACTCAAAAGATAGTTTCACTATTAGAGGACGAAAATTTCCTTCTGAGTAAATCTTGAAGTGAATACGACTCGAGATTAAAAAAAAAAAAAGATGAGGAGATTGTTCCATTTGAGGAGGTCCGATTGTTGGTGGTGATGTGCTACAACTTCTGAAAATTGTGTCTTAAGTAGTATTAGAAAATCGATAAGGGATCCGAACTCATCCACAACAAAATAATTTTGAAAATATTTCATGCAAGTTTTACATACTAGGATCACTAAAATTCTATAATTAATATATAAATTTTAATAAAGCAAGAATTATAATTCGTACCTTATTTTGAAACTTGGACTTTTCTTATCACTTCCTTCAAACTGTTTTCGAACTTTGCTCATTTCAACCATCACAGTTGCACAAGTGTCTTATATGTAATAGTTTCCATATAACTTGTTGAGAAAACTCTACAAATATTATAGAGAAAGTTAGGTCTAAGAGTATTAGCCCCCTTAAACTTAAACATTATAATAAGTTTTAGATATTTTAATAATTTAATTAAAATTAAATTCTAATTTTAATTAAACTTTAATTAGAATTAGAATTGATTCTAATTAAATATCAATTATGATCAAATAAGAACCAATATCTCATATTAATCTTTATTTATTAAATATCTCATATTTAATTATAAAATTTCTTAAACTTTACAGTCAAGACTAACTTGATTAAAATATCATTTCTCTCTTCAATCTGTTCTTTATGTATGACTTATTAGGTTCAAAAAATGTTAGAAATTGATATAAATTATAACTTTAAATCATATTTAGGATTACATAAACCAAACTCATTTGATTTTATAAATGTCAAAGTAGTTTTGACTAAGCTTTTCTTTTTTTGCATGATTTTTCATAAAGTTCAATTCTTTCATCATTCAATATTTTGATTAGACATAGAGCATAAAATCAATGTCTACTTGGTTGGGTTATCGAAGCCCCCAAAATAGTTCTAATTCTTTAAACTTTTGTAGTATTCATGGAACCAAGTCGAATCTTTATAGAACTAAACACTAGTTTCTTAATTTCAAGTAATAAAATAAAATTGGTAGTTTGATTAATTAATTAAGTAAAATTAATACGAAAAATTAAATCAACTAAATTTAAAAATGATAAAGTGAAGATTATCAAACTCCAATTCAAGGGAAAGATTTCATCTAATTGTAACATCGATCATTAGTCTAAAAAGAACATTTTCACGATTTAAGTAGTTAGTCCGAAACATATTAGGATAACTGTAATAAATCTCAAATTTTCCGAAATAAGTTGGTTCAAAACTTATCACCCATTAACTGGTATGATGGCATTCCATATCATATAAATGATAGCAATAAGCTTTGTAAAAAAGACTAAATCTAAAATTAAATAGTCAAGATAGTTGCAACTATTTAATTTAGTTTTCTTGTTTATCATTAGTTAAATATAGAAATCCATAAATAACCTATTTGCTACTTGTAACAATCTTTCATGATAATTATAGATAACTGAGTTCATTGATAGCAATGGAATAATCAATGTTAAATTAAATTGTCAGATTAATCATTCATCAAATATAAGAACTCAAAATAAGAAATAGTTGAATTAAAATGTGAATAAAAGATTTAGAACACAAAACCTCACAAGGTTACAATTAGAATATCGAATCCCCTTAAATCAAAATGAATTAGTTTAGCCACACATGGCTTTCGATACAGTAACAAAAATATAAGAAAGACAAAGAATTGAGAAAAACTTAAGAAAAGAGAACCCTTTTCTGTTGTGAGGAAAGTCCCTTTTTTAGGGTTTTCTGATCTAATCTAATCTAATTCTAACTTGTAAACATGTTTATCTAAAACAAATTCAAATTCCTACATGATAAGGATAGAAGGAAGTTTTCTCAGTTAAACTTCAACTCTTCAAATGAACATCCTTATCTATTGTAACAATCACTTTACTTCATCCAAAATTCGTGATTATCATCAATAGAGTTCATATTTGATGCAATCCCTACTTTTAATCTCCTAAAGCAAAACAAATATCAATTTTCATATTTAAGCACCAAAATAAATCTAAAAGAAAGGAGATAATATAAAACATTATGTCAAGATAGGATCTTATCAAATTCCCCCACACCGGACTCATGCTTGTCCTCAAGCATACATTAATTTAATACATTAATCATCTTAACAACAACCTCTCATCTCCTTTCATATTATCCAAAAATATCCAAAAGCCAATTCACATTTAAGGTTTAAGATAAGATAACAATCGAGAGAGTAAGCACTCATATAACACATTGTTAAAACATAGCATCTCATCAATTTCATCAAAATCAAATGAACAAGACTTGACACCCTCTCAACGATTTCACTCTATACACCTAAAGTGTTTAGGGTTCAATAAGCTCTCAAATCAAAACATAGCAAGTTATTTCTATATGTTTGCTCAAGAATCATATCTCCACTACTAAACAAAATGAACTTAATCTATAAATCAAAGGGACTTTATAAGGGTTGTAACATGGCTTAGGTAAGGTATGATAGGAAGCTTTTTGACTAAATAAATTGAAGGGAATTATATAAACTTATCTACATAAGTTTCAACTTAAATGAAAATACACTTGATTTAAATAACATCTCTTTCAATCACTTTTTATTTTCTTTTTTCTTTTTTCTTTTTCTCTTTTTTTCTTTTTGTTCTCTTTCTTTCTTTTTTTTAAAACAAAAATATCAAAGAGGAGATTTTGTTTTGTTTTTTTAATACTTCTACTCAACTCTATAAAAAATCAAAACAATGCAACTTGAATCATCTAATTAACTTTTCATGGAAATAATAAAAAGCCTATACAAATAAACTCGACAATTCCTTCAATTTAGGGGTTTAAAATTGATAGGTGTGATTTGCATCATGTTTTAGGGTTTAATTTGTTATGTTTTAAGTGTTAATTTGAGTGTTTAGTATGTGTTTAGGTTAGAATTGTGTTAGTTTATGTGTTTAAGTGTTTTTATGGGTTATTATAAGTCTTTGAGCTTAAATATTATGTTTTTGAGGTACCTTGATGTGTTTTTTAGTGTTTCAGGGTCAACATCAAAGAACAGAGAAGTTTCGGAGACTTTCGGGCCGAAACCACAGGCCACGATCGTGACAAAAACATGTGAGCCAGGCCACAATCGTAGCCTAAGATAGAATACCCTACCATAACCCCCAATCGTGGCATTTGGGCTATGATCATGACAAAAAGGTTTGATGCAGGCATGCCACGATTGTGGCCTGTGTCCGGTAGACATGTAAATAAGAGAAAAAGTCAAGTTTTGAGGGATTTTTTAGACCGTTTCGACCCTAGAAAAACCCTAGGGTTACCAAGGTATTTAAAGATCATGAAGAACAGAAGAGAGATAGAGATTTTGCATTAGCCACAATCCTGAAACCCTAAAGAGTTTTATCAACAGATTGAGGAAGAAACGAAGGAAGAGAATAGAAAGAAGAAGCCTACGCAAAGTACTTCCCGGAACGAGAGGTTTCCTGCCATTGCTGCCTCTGTCATCTGTTCCACTCGTATTTTCTGGTTTTGTTACCAATTTTATTGATGTATAGAATTGGTATAGTAGTTGAGAATAGGATTGTTGAATGTTGAGATTTGTCTAAACTCACCTTCGGGATATTTTGTCTCTAATAATAATGAAATTTGATTATCGTGTTTTTATTTTATTATTTATGATTTAATTTCTGTACTTCATAATTCAGTAACAAACTAAGAGGGTGAAAATCAATAAATTGGGCTAATGAGAGTTAAGCAATTTAATAGATCAAGAATTGAATCAAATTGGTAAATTTGTGTAACAAGAGATCTTGCATAGCTTTGGCTGTTTTCTTTGGACAACTTAAGATCTAAGTTAGGTTTGGGATAAATTATGAATTGAGAGGTTGCAATTTCTCATAATCTAATTAGGGTTTATAAATTAGGATCAATGATTATAACTCGAGAGAGAGTAATCAACCCTAGGACCATCTAAAACCAGTAATTCAATAAATTCATAATCAATTAGGTTTTCATTAAAGTCGGATAAAAATCCCCTTTCTCTCAATTGGTAGTTTTTACGTTATTTTATGATTGGGTGTTGCAATTGCTATCTTGTCTATATTTTCAAATTTGATTATTGGAATTAATTGCATGATTAAATAATTTCTTGTTTTAGTTTTATTTATTGAATTATTGTTAATTGTATGCAGCCTTAGATTTTAGGATTAGATTAACCATCCTTGTAGGATCGACACCTTAGGTAGAATATCGAGGTTTAAAAAATACTAAAACTTTGTCATATCGAAACCTGTGATCAAGTTTTTGGTGCCAATTAATTTAGTTCTATAGTTTAAGGTGTTTAGTTAGTTTTTAATTTTTGTTTTCATTCTTTCTTTTCTATTTCAGAAATTGTACTCTTGCATAAAAACAAGAGTCACATGAGCTTCGAATCGTGCAGCTGAAACATTAGACTTAGATATCACTCAACTAGAACGAACCCTTAGGAAAGCCTAGTAAGAAGAAGAAGAAGTGATCGTGAAATCAGCAATGACTGAGGAATTTTAGCAGAACATGGACCACGGAGTGAACCAAGGATGTCAATAACAGACCTTTATGGACTTCGTGAGGCTAGTGTTCAATGCGGCAAACTAAGGAGTAGCTAGGCCACCTGTTTAAGCAGCCTCCTTTGAGATTAAACTAGCCCTCCTAAATATGCTCCAGCAGAATGTGTAGTTTTATGGATTGGCAAACGAGGATCCTAATGCACACATAGTGAACTTCCTCGAAATTTGTGATACTTTTCGGTATCATCGGATGTCGGAACATACAGTCAGAATTTGGTTCTAGCCCTTTACCTTTAGAGATAGAGCAAAGGCGTGGTATCATTATTTGAACTCGACCAATGTCACGATGTGGGATCAGCTAGTTCGTGCCTTCTTGTGTAAGTATTCCCCTCTAAACAAGACCACGAATATCATCAAGGAAATCACCAATTTTCAGCAAGGTGATGGGGAATTGATCTATGAAGTGTGGGAGAGATACAAGGATTTGTAACGGAAGTGCCCAAACCACAACCTACCCAAGGAATTCCTATTGCAAACATTCTACAATGGAGTAAACCCACCGATGAGAGGCACAATTGACATAGCTTCAAGAGGATCATTAATGAGGAAGATAGTTGATGAAGTAGAAGAATTGATAGAGGAGATGGTGAGCAATAGCTACTCATGGACGAACGGGCGGGGTAGGCAACCTGCTACCTTTAGAGAGTAAAAAGGAATGGTGGTGGTCGATCAGATGACAGAAATGCAAGTGAAGATAAATAACCTGATACGATAACTCAATAGCATGAAGGCTTCATCTACAGCTCCGGTGAAGCCCGTACAACTTAAGTGTGAGCTCTATATACATATGGACACGATACCGTGGACTATTATTTGATGAAAGAAGGTGATCCGGAGCAAGTAAATCATATGGGACAGCAATATAGACGAGAAAGGGGAAACAATCCCTACTCCAACACGTATAACCTAAGGTAGAAGAATCACCCTAACTTCTCTTGGATGACCAATGCTAGAGGAAAGTTCAGTCCTTAAGGACAATCGGGCTTCCAACAAGATAAATTAAGCTTGATGGAAACTAAGCTAGACAAGATTTTGGATAAAATTGAACGCATGGAGGATGCACATAGGAGGCTTAAAAGCAAATTCGAACAAATAACGAAGAACTATACCTCGTCAATACACAATCTGAAAGTCCAAGTAGGCCAACTAGCAGAGGCAAAGTCTACTCAGAATGCAAGAACACTTCCAAGCAATACCAAGTCTAACCCGAAGGAATGGATCATGGCTATTAGTTAGACCCCAAGATAAGGAACCTGAACAGGTGAAGCAAGAAGGAGATAAAGGAGAAGGTCAAGTAATTAAGAAATTCCTTCCAAGTGAGTTCGTAATTGAGCCAATTAAGGCAACTCAACCTAGAATTCCTTACCCTATTATCGGTCAGTTGGAGTTCATGTCAAATAGGGAAGCGAGGAATTTGAAGGAGATTAAATCAAACAGTGTCAAGGAAGTGACGAAACAACTACAAACGAAGGTCACACTGATGGAATCTGTCAAGAAAAAGGTTAAGGAGCGCACATCGGAAGACACTCTAACATTGCACAGATGAAGGAGGACAAAGGGTATTTTTATATTCCTTGCTAGTATCAATGGAGTCATCATAGATAGGGCATTACCAAATTTAGGAGCGAGTATCAACATGACGCCCTACACCTTTAGTCAAAAGTTAGGGTTAAGAGATTTAGTACCCACAAAGATGTTGGTAAAGACGACTGACGAAACAGTGCATCAACCGAAGGGGATTATTAAGGATGTGCACGTAAAATTTGATAAATTTACCTTTCCCACAGACATATATATTAGACATTGGAGAAGATGTTAAAACCCCAATGGTTCTTAGACAACCGTTTTTAGTCACCGGTTGTTCAATCATTGACACTGATGGGGGTGAACTAACTCTAAGGGTAGGAAAAGAGCAAATAACCTTCCAAGTGTCAAGGAAAGACTACAGTTCTTCATTACCTTCAATGAAGATCAAGGAACTCGAACCTCCAGGAGAATGGGAAGATATCAAGGACCCTAGGAATGCATTCAGAAAGAAGCACTTACGTAAAAGAAGGCAAGGAAAGGAGAATCATAAGGAGTGAAAATCATAGCATGGTAGCTTAGGGACAAATTGTGAGATTAGTGACTACACTATCATTGCAACCTTCATTTGAACCACCGTGAGCTAAAAAGAACATCAAGCTACCGATGTTAAAAGAAGCGATGTATAGGAAGCTGATAGGTGTGCATTAGTTTATATTTTTCTATGTAATTGGCATGTGTTTTCTTACATACTTGTTGATTATTGTTGTAGTTTAGGATTCATTTTGTATATTTTTGTTTAGTTTGATTTCCATTGTTGTTCTCTTATGTTTGATGTTATGATGTTAATTTAGGGCAAGAATTGACTATTTTTGCATAGGAAGGAAGATGGAGCAACTTAGAGATTGAGCTAGAAATCAAGAGGAAAAGAAAAGAGGAAGTGTTTTGTGGCCAATTCTCATGATCGTGGGAATCATAATCTGAGACAATATGCAGGGCTTCATTAAATTTAGGAATTTTGGATTGTTTAAGGATAATTAAGCAGCCATCTTCAAAGTTGACAAAACCCTTCTATAGAAACACCATCCTTGAGTGAATAACACAAGTTTCTAGCCTTGAGGAAGGATTAAAGTCAAGTATTATCATCAAAATTGAGGAAAATAGCATATCAACACCAAAATTTCCAGATTTTGGCAAAGAAGAGAAGGAATTTCTTTATTCAATTTTCTGTCACTTTTACTTCTTATATTCTTTGTAAAATGGTTTATTTGAATATTGATGATGTTATGGAGACCATGTTAGGCTAATTTAGTTTTAAAGATTACTTTTGAACTATTTTGTCAGAACTCCTATTTTATTGAATTGAATGAAGTTGTCTTTGATGATTGTTGATTTTTTTGGTTATCTTACAACAAATTGAGAGAGTGAGTAAGATAAATTTGTGTAGGATTGTACAATGAGACTTGGCAACCTATAGACTAGCAATCTTCACGTTAATTAAATAGTTAGAAGAGAGATCTCAGCTAGTCAATTGATCACCTATAAGATAGTGTAATAACTATTTGAATCGGTAGAGTTATTGAGTAGGTTAAGAGATTGTCCAATTGATTCCCTTTAATTCGATTAGGAGCAATTAATTATAACTTGAGAGCTTAGTTAATACATTCGGAAATCTAGGGTGAGACACAATTTAATCAATAAAATAGGAGGGAGACAAAATAGAGAAAAAAGTAATCTCTAGTCTTTAGATTCTTAAATTATGGTTGTTCTGCATGTTGTTATTGTCTATTGCTTTGTGTTAGTCTTTTATTTTTAATATAATTTGTCAGATTATTTTTATTAAACAATCTCATTTCTTAAACAAAGTTTTGTCTAAATTAAGTGGAGTCTGGGCATCAATTCCTGTGGGATCAATATCTACTCTTTTTAACTACAAGTCACAACCTGTTCACTTGCGATTTTTAAGCGTAAAACAAGTAGATAGGTTTTACTGTCAACAGACGCAACCCGTGAAATTTATTTTCTTTGATTTTTTTTGTTAGAACGTTTGAATTCCGTATTTAGGATTATTTTGTTTCCAAATAAAATCAAGAAGGAATAGATTTTGATATAAATTCGAAGATTGATCAATCAAGTAAAAGAGAGGTGAAAGGCCACAAAAGAATTAAGAAGTGAATTTGAAAAGAACGTGAAAAGAGTTAAAAAGAAAAAAAAGAATCGGTGGAAAACTGCCAGGCCACGATCGTATCCTGCGACTGGGCAGAAAAGGGAAACACGCGTTTTTAAAAGAAATTTTTACCATTTTTACCCTCCAACCACCTATATATTCATTTCTAACTTCACTTTTTCATTCACTTTTATTTTTATTTTATCTCTCTAGAATTAAAACCTACAAAAGCTCTCATATCTCTCTACAAAAATTTCAAACCTTTTCTTCCATACTTTACCTATTCACAAGAAATATGTCGCACATTAAGCAATCAATCAGACAGGAGCAATCATCGGGACAAAAGTAAGTTACGGGACGAGGGAGAAGAAACAGAACAGAAGACTTTAGAGCCCCCTTCCCGATCTACACAGAGGAGAAAGGTATTCATTTCCAATCCCTAAATTACCTGAGTCATTGAATAGGTGTGGATATTTCTGTTTCATTGCTTCCAAAGGCTCCCACGTTGCCTCCTCTATCGAATGGTTCCTCCACAAAACTTTGACCAACTTCACCACCTTGTTTCTCAAAACCTTTTCCTTCGAACCCACAATCTCCACTGGTTGCTCGTCATAGGTCAAATCCTCCCTCAATTGAACCTCGGAAGGTTGAACTATGTGCGAAGGGTCGGATCGATACCTTCTCAG
>JAOQMS010000004.1:27573277-27591230 GCA_027563885.1 Erythroxylum longipes
ATTTTGATGTGCTTATATGCTGTGAAATGTTAGTGAGATTGAAGCATGCATGAATCATATTTGTTTATGAGTTGTTTGATAAAGAGGAAATTTTGTGAAATAAGTACTTAATGATTTTTCAAGCAAGATTACTATGGTTTCTAAATTGCATAATTCAATAAGTTTTGCAAAAAGGTTTCTACTTGTTTCTTAATGATAAACCTGTTACCCACGAGATTTAAGCTCACCCCCTCCCAATTCTGTCCCATTCAGGTGAAGAATAAGAAAGTGAGTAAGTCAAGAGTCAAGGCAGCACTCCAGACTGCATATTTTCTTTTGTACTCTTAAGTTAGATTTTTGAGAACTTAAGGCTTTAGCCACCTTTTTAGCTTTACTAATCCAAGTGTATTGATGTATCGTGGCTTGTAAGGTTATTAAAGTTTTGTATAACCAATATTTGTTTGAGGATGAATGAAATATATATATGTTCTACTCACGATCATGAACACTGTTAAGTTTTCACGTTGCATGTGTTAATCAAATGAGTATGAGGCTTTGAAAAGCAGTCGGTGTTTATGTTTCTGTGTTCTATCCTTAGATTTGAATGAATGAGGGTGGTTGGAAGGATTTAAGTCTGTATTAAGTAAGATAAATTGCAAGAGGAAAAATACAGATGAAGTGTATCGTCTGTGCTGACGTCACACACATACGACACGTCATCACACAGATGACACGTCAGCACACAGACGACATATCAACACACAGACGCAAGGAATCGTCTGTGATGACACATTATAAGGCAGACGATAGGTGGTCAACCCAGAGGATAAAATTCAACTACAGACGATAAAACACAAACGATAGAACACAGACCATAAGCAAATTTAGGTGATGGGCTAACCACAAACGGTACAAAGAAGAAGTTAAGGCCAATACATTGGACAGTTGTTTAGCTGAAGTTAGTCACAGAATTCAATTAAATAAAGGTTTTTCAACAAGAAGTGGGTATCAAGGATCAAGAAACAGTTAAAAACTTAGACTAAGTACAAATCGTAGGACAAGGTGGTAAGAAGAGATCAAGATGAAAATCCGCCTTGATCAAGGATTTTCTGGTGTGGGCATTCCACCCTTATGGGATACGCGTCCAGATGTCACTTAGGACGTCAGCCACGTGTCTTGCAAGGGGTGGGGTCCCAACACCTATGGTATCAGAAAACGAGTTAAACTCCGGAGACGGGATCTAACACTTGTGGTATTAGAGCATTAAGATGAATCAAAAATGGTTAAGGTATTTTTCATTAGATTATGCCACGTTATATGACTCCGGATAGTTAGCTAATAAGGGTTTTTTTGAAATAACCCTACAGGGTAATAAGCTCACGTTTTATAATATTCTAGATAGTTGGGCTCCGAAAATGGGGTCCAACACTAATATATTTATAGCCATTGGCAACGGGCCACACAATCAAACATATATATATATATATATGAGCATTCACATAGGCATACACTTCTTATCTTAATCTAGAAATGACAGTTCGGCATTTACAATTTCAATTCACATTTCATAATTCAATACATCATCGCATAGGACATCTTGGATATGATTTAACATCAAAGCGTAATACATAACTTCATCAAAACTTACCACTTTTTAGATCTCGTGTGCCACAAGTGGGCATCCGGGGGAAGGCTTTACGTCGACGTACACGTGATACGAAACGGTTCCTCTGTCGCCCAAACACAATCAAATCTCATGATCAATTCAATCATTCACAAGTTCATATTCACTTGCCTTTTCTTCTTTCCATTTAAAACAAAATGCCATGATACAATTCCAAGGCATAGCATAATTATACTCACCATTCAATTTTTATCACATGTCATACATTATAATGCAAATCTCTACATCACAATATTTTAAAGCAAATCATTTTAACACACAACACACACACAAGGCAAATTTGCTCATTTCACAATAACTATAAATAAATTACCCACCTGGAATTCCTTGCCTAGAAACTTGCTTTAAAATGCCTCTTTTCTTGCTCCTCTTGCCTCTCCTCTTGATTTCCTTCAACATTGGCAAAAACCCCAATTCAATAGGAATTCAAATTGAGAACCCAACAACACATTCACTAAAATTGATTCTAGAATACTTAAACCCATGCATTTTCTAAGCTTCATAAACCAAAATCCTTCCAAAAAATTCAAAAGATTAAAATTGCTCTTACCTTGAATCTTTACCAAATAATGAGATTTTTGGCTCAAATGAAAGTTCTTCTCTTCCTCTTTCTTTTTCTCTTCTTGAACAACCTCAAAATCTTTCTTAAAGACTAAGAAAAGATGAAACCTAGCTTGTCTTCTTCCTTCTTCTAAAAAAAATGACTCCCTCTCTCCTTTCTCTCTTGTTTTTCGTTGTTTTCTTCTTTCTCTCCCTTATTCACGTTTTTCTCCTTCTTGAAAGCAAGACAACATTTTTCCTCTTCCCATTTTACCCTTAATGAGTGCTAAAAGTCATCTTTGCTCTTCCTTTAATGCTTCTTGCCTTTTAACCTTAAGTGGCATGCCAAAATTGCCCTTACACATTCTTACTACTTTAATCTAATTAATCAATGTAATAAAATCCTATTAACACTAAAATAAAGGTCATGATAGAATTATTATTGGAGTTAATTAATTAACTCCAATAATAATTCTATCATGACCTCATAATTCATTCTAAGGCAAAAATTCAAATTCCATACTTATTCCATAAACTATCATGCTTAATTCAACAAAAAAAATTTCAGGTGCCAACATTCTTACCCAAAATTATTCTCGCCTTTTCCTTCAGCTTTCTTTTATTTATGCACAGTTCCTTCAAGAATTTTGCATATTTCAAAACTTTCTTAATGGCTTCAAGAAGTGGTATATTGATTTCAACCTTTTAAAAGGTTTCTAGGAGCTCTCTTTCGTACTCACCTTCTTTTAGTTTGCTCAACCTACTAGGAAAAGGACGTACACGTGCATTAATTGATATCGATCAAAATGAATCTTTTTTTACCTTTATTAATTCTTAAGTTAGAAGTTCTTCCTTCTTTGCTCCATCATCATGCTTTTATAGCTCCATTGGTAAAGAAGTCCTAGATTAAATTTCCTTACCACTTCTCAAACTCATGGCACTCATATTCTCCTTAGGATTCACCACCATTTAGGAGGGTAACTTTCCTGATGCTTGCGCTTTCAATTTACTTACCGAGTTGACTAATTGAGTAATTTGATTTCCTAAGTTTTGAAGGTGTGCCTTTGTTTCTTATTGAAATTGTTAAGTGTTAGTAGCAAGTATCTTAACAATTTCATTTAAAGACATACCTGAATTTGAAGATTAAGGTTAGGCATATATAAAGGCTTGAGGTTGTCTATTAAAATTGTGAGGATGATATCTTTATTGCCCTCCTTGATTTCCATAGCTCAATTTTAGATGATCCCTCTATCCTGGATTGTAATGATTGGAATATAGGTCATATTTTCATTGAGATTGGCCAGGAAATCTCCCTATCTCATTAGCTTCTTGAAGAGAGTCTTATTGTAATATAGGGCACATATCTATAGGATGTCCAGAAAATAAGCATATTCTGCACCCTTTTGCCGATTGAGATTGACCTACAACCAATTGACAAACTAGAGCAATCAAATCTGAAATTTTATCCTCAAGGTGCGTGTTACTTAGCTAATTCACAGGCTTAAACCCTCCATCCACCCTTATCCCAAACTATTGAGAATTTTTAGTCGTAATTGATGTCAATTATCTGGCCACCTCAGGTGTTTTGTTTACCAAAGCTCCTCCATTAGCTGCATCAATTATACTTCAATCCATTAACAATAATTCTTCATAAAAGTATCGGATCAAAAGTTGATCAGGAATTTGATGATGTGGCCAACTGGCGCATAATTCCTCAAACCTTTCCCAATATTCATATAATGTTTCTTCTGTAATTTGTCTTATCCCACATATCTCTTTTCTGATATTGGCTACTCTTGATGTAGGAAAGAACTTCTCCCAAAACATTCTTTTCATCTCGTCCCATATTGTTACTAAGCCATGTGGAAGATAATATAGCCAATCCTTTGCCTTATCTTTTAATAAGAACGGAAAGGCCCTAAGATTAATTTGTTCTCCTATCAACCCTTGTGGTGTCATTCCAGAGCAGACAACATGAAATTCTTTCAGGTGTTTATGTGGATCTTCACTTGCAAGACGAAAAAAATAAGCAATAAGTTAATCAAATCAGATTTCAATTCAAAATTTACCTCAACATCTGGAAATTGAATGCATAAAGGTTGTTGATTTAAATTCGGTACTGCTAACTCCCTCTATGTTCTGGGGTTGAGATTTGTCATCATTTCATCTACTTCTTGAAAATTAGAGTCTTCACCAATTATTAGATTTACTTCAACTTTCATGTTTAAAGGTTAATGACTGCTTCCTTGCTTAATCTCTTTTCTTAAACGATGCGCTATCCCCTCAATTTTCAAATTATATTGCAATTTAATTGTCTGAAAATTATGAGTCATACAAGACAAGAGGTTAGTAGTAATTGTAAAATAAAAATGCAAAGAAACTAAGAAACTTGAAATATTTCCCCAACAACAGTGCCAAATTTTGATCCGATTATCGAAGCCCCAAAATAGTTCTGTTTCTTCAAAGTTTTATAGTAGTCATATAACCAGGTCGAATTTCTAGAGAACTAAACACTAGTTTATTAATTTTAAGTAAGAAAATAAAATAGGGTTTTTGATTAATTAATTAATTAACTAAAATTAATACGAAAAATTAAATCAACTGAATTTAAATAAGAGAAAGTCAAGATTACCAAACTCTAATTCAAGGGAAAGATCTCATCTAGTTGTAACATTGATCATTGGTCTAAAAACAATATTTTCAAGATTCAGGTAGTTAGCCTGAAATATATTAGGATAGTCGTAATAAGTCTCAAATTTTTCTAAATTAATTAGTTCAAACCCAACATCCAAACCTTATCATCCATTGACTAGGTGTGATAACATTCCATATCAAATAAATGATAATAATAAGCTCCATGAAAAAGATTAAACCATAAATTAAATAATCGAGATAGCTGCAACTATTCAATTTAGTTTTCTTGTTTATCATAAGTTGAATATGGAAATTCAAAATTAACCTATTTGCTACTTTTACAGTTCTTTCATGACAATTACAAATCACTAAATTCATGAATAGTGATAGAATAATCAATATTAAATTAAATTATCAGATTAATCAAATATTAATCATTCATCAAATATAAGAACTCAAAATAAGAAATATTTGAATTAAAACGTGAATAAAAGATTTAGAACACAAAACCTCACAAGGTTACATCTAGAATATCAAATCCCCTTGAATCAAAACGATTTAGTTTTAGTTTAGCCACATATAGCTTTAGCTCCAATAACAAAAATAAAAGAAAGACAAAGAATTGAGAAAAACATAAGAAAAGATAACCCTTTTTTGTTGTGAGGAACGTCCCTTTTATAAGGTTTTATGATCTAATCCTAATCTAATTCTAGCTTGTAAAGATTTCTATCTAAAACAAATTCAAATTCCTACATAATAAGGATATAAGGAAGTTTTTCCCGTTAAAATCTAACTCTTCAAGTGATTACTTTTATCTATCGCAGCAATCTCTTTACATCATCTAAAATTCGTGATTATCATCAATAGAGTCCATATTTGATGCAATTTCTACTTTTCATCTCTTAAAACAAAACAAATATTAAAATTCATATTTAAGCACCAAAATAAATCTAAAACGAAGTAGATAATATCAAATATTATGTCAAGATAGGATCTTATCACAACTCTATTTGAGTCCAATAATGTTAGTTCTCTACTATAGTGAATGATTATATTAATGCTATTTGTAAACTATTTACAAAGCGTCATTCTACTTTGGCGAAGATTTTCTCAAATCAATTCTAATCAAGAATAATAGAATATTTTTCCTAATTACTTTAGAGTGATGAATCATATATTGATTACTCAGCTACCTCAATATAGTTCATACTATATATATCCAATGACTATCGACTAAGCTACCCTTGACTAGAATATGTTATAAGTAGTATCAAAATATAACAATTCCTATATGAGATAACTTTGGAGATCTTAAGTCAACCAATCACTTATACAATCATCACAATAAGAATTTTCATAGACATACAAGTTATGTTCCAAATAGAATTTTCATATCGGGTCAGTTTAATGATTTTATTCTCTAATAAGTACCAAAATGTTTGCTTAAGTATCTTCATACTTTAGTCAATATGATTGATTCCTCTTTTCATATGGAAGAAACCTAACATGTGTTCGTCTTTTTACAATCTATTAATGTCCTGTCTTAATAGAACAACGACTGGAAACAATTTACGGATAATACATAAATGCAATATAAATCTTATAATTATGATCTCATCATAATTTCATTTACAATTTATATTTATTTCATGAACTTTATCATATATATCTAATGTGTATAAGATATATAATAAATTTAAATAATTATATCACTAAACTACAATAAACCGATTGATTGTAGGGCATAAACCAACAAATAACTCATTTGAAATACACAATTTATAAATTATTATCAATACCCATACGAAAGGTACCATATCCTGAAGTCGACCATCATAAAAATGGGATTGTAACTCTCGTGTTGCCAATTAAGCCATTGAAGTTTCAATATACAAAAAAAAAAAAAATTGAGGAGCCTTGCATTATTTGTACATTAGTTATAGGCTTGTTCAAGCAATTACTTGCAAACAAAAATTCGACATTTACTACTTTATGGAACCTATTAGAATGAGCAAAACATAAACGGATCAGGTAGAATTAATCCTACTTTTCTTCAGATGGCAGTAAAGGCCTTAATATGAACGCGTCAAACCCTTGAAGCAACCCTTTAGACTCCAAATGGCAGTATTTCATCTTTGCATTAAATGTCTTATCGAAAAGGCTCGTACTCTTTATATTTTTGCTCATGAAACAGATCAATTTACTCGTAGAAAAAAGTTTAAGGGCATAATTTCATGATGGCCAAGCACAAGCTTCACTTCACTCATTTTCTGTTCCTTCTCAATCTGCTCTCTGCAGGTTTGATCATTAATTAGTTAACAACTTGTATACAAGATCAATCTCAAACTTGTTAGACAATTTTGTCAGAGATTTGAAGAACATATGATTTAGATCCTTATCATTTTGTCAAAATCTTTTGAGTGTTCAGATGTTGTCAAGTGTAGCATTACTAAAGATAACAGTAGCATCTCAACATTTTTGCATGTAATTGTTCACGAGGGGAATAGGTTTCTTTTCAAGAACTCGCATTACGTTATGAAATAGAATACGTACATGTGTATTTATGTGTGTGTAATCGTATTTTAAGTCGCAGATAAATTAGAGACAGCACAAGAGGCAGAACTTGGTCGCATATTATGTTCAGTGGAATTAAATCCCAACTACTGCGATATTGTGGAATGCAACAAGTCGTGTAGAAAGAGTTGTGGTGGCATTAGCTAGTGCGCCTTTTTGGACTTCCCAATCTCATTCCACTGTGTTTGTGAAGGCCCCTGCTCCCAAATTTTTTTGTCGCTTTTCGCTTCTTATACTTGCTTATTGTGTTGCTTTTTCTGTTTCCCAAATGAATTAACACCAATTTTTTTTCTTTTTTCTTCAAAATCGTCGTTTTCGTGATAACAAAAGTAATCTAGAGCACTCGACCAAAAAAAAAAAAGTAATCTAGAGCATTGTTAAAAGCATACTTTTGCTCTTACAGATTCTCTATCTAATTTTACCTTGCCCAACTCTATCCGATGATTAAAATGATGTCGTTTTGGGCATTTGACAAGGTTAGAAACCATAAAATTAAGCAGATGATCCCACTCACTTTTGCTTCTAAGTTTGACAGAAAAAAAAAAAAACTATGCAGTGAAGAACAGTAAACTCGTATAAAATGTTAAAGATGCTAAAATCAATATCACTCAAGTGATTGTGATTGTGATCCAAATATGGCAACTATATGCACAGAACTGTGTTTATTGCGTTACTGAAGAGGCCAGATGTGGATGAAATGGTTTATTAACTAACTGATACAAGGTAAAAGTATAAGCCAATTAGATAGGTCTACGTCCATTTATATTGGAGGTAGCTTACAATAGTATCTGCAAAAGCATACGGTGTCTCTGCACTCTCCTTCACCGTAGGGTTCCTTGGAACATTCTTTTCTGCAGTTCTGAATATCGCAAGTGTGAATGGTCAGCCTTTTATGACATGTATGTTCAGGTATCCTAGCGCCTTGAAGACCCAAAACTTGACCTGTCTCTCAGAAAATGTGAAACAATTTAAAAATGTGATGGCAGTTTACGTGTATGTGTGCGTGTGTTCCTGGTTGCTGCAGGCATTTCCTTTTAAGTAAAACTCGTTTATCTGGGGACACAAAGAGTACAGATTCCTAAAGTGGGCTGAAAAAATTAGTGGGTAATTTATCGAACTTGCTTGCTTGTCTAGAGTTTTTAACATCAAATTACTTCAGGTTTGCAGGTCTACGAACACAAAACAGTCCACGTTATAGAATAATTTTGTTTCTACAATCCCAGACACGTAACATCGTTTTTTATTCTTATTAAGTGGGTTCGTTCTTCTACAAATTAAGACCATGGGTTTTCTATATTGTTTTTTAGCTCAAACTCTGTTGACTTAGATAAACCTTTTAGATTTTAAGGTGTTTGGCAGCTATCAAATTTGAATAAATGTGTTAATGCAAGTCATAAGCTAAAAGGTTCTAAACAGAAGAACCTGAGATAATCAGGAGGAGAAGACAGAAGTATGCACTGAATATCTTCATGCTTCCAATTTCTCCAACTTGATTGTCTAGCCTCAGCAGTCCAAGTTCTGTTTCCTCTTGGTTAAGACTAAGAGAGAGCCCAAAGTTTAGTACCTTGCTTATATGGTAATTAAGATATATAGTAGCTAACATACGTTTATATTCTGTCCAGGAGAAAAAGTATTGTCAAAGATCCCCACGTCATTTGTCATAAGCTTTTTCTTTTCGAAGAGAATATGTCCGTTTCCTTTTTCAGGCTTCGGAGTATGCTTTCTCGCTCACGCCATCCCTAATGCAGAGACAAAAGCGAGGCACGAAGAAAAGAAAAGAGAAACAGACCGTTGCAGAGACGTGTCAGGCAACTAGTCCACTGTTGGAACGTTATTTTTTTCCCCTCTCTTTTGTTTTTGGTAATTATTTTTATGCTTTTGACAATCGAAGCCATGATAAGTATCAAGCTACAGGAGGAAGCATCGGCCTCGCATTGCCCTTGTGGAGTATGTAATTCCAATTGATCCCCAAAACACAGAACCACTTGATTTGCTAATCAGACTATTTTCTTATTTACACCAAGCTGTTCGTGGCGATGACGTGCCAAGCTAATAACTTACTTTATACGTTGGGGAAGGGTTGAGCACTCGCAAATTCACTTTGGGTTTGATTTTTAATTTCTAACAATCTCGATTAGACTCTGGCAAAGCCAAACAATATCACTCAAAGTTTGTAATCCACAAAATTCGAAAGAAATTGATTTAGACAGTAAACTTGACAACTCTACTGTCGTATAGAATGAAAATTAACCTGAAGAAATGACTTATAATCTTTAAATTAGTGAGCGAACGTAAATGGTGCCATGATCCCACTTGTAAAGAAACAGAAAGATGATGCATGACCAACCGTCCACTATCAAAATTTGCTAGTACTAGCCTACCGTGCATTCTGACGCTGGTTCAACCTTAAAGCACGATGATCACAGACTTTGTAATATCTACCAAAAAGAGTTGACTGACTACTAGTCCACAATATTCATGTACGACCTAAGAGTAGGATATTCATTATATCTAACATACAAAATTTGAAGTAAAAAAACATTCAGGTGAAACACAATCCCAAAATTACCTTTGCAAAACTGAAAGTACCCACAAAAGTTTTGGACACAGATAAAACAACAAAAAGTGAAACCTTGAACATAACTTAGTAGCCACCCTTGAGATCGTTGACAACATCGTAAGGAATGGGTGTAACAGTTTCCAATGTTGCACCTTCTACCATGAAGCCAGGCTTAGGGCCCTCTGGCTGCCTCTTTGTGCTAATAATAACGCCTTTGGCCTTGGCTTCAGCCTTCAATTCATCATTTTTCTTCTTCCTCAACTGGAACTCCTCGGTGCATCTTGAAGGCTGCAGATGCTCAACTCGTACATGGATCCTCTTCTTAATAATCCTGTTACCAACCTGTGATCCAATACATGTATTATATACAATCTCCCATTTCTAATAGACAATCCAAATGAAGTAATAATAAAAGTAGAAAGTGGGATGCACAATCAAAATTTAAAGATGTAAGAAAACATAAAATGTCCAGCATCTAATTGCATTCTGCATTAAAATTCCTGTCAAAATTAAAATTGAAGATCCATAACTATGAAAACACAGTGTTGAAGAAGCATCAATCCCTAAACCTCAATCCACATAATAGAAACAAGCAAAAAATGAATTATCATAAACAATAAACAGAGTGAAAATCTTACAACATTTAACATCCAACTGTATCTCCTGAAACTACGTACCAATCTACAATTTAAAACCAAATGTCCTAAACACCAACGAAAAAATACGATGATGTGATATAATCAGATGCAAAGACTTCCTTACCATTCATATGCTATTAAAAAAACCCAAAAATAAAGCCTTAAAAGCCTAAAACAGAAAAAGTGAAGCACAAAACAAGCAAAAATACAAAATAAGCAAAACCCGTTACAAAAGACCAAAATTTTCGTTGAAAGAAAGAGCATTTGAAACAATTAAAACAAGAAATGTACCTGCTTGTTAATCTCCACGCCAATAGCGCGCTTGGTAACGTTCCAAACGCGACCAGTACGACCATGGTAGAACTTATGGGGCATACCCTTGTGAACGGCGCCGTTGACCTTTATGTCGACGTAGTCGCCGATCTTGTAGGTCCTAAGATATGTGGTCAATGGGATGTAACCCTTCTTCCGAAATGGTCTCGCGAACAGATCTCTTGTTCTTGAGCGAAGCCCGTGACCAGCCGGCATTTTCAGTTAACTCTCTCTCACCCTTTCTGATTTTTGTGTCTGCGAACCCTAACGAAAAGATACTGCTACATATACCTGATCCGTTAGGGTTTTGTTTTTGGACGGATATGGGTTTTGATGTTATATGGGCTTTGAAAAGTTTATAGATCTGCTGTGTGTAAAAACACTTTCTTTTCTTTTAAACTGTTTTTGTTTGTTATGTCCCAGCCCAAGTTCTTTCTTTCTACATTATTATTCTGTGTAGAACTTAACCAGATTTTCTTCTCAAAACTATTTAAATTCACGTATTTTTGCGCATAAGAAAGCCTCTTGTTTGTAGGTTTCTAAATATATGTGAATGTGATAAATTATATTATCATATTTTTATTACAATTTCAAGTGTTTTAGTTCTAAAATTTAGATTATGTATCTTGTTATTTATTTATGATAATTTTGATTGCCAATATCACCTATATGATTCTAATGTCCAATATAGTTTTAAACTAAATAAATTTAGGCACTCTTTCTCGTATTTGGTTTTCTGATTCAGATTTTTCTTGGTAAATTTTCTTTCTATTGTATGTTAATGAAAATTTTATTATATTTTTATATATAACTTTCTTTATTTCAAATTTATGTAAGAAGATTGAAAGTAAAATCTGTTAGTTTATACCTTATAGCCAACCAACCGGTTGATTATATTTTAGTAGCATAATTATTTAAAGACATTTTTTATTTTATAATATTTAGATGTATATAATAAAGTCCACGAGATAAATATACATTGTAAATAAAATTATAATTAGGTCAAATTATGATATTCATCTTGTATTTATATATTATTCATGCATCGTTTCTAATCATTGTTTTATTAAAAATAGACATTAATAAAGTATAAAAAGACTAGCACACGTCATATTTTTTCTTTACAAATTAAGAACTAAATCTCATAAGCTAAAATATGGAGATATTAAAACAAACATGTGGGTACTTGCTAGAGAATAAGTTCACTGAACTGACTTTATATTAAAATTCTATTTAGAACATTACTTGTATGTTTATAGACTACTTATTGTAATGATTGTATAAATAATTCTTTGACTTAAAATCACCAAAGTATCCCATATAGAGATTACTATGTTGGATACTACTTATGACCTATTTTAATCAAAGGTAGCTCAAACAATAATCACTGGATACGAAATGAATATGTGAAGTTAGTTGAAAGATCAATTTAGGATTCATCACCCGAAAATGATTAAGAAAATGTTTTAGTATCATCGATTAGTATTGATTCAAGAAATTCTTAGTCAAGGTAGAATAATACTTTGAAAATAGTTTTTAGATATCACTAATTAAATCAATTATTAATTGTTAAAAACTAAATAATACTATTAGATCTCCATAGAGCCCACGTATCAGTGGGATTCCTACTGGGTATTGTTGTTGTTATTGTTGTTGTTGTTGTAAAAATTAATATGATTGAAATCAAATAAAGTAGACATCAATTTCATGTTCTATGTCTAATCGGAATATTGTATGATGAAATGATTAAATTATATAAAAAAAATATGCACGGAAAGGTTAATCAAAATTCCTTTAATATTTGAAAATATTTGAGTAGCATGATATTACTAGAAGATAATCTTAATTTACGGATATAAATTATTTAATTAGAGAATTAAAGTAGTTTAATTTGTCTAATCCTAAATGATTTAAGGTTGTAATTGATATTTATTGCCAACATATTTAGAAACCTAATGTTTCACACACCAAGAAATGGTTGAAGAAAGAAAAATTGTTTTAATCAAACTTGATTTTAAAGTTTGAGAAACTTTAAGATTAAATATGAGATATTTAATAAATAAAGATGAATATGAGATATTAAATCTTATTTGAGTATAATTGGTATTTAATTATATTAAAGTTTATTGAAATTTGAGTATTATTTCAATTAAATTACGAAAATATCTAAAAGCATGATATAGACAAGCTTAAACTCTAAAAGAGCTAGTATTTCTTATCTAATCCTCTTTAAAGAGTTCTCTTGCACGTTCTGTGTATACTGTTATAGGCAGGACGATATTTGTGTGACTTCAGTGGATGATAAGAGCTAATTTCATAAACAATTTAAGGGAAACGACAAAAAGGAATCAAACTTTGGAATAAAGAACAAATTATAGTTCACAATTTATTAAATTTTATATGTTAAATGTTATAAAATTTTAAGTAATCTTGACTGTCAAAACATTAACTTAAAAAGTTTTGTTCGTATTATGCTATATGCAAGATTAGATCCTACTCCAATTTCCCAACATAATTATAGTTCATTTAATATATGCAGAAAAAGAAAGAAGAAATTAGAGATATAAGAAAAATGTGAATGCTTATAAAGTTTGTAAAAGGTAAAAAATAGAATATATTTAGAAATAAAATTAAAAATTGAAATAAAAAACTTAAAAATCATATTTTTAATTTGTGAACAACTTCTGAGAATTAAAAAATAACGGGTTGAAGTTTTTATATGTATAAAAGAATTATTTGAATATATTATTGAAACTTTCCTACTTTATTACAAATGAATAATCCTCTGGAAGGGCCTTTACCTTTTAATGGGTTTTCTTACTCTGTATGGGTTTCCATCTAAATGATGCTCTTTTCTTTCTACTAATAATATAGCTAGATTTGCTAAGAGGACTATAAAATATTGAGATGTAGCTTTAGATGTTGTTTATTAGAAGCCAATCGATGATCTACCGAGCTTTGTTCGCACCATTGGTCATCGTTAGGACTGGGCTGATCCAGAAAATTTAATTAGTATGAAAACTTTTTATTTTAAAAATAAAATTTATAATGTATAAATAATAAAATATATTAAATTCATATTATCTTAATAATTAATAAATTAAAATATGAAGTGAGAGACTAAAAATTAAATTTAGTATTTTAATATTATTCAGGATTTGCTCATAATTGAATTATACAATTTATATAAGTTTTTTGTTTATATTTAATATTTCTAAAAATATTATTTCCTAAAATTTGTTAAATTAGCAATTATCAGTTTATTAGAATAAATTTGAACAAAATAGAATTAAGTATGTATTCAAATTAAAAACAATAAAAAAGTTTGCGTCAATAAATAATAATAATTATAAATGAAGTACCATATGAAATATATCCAAAAAATATTATAAACACAACTTATAGGTAGTTGATTTCAAAATCAAATTTTATGTAAAACTTGAAAAATAGAAAAAAAATAATCTTAGATTGATATTTACATTTGTCTCTACATATGTAAGGGAATAGTGCAAATTAATATACTATTTTAGGATTTATATGGTTCAAGTAATTTATGTGACTTTCATCCATAAACAAGGAGATAAATTTCTTTTATGACTATGAGAAAGACGATAATAGGAGATGTATGATAACCATAACCCAGCCTTCTAAGCGTTCCCAAAGTTTTTATCAAAGGTCTACCTTACAAAACCTTTATCAAACTCTTTATAAACTAAGGTTACCTATAAGAAATCTAATTATAGTGAAACTTTATTTTCATATAAGTTTAGGATTATTAAAACTCTATTTCCATAAAAGTCTAATGACAAAAGACATCAACTTTTCATGTATCCTTAAATGTCATATCACGAGTCCGATGCTAGGTACAAGTATCACTTTAGTGTCAATTTGCTTTTGCTTCTTAAGCTTGTCTGTCCAATATGAGATTGGTCTCAGTCTGATAACCCTATCAAGTGCCAATTAGCTTTTGTAATTTCACCATTCACAAAATTAACAACGTATCTTTCAATTTTCTACCTTAACTTAAATTCTCCAAAGTCTGAGAAAAAAACTCTCTTTACTGTATAATCCCTCATTACATTCTATATTCTGATTGCCTGATGCTAAATACAGTAATAAGAAGAGATGAAACAAATATTGTATATTATAATACAATAATACAAAATATGATGTAGAATAAGAAGTTGAAACAAATAAACTTCGAGCTTTTTTGGATTTCAGTCTAATAATATTTGAATTAAAAATTTTAAATTAAGACCAAAGTTGAGGTAATTTGTTATCACCTTTGTTTTTGTTCTTATAAATTCATGTATGTAAATAAATTTTTTTAATAATGATAGAATTTGAATAATTTTTAAAGATACTATTGTTTTAAATAAATTAATAATTTAAATTAAATAATAATTTTGATATAACCTATATTTATAGGACTTAGGGTATAAGCTGATTTTGATGTAGGTCATTTAGAAATAACTTCTCTACTAGTTAGAAGTAAGACTACATATTATTGAACTTTTCTAGACTCCGTGTGTAAGCTATGCTTTTTAAATAAGGTGGTTTTAAAGTAGTTTGACTTTTTGTCTTTTTAGAGAATATCTTGAGGTTCTGCATATCATCTTTCTTATTACGGTGTTGGTGAATTTATATAGTCTTCTTAAATTTATACTTTTTTCCACTTTCTACATTCTAACTAACTACCTGTCAGTATTCTCAACTTTAGCCTCAAGCATCTCTTTTATAGCTGCCTAGTTTTTGGCCCACTTAGTTATGTTTCTCTATTATGTTCATTATTCACTGTTAACACATTCTAGGCTTCTGTCATCCATATGCCTATGAATTCTATGACTAAACATCCACTGGGCTTCTATATTTTGGGTTTCTTTTATGTTGTCAACAATTAGCCCTCTCATATATTTGTTTAAGCAGACCAAATATATTGTGTTGAAGTCCTCCTAATGGTTTAGTCAAATTCTCATATATGGATCAGTGATTTGGGAAGTTTAGGAGTCAAAGAGAATCTAGTTGGAAGAGGAAGCTTGGAGATGTCATTAGGGAACATTAGGTAAAAAAATTATATCAAGATTCTCCTATGTTTGAAATCCCCAACTTCTCTTTTGTTATGAAAGCTAAAAGATCTATTTTATTTAAATTTTGAATGTTTGCTACTCCTTTAGTTTTTGTTATTTCACTATAAATTCTTCTCATCTCACTCCATTATCTACCTTAAACCTCAAAAAGTCTTCATTTTGCTAGTTCTTTATCCATCTTTTACTCAAAAATTCTCTCAAAATTTAATTGAATTTTTTGGAACCATGGCTTCTACTCATCTTACATCTTCCTCTTCCTTTATGAACTCCACTAAATTAAATGATACATAAATAAATCCTAGATTTTCTTTTTTCTACATTCTTATATGTAAATTTTGTCAGTTTTCCTAATTTAATTTGCATGCAGGCTATAAAACTTGAGGTGGTCTTTATTCTAACTGAACCTCTGCCATCCTTTCTCAGAATAAGGTAATAAACTTCTTAACCCTAATCTCTTTTTTAGGTTCTTCCTTTTAATTAGAATTATCTTCTTTCGGTGTGGTAGGAGGATTTCACCATTTTGACCTCAAAATAGGTCTACCTAAAATCCCTTTGTCTACTAAATCTCTTTATCTGTCTTTTCCATATCTAAGAGTGGTAAGTATCCTATGATTCCCTTTATTTCAAGCCCTAGAATTTATAAAATTATGGCCAAAGAATACAGAACAATGTGTTAAATGGATGGGTTGTAACCTTCTCATCATTCTTCTTAGAAGAGACAAGGACTTCTTCAATTAATAGTCATTTCTGGAAAATAACTAAAATATCAACCCAACCTTATATCCATTGTCTTAAAATTCTGGAGTCCCTTATACAATTCCTTCATCTTCCCTTTTAAGCGTGCTTCAATTTTGCTTAAAGATGTTTTCTTTCTAACTGAGCTACCTGTGGTTGGAGAAGATTTCATTTGTTTATTTAAGGAAACTTCTAGTTTGAACCTAGCACTTATAATTGCTCTTCTTATTCTAGACTAATTGATACTTATGCTTCTTTTAAGAGTCCTAGCTAACTCTAAGAAGAAAATTTTAAGTTCATCTGGGTACTATAAAATTGATTTGGTTCCTATTCTGTAAACAACAAATTAAGTTTAGAATTCCTTCCCTTCTACAAAGCGATAGCCTCTCGTAAATTCTACACTCTTGGTTCTATTTTCTTAAGATTCCTTTACAAGAATTTACAAGGAACCTCTACCCCTTCCTCTCCCATAAGCTCTTTATACCTTTTTTTTTAAAATAGTTTTCCAGTAGGCTTCCATTTCTGGTTTCCTTTATTATAAACTAGTTTCTAGAGGTCCATCAAACCTCCTTCCTTTGCAAGCTTGGTTGCTTTTACCATTTGAAGTTATTCTTTCTATATATATATCTCCATGCAGACTTTGGTATAACATATCCTGCTCACTGATGCAATGTTCTAATTTAAGCTTATTAGTTTCCTAAGATCAATGGACAAATAACTTAAGCTAAGGGAACTCTAATCTTCCAATGGAATATTATGGAACTATATCTATATTAGTAGAAACTTGAAGCTACTCATGTCTATGGTAAGGCCTATTCTCCAAAGTTGAAAAATTATTAGCCCATTACCAAGGTGCCAGGGGCCTAATTCAATTATATTGGAGGCACTAAAGGCTTTAGAAATCTTAAATATGAAGTCTTCTTCGTATGTGTAACAGCCCTAGACCACCCTCCCACAGATATTGTCCGATTTGGGCTTTGGCCCTGTTGGACCCCGAAATTTTTCTTAGAAAATTTCTGAGTAGTACATGAGAAGTGTGGATAGATTAATATTTTCCTTTGGTGTTTTTGGTAGTGAGAGACTATGAAATGGGAAAAATTAGGGTGAAAGTGATGAAGAACATATATATATATATATATATATATATACTGTTATTGGTGTTCATGATTAATCATGGACTATAATATCTTTATAGATGATATTGAGTTGA
>JAOQMS010000004.1:27599648-27625958 GCA_027563885.1 Erythroxylum longipes
TTTACCCTTGGTTCTTAAGCTATATTCCGAAAATGCCCTCAATTTCTTCTCATGCATTATTTCCATAAGCTATCATGTTTAAGTTAATGGAAAAATTTTCAGGGGGCCGACAATGCTGGCTACACTTTCACTTGGTCCAACAAACAAAAATTACATTAGGAAGAAATTGGATCAGGCCCTAGTTAATGACTTATGGCTTAGACATTTCCCCAATAGTTTCAAAACTTTCAAAGACCCACTCTTCTTGGACCACACACTAATTGTTATTGATAACTTGTTCTAACAAGTCACCAATCACCATCCCTTCCAATTTAACAATTTCCTAGTGAATGTGCAAAGATTCTCTGAAGCATGTCAAAAAGGGGAAGCATACTATTTAGACGGGACTAAATAATACAGCTGTGTCTAAAAGCTGAAACCTATAAAGCACAAACTAAAACTTTTAAATTTGGTGTAAAGACCTACAGCTGCAACTATTCATGCTTGCAGACTTAAACTTCAAGACATCCAATCTAGGCTTGCTATACATCCTACTGATCAAATGTTACTAGACAGAGAAAAGGTACTGTTATCTCACTATATGTAGGCCACTCATAATCATAATTCTCTCTAACAACAATGAGCTAGATTGAATTGGTTAAAGGATGGGGATGGCTACACTAGTTTCTTTTTCAACTCAATCCTTGCAAGGAAAAATCGTAACAAAATATATTTTATCACATCTAAGGATGACTCCATGCTTCAAACAACTCAGGAAATCCAAAGCAAAGTAGTCTATTACTTTAAAGATCCACTTAGCAACCCCTAACCCCTCTATTGCCACCCTAGAAGACCTCATACAACTCTCACCTACACAAATCTCACTTCTGGATACGATTTCTCTTATCAAAGCTATAGATATAGCTGAAATTGAAACTACAGTGTTTGGAATAGATGGCTCGAAAGCCCCAAGGCCTGATGGTTTTAATGACTTTTTCTTCCAACAATCTTAGAGCACCACAGGACACTTCTTCACACAACCAGTCCAGGAGTTCTTCTTCGAGGGATCCCTTCTTAAGGATATCAACAAAACCGTTGTCTGCTTCATTCTTAAATGCTCTAACTCCACAGCCTTTGGTGATTTTAGACCCATCGCTTGTACCAATTTTCTTTACAAAGTTATCTCCAAAATGCTAGCCACCCGATTAAAGAAAGCCCTAACCCTACTGATCGGTGACAATCAAGACACCTTCCTAAATGACAGACAAAATAGGGATAATATTCTCATAGTACAAGAGCTCCTCAAGGGATACTCTAGATCCAATTACTCTTCAAATTGCACAATCAAGATAGACATTCACAAAGCCTTTATCAGTGTGAACTGGGACTTCTTATGGAAAAAGCTAAAGGCCCACGATTTTCTAGACCTGTTTATTCATTAGCGTCACTTCAAATTCCTTGTCCATTCTAATTAATGGCAATCCCACAAAACCTTTCAAGGAAGCAAGAGGTCTCCGATAGGGGGACCCCTTATCCCCTTATCTATTCATTTTTTTGCATGGATACTCTCAACTTTATCATCCAGTATGAAATACTAAAAAAACCCCAAATTAAGGCATCATACAAGATGGAAGAAAATAGGACTAACTAACCTTTGTTTTACATATGATCTTCTTTCATTTTGCATTGCACAAATGGAATCTATACAAAGCTACATAAAAGCTTTTGAAACTTTTAAAAGATTCTAAGGTCTACGTTTCAACCCAACAAAGAGCCACTTCTTCCTATCTAAAAGAGCCACTACCTTGGGAACCCTCATCTCTCAAATTATTAGAATGCATTTCAAAATCCCACTTTTATTATACTTAGGCCTACCAGTTTGTACTAAAAGGCTAACCTATATCGAGTGCACACCACCTTTAGAGAAATTTCAGAAGCGAATTAGCTCATGGGTAAACAAATAGCTCTCCTATGCTGTAAAAGAACAACTCATCAAATTAATACTCAATTCTCTATATGTTTATTAGAGCTCCCACATCTTTCTATCCCAAGGTATCCTAAAAACAATTAAAAAGCTACTCAAAAACTTCCTATGTACTCATCCCAATGGTGTAAAGGGGTATGCTAAAGTTAAATAGGTAGATGTATGTCTTCCTAAAGATGAAGGTGGATTAAATATTACAATCAAGATCACAGATCAAGCCTTGATCCTTAAACGGCTATGGTGGATTCTAGTAGACAAATCCTCACTTTGGATAAAATAGCTTCATTCCTACTTCCTCAAAGATAGAAGCATATGGGGCATCAAACAATCTACCTCATACTCTCACTTCCTCAACTAACTTCTAAAGTTGAAAGACAAGGCTCAGTCGAGTGTTATATGCCTTATTAGGAATGGTAACTTGATATCTATCTGGTACGATAACTAGTCAAACATGGGACAACTCATACAACATTTCAACAACCTAAATAGCCCAAAATTATCTTCCCGAAATTCGACTCAACTCTATGATGACTAATGGTTCATGGAATTTACCTCACAACCTCCAACATTTACAACCTACCTATCCACCCAACCCAACCTTTCCTAATACATACTACTAACTGACCCAACTAATCCTCAAACTTAATAACAAAACTACCAAAGATCTACTCAGATGTAGGAAACCCAAAGTATTATGGCATAAGATTATATAGAATAAGGTTCTACCTCTTAGATTATCATTCATATTGTGTTTAGAAATCCAAAACAAACTCAATACAGTCAATCGCATGCATTATTTGAAAATGGATAGAACCCGTCCAATGTGTCACCTCCATGTTGAAATAAGAGACCATTGCTTTTTCACATGTCCTCATAACCACAAAATATGGAATTTTATAGCTAAGAAATGCTTATGGATGGACTATAGAAACTCTTTCACAAAGATATCATAAAATCTATTCAACCCATCAACTATAAGTTAAGACGGGATGATCTTAATTCTATCCTTAGGACTTTGTGTATATCTCTTGTGGAAAGAAAGAAATCTTAGAAGGTTTACAGGTGCCAACTCTTCTACATAATCTTTTACTAACGGAACCCTAAGTCAACTCAAACAGCTAATCCTCCTAAAAAACTTAGATCAAATATGCAACCCTAACATTTTCTCCTCATTGAACATTTAATTCACAGTTATACTACTACACTATAGAGTACTCTTACACATACATGCAAGATGTTCTATAGACGCACAGAGAAAATCAGAAATACTAAGAAGGCACTTACTTTGATCATTGTCACTTCCATAAACCTCGATCCCAACTAGTCTCCAAATGTCTTCTCCCTCCATCACCACCCCCATGACACTTAAAGTCTCGAAGTCTTTAAAAAAGTAAACCCCAATTAGGTAAAGTTTGAGGACACAAAGGATAGGCAATAGCACTTTTACCCTTTACAAAAATGTTGCCGCTTAATTACCTCATCCAAAACTCAATACGAATTCATTCTTCTTTCTTAAATAGTTAATGTAACTTTTGTTGCATCTGTTAAACACCGTCGTTTAGGCAGTTGACATATGAGAGAATACTCTCCACCATTTTATGCCTTTAAACCTACATATCATTAATGAATTGTTTTCAAAATTATTAAAAAACAAGTTGTCACCTAATAAATCTAAAAGTTATATGAGATGTGATTGATAAGGATGTTATCAAATTAATTTAAGTTTAATTGATTTTTTGAGTGACTAAATTTAAATGGGATTCCAACCCACTAGAGAGATTCGAGTAATCTTTCAATTAGTACTAAGGGCTATTGTTTCTTATAAAATATTGAGAGTAACCAAATATATAATTAAAGTTTTAATTTTATTAGTATTCATAACATATAACCTATTACTTGCTTTTCTTACATTTATATTTTTTTAAGTGGAAATTACCTTTGCTTAGTATAATTGATACTAAGAGTTAGTCAACCAAATTTTTTGGATATAAGTTATGATTAAAAATAGTTCATAAATAAAAACAAAAAATTGTATGTCCATTATGTAATATTAATACAAACTTTGTTGAGGATTCAATGACAAAGTTTTAGAGATAAGTCTAAATCATAAGGATGACAAAATGTATTTAACATTTTCAGTTGACAAATATCTCATAAACTTTGATGACAATATGGAAGATGTATGTTAACACCAAGATAGCAAGATGAAAATATTATCCTAAAGTAGAACGGAAAGGTATAATATCTTGATGAAATTGTTCCACTCAAAATTAGCCTACTAAACACATAAATATGGGCTACAATTGAAGGAATTGACTTAGATATGATAATATCTGTCATGATAAAAAAATATTCCAGGAATTTTCTTGCATATATATGATATGATAGAGATGATATCCTTTTTTTAGTTTATGCCTATGAGTATTTGATACTAAATTTAAATTCGATATAATTTTCAATGTATAATAAAAAAAATATTGTTAAGTAAAAGTAGTTAATTTAATTTTATACAAATAGTTTGTATATATTGAATCAAGAAAGACTTACATTTAACATCAGTACTAAGAATACAAAGTTAGGCTACCCTTTTTATGTCATGTTGGTTAAGAATCATAAAGTTTTTGTTGAGCAGGTTTTATATCTAATAAAACCTCAATAAACCAAAAGTATACGGATCATTTCTTATAGTATTTAAGGTTATCATTCCCATAAGGATTATGCAAAACAATTTGAACCTAACTTGGTATAAGTTATTCATAGTTCAATTTGAATAAAAATAAATAATATAACAAAGAAAATAAAACAAATAACAATAAGATGCTAATTAAATTTAAGGTTTTGATAATGATTGAATACTTACGACTTATTTTTTCCTTATTTTTTATTTCCTTAACTATTACTGAATCAATTATATGTTTGATCATAGATTTCTTAAGGTATTGATTACTCTCTCTTAAGACCTAATCAATTAAACCTAATTGAATTAGGAAATTATGGATTTGTCACCTTTCGATTCACAAAACTTTCCGTAGCTTATTTAATTAGATCTGAAGTTATCTATTGAACAATTAATTTCTCAAACAAGATCTGTTTTTGAATGATTGTTAACTTGATAATTGTGGGTCTATTAGACTACTAACTCTCATTGCGCAATCTAATTCTGATTACTTTTGACTCACTCTCTGTATTTATTGTCAAGTATAAGTATGCACAATTATGACAAACATCCAATATGTATTGAAATCAATAATGATCAAATTTACAAAATAAATCCAGAATAAATCCTAACATGAAATTTAAAACTTCATGAACATGTTTAATATCTCAAAATTCAGATACACATAAAGTATAATGAAATAACTAAAGAATAAGAAGAAAAACTCTATTGACTATTTGATCTAGAAAGTTGGAATTATTCTTGATTACCCACATTTGATCCACTTTTTGGTGTTGGTTGCTGAGTTTTTGTGTGTTTCACGTCTTCAAATAGTGCATTAGGGTCTTGAGGGTGTAACCAGGGTTTTCCGTTGGTTCCACAAATACCCTCAAACCCTAAAATAGATGAAACAACTCGCACTTGGGAAGTCTCTGTCATGATCATGATAGATACAATACAGCCCTATGCACAATTGTGCTCTTCATACACAACCGAGACACCCTTGATATAGCTTCCATCTTCCTTGTTCTTCAATTATCTAATTTCTAACACTAACAAACATATGATTCCAACACTAACAAACATATCAAACACCTCATAAAATATATAATTAAAATTGAAATCATGTTTTAAACCACACAAACACTTAGAATATAAACAAAAATTCACAATAACAAAATTATAAGCCTATATATATGATAATCATATAATAAACACCTAAAAATATGTTAAAACACATAGGAAAACATAGTATAAACTGCACCTATCAACATCCTCACACTTAAACTTTTGCTTATCCTTAAGCAAAGACAAAAACACTAACAAACAAAACATAAAACATAAAACATAAAACATAAGCACACATTCACGCAACATACAATAACAGAACAATGACATTGAATCTTGTGGGATCAATGTAACCGAAAACATTAATCATTCAAATTGTGTCGATATACTAACTTATTCCTTTCATGTTTAAGTACTTTGAATTGAATATACATATCAATTAAAATATTAACACCCTATTCATTCACTTATGGCACTTATAAATATATATTTATAATTAGTAATCAATAAAAAGTGAAGCTATCACTGAGCATCCCTTTATGAAAATTTTTGTCATTTTCAAATATTAGGTTTTATTTATTAAAACAACATTTTTTATTTCTTTAACATTAATCTAGTATTTTGACATGAAAACAAACATTTTGTCTTGAATGTCTCCTGATTACTCAATTATGCCATGTTTTTATTATTTAGCTTGGTTGAAATGTCATTCTAGCCCTTTGACATGAAGACAAACATTTTGTCATGAATGTCCCTAATTACTCAGTTTAAATCACATCCTTAACTGGCTACCAGCTTTATTCTTAACCCAATTTTTTCAAAAAAGGTCAGCGAAATAGTTATTTGTTTAGCACACATATTTTTTCTTTAATTTCTTAGCTTACCTCATTTCTTTTTAGTCAATTATTCTCATGAAAAGTTACTAGTAATACTAACCAATTCAATTAAATTCTAATTATAAATGTATACAACCAATTTCCTAAAGTGAACAAAGTAGGTTTCATAATTTAGTTAGCATAAATGTTCAACCAAAGATACTTAAGACACAAAATTCCTAAGTCAATATGCCTTTACAAATTAAATGAGTATGTTCAATTTAATTCCATCAAAATTCTTGCCATTGACACATTCACACAAAGCATATGTATGCAACAAAATGTTCATATAATGTCATCCAAATCCAACACAAACCTCCCTATACGTGGAGAATACATTGTCCTCAATGTGAGAAACACACACACATAAAAATAAATAACAAAAACGAAAGTTTTGAGCTGAAAACATTTGTGAAGATCAAGGTGCTGATAGTGTATGTGAAGGAATTTCAACACCTTAAGCAGTAAAGTACTTAAAAATCTTCTTGAAATCGTGCTACTGTCTTTGTTTTTCTTATGCCATCTCCTTTAGAAACTTGTTATTTTGCGAGGCCAAATTGAAGACCTCCCAACCTTCCTCTTTATCATCTTCATCGTCTTTCGTGTCCTTACTCTTTGAGACCTCAATTTGCCGTTGTCCTAGTGCTAAACTCAAACTAGCATGTCCTGTCCTATATGTCATATGAGTTTTGGAACTGCTATCTTAGAGTTCCATATGTTAGACTGCTGAGATCTCAGTTCGCCTTAAGTGAGTGTGATTTAGAATCTCAAGAAAAGTAGTAGTCATGCCCTAACATCTACACTATAATAATCAACAAGTGTGGTAACAATAAATCCCATGTCAAGATGATTAATTTTCTTATTAAGAGCAGTAGCTATAGTATGAAAATTATAGGTGGTTGTACAAACTTGAACATTACTATCCATGCACCACATAATGAATAATTCTTTAACAAAACATTTGTTACTTTCAGATTTACCAAACACAGTGTGAAACATAAACTTATGAAGTAACAGATGCTTAGGACTAAGAATTCCATTATTATGGGTATTTCTAACCACAAAGTTATCCAACTACGTTAATTGTTTCCAACACCTCTTAGCACAAAAACTATCATGTTTTTCAATTATGTTCAACCTAAGAAATCCACCAATTTCTTCCATAACATCATAATTTAAATTATATGATTGACCCCTTAATTGAAACTAAAATTCAATCAAACTAGGCACCTCAAATTGTAAAGTAATATAAAATTCAAAGGTTAATTCCTTATACACTAAATAATTAAAACCAAAATAATTATTCACAGAAATTTATTTTTCAAAGCCTCATCCATATCTTTCAACCTTAGATTTTGTAAAATGTTAAATTCAATATATCGAGGTGCATTAACAATCCTGGAATGAAGTGTTTGTAATCAGATACCTTCATCTTCTGAATAAATTGGAAAAGGAGTTCAAAAGTCTGTAGCCCTATCACGTGCACCTCTCTTTGACAATTATGCTTTTCCCTTCAAAATAAGTGAAACCTATGAAAAATGAAAAAAGAGGGGAGATAGGGAGGGGTAAAAAGGGGTTAGGGTGAGCTTTTTAGAATGTATACTTAGTCTGGCCGCAAGGCATAAACATGATGGTCATGACTTTTAATCACGATCGTCACCATGGAGCCCGATCGTGACAGAGCCTTGTCAAGCCATACACAATCATGACATGCTGAAAACTATCACCCTTCCCCTGTTTCTTCATTTTTTCATCATATAACCTCCGAGCTTGCTTCCGTAACTTGTAATAACTTCAAAAACAAGAAATTTAGCAATCCAAACCACTCCAAAACATAAAATACTAGAATTCAAAACAAACCTAACTACCAAAATGTGTTAAGTTAAGGTCTTTAGCTTGACCATTCATCATTCACAACTCAACCAAGATCAATTGTAAGTGGTTTATGTCCACTTGTGTTGTCCAACTTCAATTTTGTAGCTTATAAATAAGCTACAAGTTGTAAGATAATGAAAAGGACATAATCAATCAAATTAAAAAAATCTAAGTAATTTTAGTAATGCCCTTTTCGATAGCAAATTGTCAACAAAATTGGGAATGATAAAACTCCCTGAATCTTCAATATAATCAAATAGTTTGTATTGTAGGAATATGAATTGCTCCTCTTCTTCTATAATCACCATCGTCCACTCTTCCACTTCAGCTTTTTGAGTAAAGACTTTTGTATATTCCTCAAGCTTTAAATCCTTTGTCACCCATTCCTCATAACTTACTTCTTGAAAGCAGCTCTTGTCTTACTCTTTGGTAAATTTATCCATTCTGTTTATTTTTATACAATAGCTACTTTCCTTTAGATGTTTCAATATATTGTTCATTTTAAACTCCACATGTTCATCACCAATCTAAAGAAGAAATTTACCTTCTTAAATGTCTATCAGTGCTTTTCTAATGCTCATAAAAGCCCATATAAGAATTAGTGAGCAGTTCCTATCCTCTTCAAAAACTAATACCAAGAAATCTATAGGAATAACAAACTTGTACACCTTCACGATAGCATCTTTCATTATACCAAATGGTTTCTTGATGGATTGATCTGCCATCTAAATAAGCATTAAAGTTTTCTTCACATTGTCGAGCCTAATTTTATAAAGATCGACAAAGGAATAAAGTTTATAGTTACACTTAAGTCATATAAACACTTTGCAAGCTTTAAGTCACCAACTACAAAGGGTATCTTAAAGCTCCCTAGATCCTTCAACTTGGAAGGTATGTGACTAATGATAATGGAACTACTACTTTCAATTAGTGCTACATTCTGTTTATCTTTATAAGTTTGCTTCTTTGATAATATCTTCTTTAGAAACTTTGCATACTTTGGCATATATTCCAATACCTCTATAAATGATAAGCTAATTGCAGTCTTTAGTTCCATACACTTTGCCAATTGTGGGTCCAATTTTTTCTTTTGTAATTGTTGCAGGAATGGAATCTTGGATGGATATGGCAGAGGGGCAACACAAGAAGGGTACTCACTCTTTTCTTCATCCTTTTCTTCTTAACTATATGGACACACAATTTGGTCAAAGAGGAGGGAGTAACCCTACTGTAACATATACAATCCTAATGGATGAACCACCTGAATTTTTCTTGGTTGTGCGGGAAATCAATTTAGAAATTAAGGTCTACCTAGATTTGAATAAGATAAACCCAAGACCGACGATTCCAAATTAGACAAGTTCATAAGTATGGATACGGCCCATAAGTGGCTGAAAGGAAAGTTCGAGCAAATGGCCAAGAACCACGCCTCTTTTACTCATAATCTAGATGTTTAAATGGGCCAACTCGTGAAATCATTTTCTATAAAAAAATGTGGGGCTTCTCCCGAGTAACATTAAAGCAAATCTAAAGGAGCAACTCAAGGTAGTCACATTCAGGAGTGGGAAGGAGCTCGAACAACCAGTAGATAAACAAGCTAAAACCCATAGCTAAGAAAGGGGGAAATGATGAAGAAAAGAGTGAATATCCACAGTATGTTGCCCCTCTGCCATATCCACTCAAGATTCCATTTCTCCTATGATTACAAAAGAACAAATTGGACACATAATTTGCAAAATTCATAGAGAAGTCAAAGACTTTGCAAATTAACTTATAATTTGTGTAGGCATTGGAACATATGCCCAAGTACGCAAAGTTACTAAAGGAAATATTATCAAAGTAGACTTGGGAAGATAAACAAATGGTTGCACTAACTAAAAGTTGTAGTTCCATTATCACCAGTCACATGCCTTCCAAGTTAAAGGATCCAAGGAACTTCATAATACCCTATTTAGTTGGTGACTTGGAGTTTGCAAAGTGTTTATCTGACTTAGGCATAAGTATAAATCTTAGGTCTTTGTCGATCTTTCGAAAATTGAGGCTCAGCGATGTGAAGCCAAATTTGATACTTATTCAGTTGGCATATCAATTGATAAGTGCAAATTGCATCGTGTTTTGGGGCATGGTTTGATATGTGTTTAGTTGTTAATTCAATCATTTAGTATTTATTTATGCTAAAATTGTTTTAGTTTGTGATTTATTAATGTTTTAAGTGTTTTAAGGGTTATTACAAGCTTTTAAGCTTAAATAGTATGTTTTTGAGGTACCTTAATGTGTTTGTTAGTGTTTGAGGGTCAACATTGAAGAACGGAGGAGTTCCAGAGACATTCGGGCTGAAACAACAACCTACAATCATGGCTTATCAAGCCACTATCATAACAGAAGCTCTAGTTTGGCCCACGATCATAGCCTGCATGATATGATCGTGACAGAAGCTCAAGGAATGGCCCATGATCGTGGCTTGCATACCATGATTATGATTATGTGAGCCATAATCGTGACCTCCTTTGGGCAAACGTGTAGACATTCTATTTTAAGGGATATTTTGGACCTTTCAGACTCGGGAAAAACCCTAGGGTTACCCAAAACACAAAGGAGAATAAAAGGGGGGAAAAAAGGAGGCAGAGAGAGGGAGCATCCAGTAGCCACCGTTGAAACTTTAAAGTGAGAATTTGTGATACCTTTCGTTATCATTGGATGTTAAAAGATGTTGTCAAATTAGGCTCTTCCTTTTTATCTTAAAGGATAAAGCAAAAGCTTGTTACCACTCCCTTAACGCAAATAATGTCACCACTTGGGACCAATCAATTTATGCCTTCTTAGATAAGTATTTGCCCTTACCAAGACTACAAAGATTGTTAAAGAGATCACAAACTTTCAGCAGGGTAATGGGGAATTGATTTATAAAGCATAGGAACAATACAAAGACTTGCAGAGAAAATGTCCACACCATAACTAACCTAAAGAATTTCTTTTGCAAACTTTCTATAATGGAGTAAACCCCCATACGAGAGGCATAATAAATGCGACTTCAGAAGGATCACTTATGAGGAAAACTGTAGATGAAGAAGAAGAGTTGTTAGAAGAAATGGCAAGTAATAGCTGCTTATGGATGAATGAGCTGAGTAGACAACCCATAAATCTTAGTGGGAGAAAAGGAGTTGTAGTTATCGATAAAATGATAGAAATGCAAGCTAAAATTGACAAATTAACTTGATAGTTAAAGAACATCAACGCCTCATCCTCACGTACAGTAAAAGCTATTTGATAAGTGTAAATTGTATCATGTTTTAGGGTATAGTTTGATATGTGTTTAGTCGTTAATTTAATCATTTAGTATATGTTTAGGTTAGAATTGTGTTATCTTGTTAATTATTTATGTTTTAAGTATTTTATGGGTTAGTACAAGTGTTTGAGGTTAAATATTATGTTTTTGAGGTACGTTGATGTGTTTTCTAGTGTTTCAGGATCAACATCAACAAACGGAGGAGTTTCAGAGACATTTGGGCTGAAACAACAGCCCACGATCGTCACATGTCAGGCCACAATCATGACAAAAGCCCAAGAAATAGCCCACAATCGTAGCATGCATCGAGAAAATGTGCAAACACTCAAGAGCATCAACTTTCGAGGGATATTTTGGACCTTTTGGACCCCAAAAAAACATAAAGTTACCCAAAACACAAGAGGATATAAAAAGAAGAGAAATAGGTAGAGAAGGAGCTTTTGCATCAGCCACCCTGAGAAACATTGAAGAGAAATCATCAACAGATAGAGGAAGAGAAGAAGGAAGAGAGAAAAGGATAAGAAGCTGACTCGAAGTACTTCTCGAATTAGGAGGTTTCCTAACGTCGCTTGTTATACATTTTAGATTGTATTTCCTGTTATTTCAGTTTTATTATTGTATAGAATTGGATTGAAGAGTTGATGATAGGATCTAAAATGTTTAAGATGTTCTAAACTCACCTTAGGAATTTTATTCTTGAATTAATGAAAATCTGATTGTTTACTTGTTTATTGGATATGATTGTGGTTTGATTATATGATTGCATAATTCGATAATAAAATGAGAGGGTGAGTTCAATGAAAATGATTAAATTGGACTAACAAGAGTTAGCTGCTTTAATTGATACCAAAATTGAATCAAATCGAAAATTTATGCGAAGAGAGATCTTGCATAGCTTTCTGATAGTTTATTAGAGGGCTTCAGAACTAATTAGGGTTTTGGATAGGTTGTGAATTGAGAGATTGCAACCTCCATAATCTGATTAGGGCTTATGATTTAGGTTTAATAGTTATAACTTGAGAGAGAGTAATCAACCATATGATAGTCTAGAACTAACAATCCAATAATTCATAATCAGTTAGGTTAGCATTAAGTATAGGTAAAATTTCCTTTCTCTCAATCGATAATTTCTTTCGGTTGATTCTTAAATGTGTTGCAGTTCTTACTAATTAGTATTTTCGTGTTTGATTCTTGATTTGATTGATTGAATTAAATTCTCATTTTAGTTTCGTTGCATCTTGAATTTTTATTATTTGTTTCTGGCCTTAGATTTTAGGATTAGAATGGTTCCCTCCTTGGGGGATCGACACCTTTGGTACTATACTAACAAACCGTGCACTCGCAGATTATCAAGGGTTAATAATTAAAAGTTACACACAACCAAACCCCAATTAATTAGTTTTTGGCGTTGTTACCAGGGAGGCGATTAGTTTAGTTCTTTAGTCTAAAGCATTTTAGTTAGTTTTTAGTTTTTGTTCTTTGTTTCTATTTCTGAATCCGTGCTCTTGTATGAAAACAAAAGTTATGAGAAGTTTGATTCATGCAGCGGAAACCTTAGATCTTGATATCATTCGATTAGAGTGATCAATTAGGAAAGATCAGCTCAAAGAAGAAGAAGAAATCACAAAAGCAACAATGGCTGAGGAATTTCAGCAAAATTTGGATCACGAAGCAAACCCAAGACATCAACAAAGAACCCTTATAGATTTTTTGAGACTAGGGTTCAATACGGCTAACCAAGGAGTGGCTAGGCCACCCGTGTAAGCAGCCTCTTTTGAAATTAAACCAGCCCTCCTAAACGTGCTTTAACATAATGTACAATTCTATGGACTAACGAATGAAGATCCCAATGCACATATAGTAAATTTCCTTGAAATCTGTGATACCTTTCAGTACCATCAGATGCCAGAGGATGCTTTCTTAGGATTTTCCCATTTACCTTAAAAGATAGAGCAAAGGCCTGATACCACTCCCTCAACCCAACCAATGTCACCAATTAGGATCAACTAGTTCGTGCCTTTTTAGACAAGTATTTTCCCCTTACCAAGACCACAAAGATTATCAAGGAGATTACTAACTTCTAGAAAAGTGAAGAGGAATCGATCTATGAAGTGTAGGAACAATACAAGGACTTGTAACAAAAATGCCCACATCATAACTTACCTAAGGAGTTCTTGTTGCAAACATTCTATAATGGAATAACCCCACATATGAGAGACACGATTGATGCAGCTTCAGGAAGATCAATGGTGAGAAAGATGATAAAGGAAGCATAAGAGATGATAGAGGAGATGGGGAGTAATAGCTTCCTATGGACAAACAAGCAGAGTAGATAACCCACTACCTTCTGAGAACAAAGAGGATTTATAGTTGTTGATCAAATGATGGAGATGCAGACTAAAATTGACAACTTAAATCAACAACTCAATAACATAAAGGCTTCGTCCTTAGCTTTAGTAAAAGTCATGTAACTAAAGTGTGAACTCTATAGACAGATAGACCATGATACAGTGGACTACTTCTTGATAAAGGATAATGATCCGGAGAAAATTAGTTATATGGGAGTTCACTATGCATGAGGAGGGGGAAACAATCCTTACTCTAACACTCAATATGGATGAGGAGGGGGAGACAATCCCTAATCTAACATATACAACCTTGGGTAGAAGAATCATCCTAACTTCTCTTGGACGAACAATGCTGAAGGACAATTCAGACTTCAAAGACAACCAAGTTTCCAACAAGATAAAACAAGCTTAATGGAATCCAAGATGGATAGGATTTTAGATAAAATTGGACACATGGAGGATGCATATAAGAGGCTTGAAAGAAATTTCTAGAAAGTCACTAAGAACCACGCCTCTTCAATACACAATTTGGAGGTCCAAATAGGTTAACTAGCATAGGTAATTTCAACTCGAAATGTAGGAACCCTTCCAAACAATACCGAATCTAACCCAAAGAAAAGGATCATGGCCATTAGTCAAACCTAGGAAAAGAAACTCAAACATACTAAAAAAGATGGAGACAATGGAGAAGGATAAGCAAATATGAAATTCCTTCCAAGTGAGTTCATAATTAAGCCGATCGAGGAACCTCGACCTGAATTTCTGTATCTTATTCTAGCTCAGTAGAAGTCAAATTCAAGGAAGGCGACGAGGAATTCTAAGGAGGTTAAATTAAACAATGTTGAGGACATAACAAAACAACTACAAACGAGGATCACATTAAGAGAATTAGTCAAGAAGAAGGTTAAGGAGCGCATAGGGGAAGAAAACCCTAATATTGCATAGAAGAAAGAGGACCCAGGGGATTTTTACATTCCTTGTAGTATCATTGGAGTTAAAATAGACAAGGCATTCAAAGATTTATGAGTGAGTATTAATATCATGCCCTATACCTTTAGTAAAAAATTAGGGTTTGAAGAGTTAGAACCTACTACGATGCTAGTGAAGATGGCGGATAAAACAGTTCATTGGCCAAAGGGTATTATTAAGGATTTGCAAGTACAGATCGATATATTTACCTTCCCCAAAAACTTCTTTGTATTGGATATTGGAGAAGATGTGGAAAACCCTATGGTCCTTGGAAGACCATTTTTGGCTATTGCTCGCTCATTAATTTACATTAATGGGGGTGAACTAACTCTGAGGGTTGGAAAACATCAAATAACATTCATTGTGTTAAAGAATGACAATAGTTCTCCCTTACTTCTAGCTGACATCAAAGAGGCCTAACCTTGAGGACAATGGGAAGATATTGAAGATCCTGGGAGTGCATTTAGAAAGAAACGATCATAGAGGAGAAAGAAAAGGAAGGTGAAGCAGAAGGAAGGTGGAACCTAGGGCATGGTAGCTCATGTGTAAATGATAAGATCAATGACTGCACTACCATTGCACGATTCATTTGAACCACTTTGATCACAAGAAGAGCATTGAGCTATAGACATTAAAAGAAGTGCTGCATGAGGGGCAACCCGTGGTTTGTTAATTCCATGTTATTTCCTTTTACGTTTAGATAGTTTGAATTCCGTAGTTAGATTATTTCGTTTCCAAATAAGGTCAGGAAGGCATAGAACTTCGACATAAGTTAGATGATTAAGGAAGTAAGTAAAAGAGAGTAGAAAGAGTTATTAAAGAGTTAGGAAGTGATCTCGGGAGTAGCCTATCAAGCGTATCAAAATCAATGTATTTTGGGACTACTATCTGTTTAACAGTAAGGGATTGGAATTGAATTCCTTCCTCCTCTGTGAAGATTAGGGAGGGTGCTCTGAAATCTACCACCCTGTTCCTTCGCCCTCGGCCTGAGATTTGATTTCTTCCTGATGATTGGTTGCGTTTCACTGACTACTTAATTCACAACATACTGGACTGCAAGTATGTGGAAGTTGGAATAAAGTGGAAATTTGGAAGTTGGTTAGAGAAAAGTGAGAGCATTTGGAGATTCTAGATTTAGAGAGATAAAGTTAAAATGAAAGTGAGAGAAAAATTAAAGTAGGAAATGAATATATAGGTGAAGGAAGGGTAAAATGGTAAAAATTTCAGCTAGAAATCGCGTGGACAGATTTACCCAAACTCAGGCCACAATCGTGGCATGCTGGGCCACAATCGTGGCCTGCAATAATTTCACTAATTTCTACTTTTTTAGTCTTTTGTCCTTATACACACCCCCTGAGATCCTTTCCAAACTTCTTTTTAGCACTATCACCTCATTATTCTTTCCTTCCCGATCATCTTTATAAAAAATTAATTCCCTATTTTTCCACGATAATTATTTAGAAATGGAGAAACCTAACTACGGAATTCAAACTACCTAAAATCAAGAAATAACTGGTAATTTTAAAAAACCATAGGTTGCCTTCCCCATGCAGTGCTTCGTTTAATGTCTTTATCTTGATGCTCTTCTTTGCTCAAGGTGGTTTAAGAAAATTCTTCGGTGGTGACTCGGTTGTCAATATCATAAAATGCACATGTGCCAACTGCTTGCTTATGTTGCCACTTTCTTTTTCCCGATTCTTTTCTTCTTCTCTTGTGAGGTTTATTCCTTTCCAGAGAACATTTTTGATCATCATACATCTCTTTTTCTCCACCAAGATTTGTTCCTTTCATAATGGTTATGGGTTGGAGAGGACTTTTGACATTCTTGGTTATGATGAAAGATACTTGTTCCTCTCCTACACTTAGAATCATCTCACCCCTATCTACGTCAATAATTGATCGAGCAGTGGCCAAAAATGGCTACCCGAGGATAGTCGGGGTTTTCGCATCTTCTTCTATGTCTAGTATGCAAAAGTCCGTGAAAAAAGTAAACTTTTCCACTTGAAAATGTACATCATTTATGATACCCTTCGGACGATGAATTATTTATCTGCTAGTTTTACCAGTATCTTGGTAGGGACTATCTCACTAAATCCATCTTCTGAAATAAGGAATACAACATCACGTTTATGCTGACTCCCAAATCAGTGAAGGCACTCTCTATTTTGACACACTTAATATTGTAGGGGATATAAAAAATCTCCTGGATCCTCCTTCTTTGGTGGTGTCATCAATTTCTTTTCTTCCTCCAATTCTTTTTTTTGCCTTTCCTTTATTGATTCCATCAATGTAAGTTGTGCTTCCAGTTGCTTGATCATGTCTACCACTTCATTCATTTAAGCTTCCTTTGATTTCCTCATAGCTTTGATCAGGAATTAAATTGGAGGTTGATACTTTTTCATCTCAGGAAAATTGTAGCTTGCCAACAGAGAGTCTTCCTTATTCTCTTGTACCTTTGCTTTCCCTTTATCCCTGAATTAGTTTGGCTTTTATTGTTCCAGAATAGGGTAGGGAATTTTATATTGACGCATTTGGGCTGCTTGTAATTTTGTTTCACCTTATAAAACATTCTTGTTAACCTTGTTCTTGTCTTTGCTTTCATTGTCTTTAGCTTGGTGAAATTCCTCTTCAGTTGCTTTTGTAACGACCATGATTTGTTCTTTCATATTGGAGTCGATGTTACTTGGAAGTGTTCTTGCATTTCTGGTTGCCATCGCTTCTGCCAATTGACCTACTTGGACCTCTAGGTAATGTGTCAAAGAGGCATGATTCTTTATGACTTGCTCAAATTTTCCTTCTAGCCTCTTATGTGCATCCTCTATACCTCCAATTTTATCTAAAGTTTTGTCCAATTTGGATTCCATTGAATTCAGTTTATCTTGTTGGAAACTTGGTGGTCCTTGAGGTTTGAACTGTCCTCTAGTGTTGTTTGACTAAAAGAAGTTTGGGTGATTTTTCCACCCAAGCTTGTACGTGTTGGAGTAGGGATTTTTTAGCCCTCCTCGTCTGTACTAAGTTCCCATGTAGTTTACTTGCTCTGATACATTATCCTTCATCAAAAAGCAATCAACTGTATCATGGTCATTCTGCTCACAGAGCTCACACTTCAGTTGAACAGTGATTTTGGTTTGGTTATGTGTAAGTTTTAATTATTAGATAATCCACAAGCACTCGGTTCATTAGCATAGTACCAAAGGTGTTGATCCCATGAGGAGGGAACTAATCTAATCTAAAAATCTAAAGGATTAAACAAATAACAAAAATTCAAGATACAATGAAACTAAAACAAGAATTTAATTCAATCAATCAAATTTAGAATCAAACACGAAAATACTAATTACTAAGCAATTACAACATACCTAAGAATTAATCGAAAGCAATTACCAATGGAGAGACAAGTAATTTGACCTATCCTTCACGATAACATAATTGATTATGAAATATTAGATTGTTAGTTCTACACTATCCTAGGGTTGATTACTCTCTCTCGAGTTATAATCATTAACCCTAAATCATAAACCCTAATCAGATTATGGAGGTTGCAATCTCTCAATTCGCAACTTATCTAGAACCTTGATTAGTTCTGAAGCTCTCTAATAAACTATCAGAAACCTATGTAAGATCTCTCTTCGTACAAGTTCTCGATCTGATTTAATTCTAGTTTATATTAAATCCCCTAACTCTTGTTAGTCTAACTTAATCGTTTTTTAATTCGATTGACCCTCTCAGTTTATTATTGAATTATAAAATCACATAATTAAACCACAATCATATCCAATAAACACATAAACAATCAGCTTCTCATTAATTCAAGAATAAAATTCTGAAAGTGAGTTTAGAACATCCTTGACATTCTAGATCCTATCAACAACTACTCAATCCAATTATATACAATAATAAAATTGAAATAATAGGAAATAAAATCTAAAGTGGATGATGAGAGCAATGTCGAGAAACCTCTCGATCTGGGAAGTACTTTGAGTTAACTTCTTCTCCTCTTATCTCTTCCTTCTTCTCTTCCTCTATCTCTAGATGATTTCTCTATGGGGTTTCTCAAGGTGGCTGATGCAAAAGCTCCTTCTCTACCTCTTTATCTTCTTTTTATATCCTCTTATGTTTTGGGTAACCTTAGGGTCCAAAAGGCCAAAAAACTCCTTGAAAACTTGACGTTCTTGAGTTTCTGCGTGTCTACTTGATGCAGGCCACGACTATGGGCCATTCCTTGGGCTTCTATCACGATCACGATCTTGGCATGTAGGCCACGATTGTGGGCCAAATTTGGTGCTTCTATCACAATTGTGGCCTGACATCCCATGATCGTAGGCCATTGTTTCTGCCTGAATGTCTCCGAAACTCCTCCGTTCTTTGATGTTAACACTGAAACACTAGCTAACACATCCAGGTTCCTCACAAACATAATAATTAAGCTCAAAGACTTCTACTAACCTATAAAATACCTAAAACACAAATAATTAACAAACTAACACAATTCTAACCTAAGCACATACTAAATGATTGAATTAACGGCTAAATACATATCAAACTATGCCTTAAAACATTATGCAATTTACACTTATTAACATCCGCACACTTAAACGTTGCTTGTCCTCAAGCAAACAAAACAACAAACAACACAAAATCACAAATCACGCAATGCAATAATGAGACAATGGCTTTTACTTTATGAAATAAATTTAAGTTTAAACATAATTATTCAAGTTGTTTTAAATCATTAACATGCAAAATATACGTCTAGGAGCTCTAGACTAAATATATATATTAATCAAAACTTAAATGTCAAGTTATTCACCATTTTCAATTGTACACACACACTAATAATTATTTGATCCTTCTAACTTTGTAACTATTCCTAAGTACATTTTCAAGAAAAGTTAAGCTATTTATAAGTTCGGTAACTTTGCTCCATGCAGCCCCATGCACGCCTGTCATGATCATGCTCCCTATAGACAATCATGAAACCCTTTATGTAGCTTCCATCTTCCTTGTTCTTGAATTATCTGATTTCCAACACTAACAAACACATCAAGAACCTCATAAAACATAAAATTAAGATTGAAATCATGCTCCAAACCCACAAACACTTAGAATATAAACTACCATTCACAATAACACAATTCTAAGCCTATACATATGATAATCATATAGTAAACACCTAAAAACACATTAAAACACATAAGAAAACATGGTATAAACTACACATATCAGTTTCAAACTAAGATATATGTATCCCTTTGATTATGAATTGTATGAAACTTGTGAAAGCTATTAAGTTGAAGAAAAACCAAATCAAACCATTAATGAAAAGATAATGAAGGTATTGAATTGTTAAATCTTATATACATGACATATGACATGTAATAATAATTCGTAAAAGGATGATACTTGTATTTTATTAAATTTACTAATGACTTTACATGATAGAGTCATACAAATTAAATGAAATATTGTTTGAAAATTTGAAAAGTTTAAAGTAATTAAATCTAAATAGAAATTATGCTTTAACTTGCTAAACACTTTATTGAAATTGATATAATGGCAATTAAAATTTTCAATTATCTATAGAGAATGAGATTTTTTTTTGTTGTTGTAAATATCTCCATAAGTAAGTTCCACAACAATATAGATTTGTGAAAGAGGAAATTTTCAATATGAGATATTGTATAACGCAACATTATAACTATAACTTATCTTTAATAGTTCTAATTAAATCAATGAGCAAGATTTCATATATTAGATATCAAACACTAAGACTTTGAATATTTTATTTTATTTTTATGAAATATAATAAAATTTCATAATATTTTTAAAATATAAAATTTTGATGTCACTAATAAAACTACAAAATAATGTTTTGCTCTAAATTTTGATATATAATTATTTTAACTAAATCAGGATCCATAATAAAAACTTGATTTGATTTAATTTTATATTAAATTCTAGCTTAAAACCGATTTGAATTTTTTTAGAACTTTTAAATCATTCCTGTCTAGGACTGAACAAGACTATGGTTATTTGTACGCAGTGAAATAATGCTAGACAGATAGAAGCGAGCGAGAGAAAAGGTGGATCATATGGTGGCTGGTAAATAGGGGCGTAAGAGAGGTATCCGAAGAGAAATTTCGTAGCGGGCATCTATACCACGATCCTACCATCAACCCTAGTCTCAACACTCCTCGTTTTCTCGTTGTCTTGCTCTCATCAATCCTAATTCTGTAAACTCTTCAATTTCTTTTTATCTTTCTTTAGATACACACTCATATATATTGATTTTGAGTTTGCGTTTGTTTTCGCTCTATTTAGGGAAAAGGAGAATGGACTATTACTTCTGTTCTACATAACACCATTGTTGTGGTCACTCCTCTCTCTCTTTTTCTTTCTTAGTTATTACCACTATTTTTTGTTTGATCTTCTATTATTCTATTTGTTTCAATTGGTTTTATAAGAAGAAAAGATAATACCCTCTAAATATAAGTGATAGCAAATAAGCAATTATGGTTAATTCTTAAATCTGGAAATCTGGGGACTTAGTCATTGATTGACTTTATTTTGTGAGTGTCAATATTGTTATACCGTATGTGCACGGTATAGCTGTAGCTACTACTGACAAGTACAGATCGATCCCACAAGGAAAACAAGTACTAGTGATTACCTTTGTTCTATTATCTAGCCTACGAATTAATTGGATTTTATAATAAAAGAAACTAAATTTGAGCAAATAAAATAAGTGAACTACATGATTAAACAGAGAATTATGGACACTAAGTTGATTACCGATATTAAGTGATTAGTATTTAGGTTTGAATCCCTCTATATCTTACGATATTGATCTTTTGTTATGCAATTATTTTGATGATTGATCTTTTGTTATGCAATTATTTTGATGATTTATTGGACCGTGGAGACTCTTATGGTATGCTAGTAGCCGACTTTGAGTCTACTAAGAACTAATCCTAAAGTTTCTAATTGAATTACTCAAGTTAAATTTTATAGGATTGCGTTATCATTTTATGAATCCCTCTATTATGTTTGACCCTAATTTAGAAGATTTTTGTCATACTATCTCTAGGGTTGTGATCAACTCTTTCTAATTACTGTGGATATATTCAAACTTAGGATTTCTCAATCGCTGCATCTTGAATCAAATTATGATCTAATACTCTGGATTATTAGAACATAAATAAAATAATTAATTGGATCTCAATAAATCAAACAATAAGTTGCATTCTCAAAATAATCAACACATGTTCGTGTATCAAATAGGGTTCATCTAACCTAAATATTAATGGAAAATTTAGTTATACATCGCCGATCATTAAATTAGATATACATAAACAGAAAACTAAATTGAAAACAACGAAATCATAATTCTAAATCTCCCTGTTTGTCTCCTATTGAGTATTGTGGAGGAAGATGGCAATAAATGCATGTACCAAGCTTGAAGACCCTCATTTGAGCCAATGCCAACTACAATCTCATAATTTTCTTGATAAAAAAATTGTGAACTGAAGCATTTCATTATATTCTGAAGATTTTAATGATTCATTTATAGTAATTGACATAAATTCGCAATTTATTTTTTTTATGTGTATGGTTCTTGTAGTTTCAATAAGGTATTGAGATTTTTTTTCCTCAATTTAGGATAAAGGCATAGGGACTTTTATTAGTAGAATAAGGTCTGTATTGGTTGAATAAGGTCAATCATGTAGTTGTGGTAAGGCATGGAACTTCAAAAATAGATATCTAAATACAGACGTATCTATCAATTCTATAAGATGGCCAAAAAAATAAAGCATGTTTGACTCGGTTTGAATCATTAGGCTCTAAAATGTACCTTAATTTTGCTATAAATAAGTGGCCTTTAAAAATGTAAAATCATAGACCATTTGCTTCTATCATTTGGCTAGTAATGTAGAATTGGAATATTAATCATGTGCATAAATCTTAGGTTCCATGATCATTAATTCACCATAGATATCCTTTTAGCCTTTGGATTTTTTTTGAGAAATGTTGCAACCATACTAAGGTAAGAGAACCATGCATTGGACCTTAATGTACTGATAAAAGGCTCCTACAAGAAATAATAATAAAATTAACTAAAGAACTTATTTTAACGTCTTTAATCTCTTTTCGCGATGGAACATCTAGAAATATTTATGGAGTAGGGGCCCAGAAAGAGCTTCAATTGTTTCACAAGATCTACAATAGTGAAAAGAATGAAGCTTACTCGATAATAGCATAATCAAATAGGAAAAATCTATTATGTTGCTCATACTATCTATGTATGAATTTCTGTATAATAACAGTCCATCAAGTTGCATGATTATCCAAAGATGCATTAACTTCTTATGTTTGTGCAAATTTATTTTGTTAGAGTGGCAAATAGCATACTCTTTTCTCGCTTCATATAATTGTATAAATATAAGACATCATCAAACAACTTGGTACTATCAATGTGGCTTTCATTTATTTTCTTGGTTCTTAAGAATCGACGTAACTCAAGAACCATATTTTCATCTGTGAGAATTTATCGCTTCCTTCACTTGATCACTTTGTAAAACTTTTTAGTAGCCAATGATTTGTTGCAATAAAAAAAAACTATTGGGGATCCCTTGCAAGTTCACTGCCTCATTATATCAAAAATGGTGGCTAATGGAAGTCTTGGTTTTGAGAGTCTTGGTGGGGGGAATATATTCAGTGGTTTTTCTACTATTGAAACCGTAGCAAAAATGTTGATTTTGTTACTTGTGAATGTCATTTGATTTCTTTATCCTGAGAATTTGAAAAGTTAACAGGGACATGGATTGATTCATCTTCCAGGAAGGAAAATAAGCATGAGGAGGCTTGTTAATTGAAAATTTGTCATCTTAGGCAATGGAATAGTAGATAAAATAACAAGTTACAAGTTTGCGGATGGCAGAGCAGATGGATGGGCTTCTGACTTGCACACAAAAGTTACCATTGGATTTTGTTGGTCTAGGGTGGTGGAAACTCCCCATCAGCTTAAGGCTTTTTTCCTCTTTGGACCAGGGAATTGAGAGTAATGTAGTGGGTGCTAATAGCATTTTTATCTCATTTTAGATTTGTTTAGAATACCATAAAATGGATAGTTGGGGAATAGACCTTGTCGGTAGTAGAATGGTTGAGATGGAACGTGAATTTGTCTGCTTAGAGTTGATGTTTAAGATTTTGATCTTCCTATTACTTTAGAGCTTGACATATAATATGCTAGCTCCATAACATTACATCTATGTATGCACATGAACTATTTAGGCTCTTGGGCATAATTGCCTTCTTTTTGATGCTTCGGTCAATTACTTTTCTTGTCATACAGGAATGTGATTGATTTGTCCTTAATTTAGTTATGTGATAAGAAATCTCTTATTTAGATCGTCAAATTGTGGAGCCCTTAGTGCTCCATTTATAAGCAGTTGAGAGTATTACGAGTGCCTTTTGATTCTTGCTTTTGGTCATGTGAAACTAATTTTGTTCCCAAAATTTCGAATTTGAAGGGTATATGCTTCCAAGATTTGCTAAACTCACTGTAACATCCTATTATGCTAACTCAAGTGCCTCACATCATGTTATTTCTCTGCTCACTCGGTGTATTGAAGAGGCCCATATGTCTCAGCTTCAGCAAGAAAAGCATAAATGATTTCTTTCAGGTGCATATATTATTGTATATTCTTACTACCTCAATTTGTGAGAAAGGTTATACAGGGGCACAGATGGACAAACTGGTAGATGGGTAAAATTTTGACTTCTGCGACGCCCCTTCGTTCAATACCAAACTTTTAAGTTCTGTAAAAAAATTTGTCGTACTGATATAGTATTCTATCAAGGTGGATTTGGGTGCTTTTCATGACCTGCTTGATGCTAGACGACAACTCATATCACGACTAAGGAACTGAATGATGCCATGTTAAGCCTCTGATTTTTGAGTTGGTATCTAATCATATGCATGCACCCGTGTCTATTAGCTTGTGCATGATGCGGAGTAACAAATAAGTGATTATCAGTGCTTCATTCTCTTAACATTGAGCTTTGATGTTAAATATGTTTTACCGGGTGTCCTTTCCGCAGATAAATGCTGCAAGCCATTTAGAAAATTATAACAATCCCGTCAAATTTGCATAGCAGAGCAAGTAGGATAATTAATCACCTTGCAATTTCTTCTAGTGCACCTGTCCTGCGGTCCGATGCTGACCCACTGTGAGGACACGTTCTCGGGTTAAAACTACCAAAATTCTCGATTGCCTTGATTGGCTGGCTCTGCAATTATCTTGGTGCTTTATCGTAAATGCGTACAGAAATCTCTAGTAGTCAAACTGTTTTTTGGGGCCTGCACTAGGTTGTTGTTTGTGAAATAGCAGATGCTATTCAGAGCCTGGTCAGTACTCTTTTGGTAATTGGTAGACTTTGCCTTACTGAAAACTTCGAACCTGGAATCGTAGAAACGGGTAACTACTTGGAAACTGCAGAATGGTGAAAATGGTCTATATTTGGAGGTCAACATGTATGGTCACGGAAGGAGACAATTCACCGAGTTCAATTTGGCTTCTGCTTTGTTAATTTGATGGTTAATTTGGTTTGTCTAGGCCTATAAATAACTGTGTTGCCGATGTCCTCGCGGAACATTTCTTTTGTTCTTTTAAAGGCGACGTCGGAGTTCCGTTATGGGGTGTTCTGGAGTGAGTGGCCGGTTCACTATTGGACCAGCATGCCTCATGCTTTGATTTGGGCAGAAAGGTCGTTGGTATGTAGCCAAGCCATCGAATTGGAATTTAATATGGATGGTTCAGAAGCAAGGCGTCTTCTTTAGAGAGCTCCAGTTTTACATTCAAGTTATGTTCCCTTTTTTAGGTCTAGTCATCTAGAAAAGAAAAAAAAAACACGGCAATATCTTGCATTGCTAAATGGAGAATTTGTATTTTGTATTATAAATAACCAAGTTAAAAAGGACTTAACTTTAATTCCTACGCCGGGAAGAAACCAAATAAATGTAGAGCACGCCATGGTGTACTGTTTGGTTCTACTTCTATTTTTCTGTTGTAGTTTTCAGTTTTCGTTTTTAATTTTTTGTTTCTATTTTTCTTTCAAATAAAAACAAAAACCTGTTTGATTGTCAATGTTAATGTAGTTATATTTTGATCACTGATAATAATTAAATATTAAATAAAACTTAAAGATACATTATTTTTAATTAAATATATTTATTTAATCTCTTATATAATATTTATTAATAAACTATT
>JAOQMS010000004.1:27626058-27636827 GCA_027563885.1 Erythroxylum longipes
AAAAAACAGAAATAGGAAACAAAACCACTTTTTATGGTTTTCATAATTTTTGAAAACTGGAAGAAACCAAAACTAAAAACAGAAAGAAAAAACTCAAACAAACAGGTTTTTTTATTGAATTTGAAAACAAAAACAAAAAACCAAAAAAAAAATGGAAACAAATAGTCCCTTAATGTCTTAAAGTTTTAAGTTGAAGTGTGATGTCAAAGTCTATGAATATATTCCCTAACTAGGCCCATATTGAAGATCTCTCATGTAAGTGGGCTCTCCAGATCTAACAAATGGTATCAGAGTCGATAGTTCAGCAAGGGACGAGTATGGAGATGATAGTCGGATTCCGTAGTTGCTTCCCCATGAAGAAGAGTAAGGAAACTCCTAAAAGGCCTAGACTTATAGAGTAGAAGGACTCTTAGTGACCTATATACTCAAACTGTTAAGCAAAAAGACTTTCGCCCAAACGAGAGCTCAAGCCCAATGTGAAAGTTCACACTTAAAGGGAGATTGTTAGAATATTAAATATGAGTAGAAATCTCACATTAAAAAAAGATAAAATTAGTGAAGAACATATAAGTATAAAAGACTCATAAACCTAATACTTTAAGGTTTTAAGTTGAAATGAGGTGTTAAAGATCATAAATATGTTCCCTCAGTAGTCTATATTAAAGATTTCTCATGTAAGTAAGCTCTCCATATCTAACAAGTCTTGCATGAGTTCAAAGTGGGATTTCAAAGTGGGATCTTGGACTATTATCATGAAGAATGAATTCTAAAAGATACAATTGGATTTCTGATTAGGGTAGCCATGGTCACCAAACCTGCCCAGTACAGTTCTATTCTTATTCATGCAACCTCATCAAAGCCTTGACTGAAAGGAGGAAAAAACAGAACTGAAGAGAGACACAAACATGAAATACAGGTGAAACTCAGTCTCAGATTGTCAAACAGAATCTATGATCCGACGGCATTTTGTGCAAGAGGCTGTGATCAATTCTCTTTCCAACCTGTAGGTAGTGAAAGAGAAGCAAAAGGGTTTTCTTTACTTTTTAGGTTCAAGGGTGGGCTACTGTATAAACTAGTAAACTGCCAACGTCGTTTGCAACTTCCCAGGGTTGAGGGCCGATGTTTCTTAAGTTCCACTGCTCTGTCTCTTATATTTATGTAACAGGAGAGAATAGATAGAGAGAGATGAGGTGGTAAGGAAGTGGTCCTGCATGACAATGTGTTGGTACTCTTTCTTAAGTCTTTATTGTGAGTGTTTATATCATATCTTGCTCATCACATGCACATGCCCTCGCCAAGATGCATTTACTTGTGGACCCCTTGATAGTTCATGTTGATGTTTACATTCAGACTCCCATACCATAATTTTGTGGGTTGCTTGACCACAGTGCTCAAGAACCTCATTCCAGGGAGCCAAATATGTAATTTGTGTTCTGCTCGCTGGATTGTTATGTTGCCATGTCCTCCTCATGACACGTCCTATCATTCATCTGTACTCAACAATACTAAATGCTTTGTTTTCATTTTTTTTCCCTTTCAACCAAATAATTAACTGCGTTCCCTCATTTTTCCTTTACATGTGCCCATTGTTATAATTTACGATCCAGCAAATTTAGTACTTTTCCTAGGGTGAAGATTTGTAGCATTAAATACTAATCTGACTGCATCAGTAGCTTCGTAAAAGGAGTAATTTTGGTGCTACTTTTTGTGCAATAGCCAGTGCCACAAAAGGTTTACGTGTAAAAACTGTTGGCCACCTCATTTTCCTGTCCTTTACTGCATAATTAGATAAGAAGTTGGGGACTAGGACTTACTCCATCTGGTTTGAGAATAATTCTCGAACTTATTAATTAAACTCCTTGCTCTTAGTCTAGTGAAATGATTGGTTGACAGTTCATAGATAAAAAATCTGTTGGATCCTATTCTATACGTACCAAATAGTTGGTGTTTACTATAAACGGTATTGGGTTCTTATCAGTTGAACTTTATTTCTTGTTAGACACTTTATTTCACAGCTCATCTAATAGGAAGTTTTGAGTGGAAGAAGAGGTAACATTGAAGTGCAACCTCAAGTTTTTGGCTATGTTTTGCATTAAAAATGGCCTTGGAAATATGTGCTACTAAGGGTTAACCATTATGTTTAAGTATATTCCAAATGCGAATCAAATTGAGTTCAGTACAATAATTGGGAAAAGGATGACAGACATAGGAGGTTATTACACTGTTGACAGCTTCTGTTGAACAGTTTGAACTTTCTTTTTCATACCATGAGCACTTATGGGACCGTTAATCTGAACAATGATAACGTGTAATGTTCGAGTTTGGAACATGAATGAGTCTCTAGCTTCCCCAGGGAAATACTTGAGGCTTGGGTTTAATATTTGGCAGTTGAGTTCTCATGTTCACACCTTCAAGTTCTAGAGAATATGAGAATTTGGGAAATGGTAACGGTCTTGCTTAAGATACCGAGAAGTGAGATTATACATTTATGGATGACTCCACTCATGAAGCAAAGGCCGGACTAGTTTTACGCCTAGAAAACCTTCATCATCATTTCACTTTCTTGGTCACTTGTCACTCCACAGTTGCTGGTGTTACACTAATCTATGGCGTCTCACCTAATTAAACAACTTCATTAGAGCCATATGAGGAGAGCCACATCAATCAAGCATTGTTCTTTTGGTCAAATTTAGTAAAAATCCTTTTTTCCAATCTAACTTACAAAGGAGCTTGAGCAAATAAAAAAAGCCACAAGTAAACAAAACAGGACATCCCAAACACCTTTTCCAGAGGTAACTACTCTGCAGGTGAAAAGATGAGTGTTTTATTAGATTTTCCATAGCCACAACCTGCGTGTATTCTATAAATTGCCCAAGGACACGTGGATTAGGCATTTCGTAATCTTTTTTCCAAAAATTCGATGATGATTGGTGGCATAGGTTGGACGAATTGAATTTTCTTAATAAGACCGACCCCAGCTACAATGCTGCCTGCATAACATGACATGTTAATTAATGCTGCTCAAAATTCAAAGAAACACATGTTAGTCTGCACTCGTAGGTATTGTATTTTACAGTATGCATCATTCTTTCAAATAGAAGTGGAAGTGAGACAAAACACAAATCCCAAAATAAAGATTCAATATGAAAAGCACAATCTTATAAATGTAATATTATTGAATGATTTAAGTGTAGCATGTTAGTAAATCATTGAATGATTTGAATTACCACTCTGACCCTGTTGTTTCTGCCACAATAACAGTATGATTAGAAAAAGTAGAAACAAAAATTACAGATGTAATTGCCTTCCTTGGATTTAACCAGAAAAGATACAGCCAATGGACAACTTTAATCCAATTATGTTGGCAATCCAAGGAAGTTTACCAATTTGGACGAGATATCTTCCCTCCAAGAAAAACCCTGGACAGGATTTAAGTTTTCTTTGGCTATGCAGAAGCAAGCCAAGACGGAATTTGCAGGATTTAACCTTAATTAATTAGGGCCTTGGAAGTCAAGACAAAAATTTAAGTCTTAGACAGAGGATCAGCTTCAGCAGCAATTATTTGCTCCCAACATATACAACAGACGCTTTTAGTGAAAAGAATTTACCGACTTCCCTTTCAAAAGAAAACCCCTTAAATTTTTCTCTCCCAATGTAAGGTAAGAAACTGGAGATGGTGTAACTACCATGTTCACATATATATGTTCTCTCTTTTAGAATCTCTTAGACAGCAAATAAGGACATATCCTTTTTCCGCGGGATGGTTTTGCCATTTTAAAGCCATTAAAGCGAAACGAAAATGTATGAAATAAAAACAGGCACATTACATAGAAGTGACCCATGTTTCATACCTTTGTCGACGATATGTAGTAATTACTCACGTCTCCTTTTTATGTCAAATTTACCTCATTTCTTCCTCACTGCCAATTTATGAATATGATGCCGTCATGTTGTATCATTTTCTGTCTTCATTTTTCTTAGCTCATTAAAAGTTTCAAGTTGTTGTCAACATTTAACGTTAAAGTTTTCTTTTCAATCTGTAAATGAATTACGACATGGACGGTGTGTTCCTACTTTGAGATTTGTTTACTGTTCATTTAGACAAGTTTACTTGTATTAGTGGTCTTAAAAATGCCACCTCTTTTTAGGTTCAGGTCTCTGTCAGACAGGAAGTTCCAAATCTTCAAAAGTTGATTGACACATACACATTCAGGAAGTCCAAACATATGCATTCTGCTCTCTCTCTCTCCAACTCGGAAGAGAAAGAAGATATGAAGTTGATAATGAGTGAAGAAGAAAGATTGAAGCTTGACAAGTTAATTAACAATTTTCCATAAATACAAATTGCAATTGAAATGCCATTTTCTTTTCCTCATTTTCACGTGATAAGAAAACACAAAAACCTTATCACATCATCTCTTTTATAAATGCCAAAAACTTGCATTTCCATCGAAAACATACCTCTCATCACCCACCTATCCATACACACGTGTTCATCTTCTGATGTTCATGCGTTTCGAACTGATTCCCAGATTGAATATATTCCTCACACGTGTGATAGTTTCTGAAGGAAGACAGCGATTCCCCGGTACATATAAATATATATATAGTTTATTTCGTATTTATGCCATAATAATTCCCGTCGTCTGTCAATTGTGTACTGTCAATGAAAACCTTATATCTACAGTTACTTTTGCATCTTCAAAACGCCTTTTTTACCTTTAGGAGCATGTGAAGCTGCTGTTTAGCATTAAGAAACAAGACACTAAAGCTTATGATTTTTACCTGTATACTAAGAGTTTGTATGTGTATATTGATCTTACATTTGAAAGACTGCAGAGAATCTTGAAAGAAAACTACGTTCGAAGATGAGGTAGTAAATCGGTTTCATTTACAACAATAAGATCTACCGAAATTATGATGTTATAAATAAGAATATGGACTTGAATTCCCCTTAAAATGGCCTCACTTGGCATCAGAAATTTCACCAACTTCTGGCAAATCTCCAGTTCACGATTATCAGAGTCACAAACTACAGATGAAGATCCAAACTCACTTGATCTTTCATGCCAACATTTGACTCGTAGCCGAACCTACCCTGTGAGCTGGAGACATCTCCACTCGACGACTTCAGCTCCTCGCCGGCAAACAAAGACAAGGGATTCAAAGACCGGCCCCGACGAAACGCTGCAGCACTTGCATGAACAGGTGGGAACCGCCATAAACCCAAGGGACTTATGGACTGCTGAGAGTAAGAGCTATGAGTAATATGACCATTCCATGGAGGGTAGGTCATGGTTGTTGTTGGTGTTGGAGCAGAACCTGTCTTGTAGTTCACTAGACCGTAAATATGAGCGTCCGAGAGGCCGTTGTGAACCATAGCCGACTGAAGATGAGCGCGTTTAGCGTGTTGACGCTCTCTTTTGTGGGCGTTTTGATGGCCACCTAAGGCCTGAGAGGTAGGGAAGTTTCTGCAACAGTAATGACACTCGAATCTCCGGTTGTTAGTCCCATTGCTCCCATTATCCTTGACAATGTCTTCGCTGGTTTGCCCGGACTCAGGCTCCTCCGTCGCCACCGCAGCATTATCCTTGGCACCGCCGAATTCTATACCGAAAAGTCGAATGCCCTTTTCTTTAAGAGGTGCAGGGCGGATAAATGGAAGCTGAGAGAAGGACTCCACGTTCATGAAGTCATGTGTCTCTCCATCCAACTTATCCATGAAATGAAAAATGAAAAGAGATGATGTATTCTTAGAGACCGATTGAAAAAGAGCAGACGAAGAAGAGTAGAAAGAAAGTTGGAGAGATAAAGAGTTAAACCAGAGAAGAAGTTCAGGGGAGAGTTGGGTATGTAATGAGGAGTGGGGCCTTTAAAGAGGTGATCCATGGTGGGTTGATGATGAATTAGTCGATAGACTGAGAGCTGACAAGGCAACAAGTTTGAGAGGTCAGATGAGAGCGAGAGCTGTGAAAGTACACATCATTTGTTGGTTTGTTTTAAGTTACTTGTTTCTAGGGTTTGTTTGGTCAAGTTCTTCATCTGACACTCATAACTAAATAATTCTGTTTTACACCATTGCATTAGCTCTTAGCTTAAAATGGAGGTGGTCACATGGGAAGGAAAATTACACATCATCGAACTTACTACTTTCTACTAAACGACACTACTTAGAGAGTAATTGCGGTAATCTAGTTATTACTATTCACTAGATACATAAAAACTTCACGAAAGGTCTGGATTTTAAGGATGCTATCGCTGCTGTGCACTGCTCTTGTATTTTTAATAAAATAAATAAGGAGTGGAGGGCATTGATGACGCGAACGAAACAAAAGCTTGTTGGTAGGAATTGAAGATGTTCCAATAAGCTCCCTCTTTCATCAACTTCTACTGCATCAATTCTATTCTTTTAGAATTGACGTTATAATGTTATGTATCCATCGTTAATTTGTCTGTTCCATCAAGTATACATATATTGATACTTGACACAATTTTCTAACCGTATTTATTAAATCTATTTTTATTAAAAAACCATAATTAGCTAAACTTCGTTTTAAATAAAAAAAAAAAACCTCCAACGCATGATAACTAGTAAAAAACTTATTACTTAAAAAAAGGTTGTGCTGTTTCATTAAATTTCAAGTCTAAGTACAGCAGAACACAACATTTTACCAATGAACAAACCAAGAGTAAACTTATTAAAAATTTAACCTAATAGGATAAAATTAGAATTATTTTTATTACTGATATTCAAATTTCAAGAACACAAATTAATAGTGAAGAAAACATAAACTTCCAACTTTTTATGCAAAATGACTTTTAACCACTTTCTATCATTCCCATAACCAATTTACTTGATTGTACGTTTTGATATTCCTTTGGCTCCTGTAGTGTTTTCTGTCCTTTTCTATCACGAAAGGAAAACGCAAATTCGACCCTTCCAAATTAAGACATCTTTAGAAATCTAATAAAATATATGAACCGATTATGGGACCAATAGAGCTTAAATCTGAGATAAGCTGAACTGTAGCAAAACCTGCGAATAGACTGTGTCATACTACATATTTATATTAACTAAATAAATATTTAATGGTTATAATAAAAATTTTAAACTTTACCTCATTTTATTATATTAATCAACACTATCAAAAATAAATTTTCAAAATTTCAATTTATAATAAAAGCAATTCACTGTTAACTACATATTTAACGGTGATAACATACGACATGTTACATTAGTATAACTATTTAATAAATAGTATCTACGTGGTAAATAAATGACATATCAAATTAATAATTGAGTTAATATTTTAAAAGAAACATCTGCAATTAAATAAGTTGTTTCCGCCTTTATAAACATTTTTCTGGCTTAAGATATCTTATTTTTATAACCAAACAAATTGTTACTTTTTTTTTTTTCAAACACGAATCAAATTGCAAAATTTTATATACCCTTTGACCTAGTTATGGTCGCCACCAGTAACGTTTACTGATAGTCTTTGCTTTCATCCTCGTTGTCTATAGCCACCACCAACTACCTGCTACAAATGCCGCTACTAGCTCAGCTAGCAATAACCATTGTCCACTGAATATTGTTTGTCTAACAATAACATTATCCAAATCTCTAGCGATACCTTAATGCATAACCGAAACAACAAAAACCACTGTATAGAAGGGATTGATCAAGTTCCTAAGAGATAATAGTTAAAACATAATATATATATGTAATAAACATATTGTTGGAAGGTGACGGACTTCTAATGAAGATGAAAAAGAATATTTAGAGTAGACATTCTATTAAAACTATAAGAGGATTTCAAAATTTTCAATCAAAACTTTATTAACAATTTAAACATGAGAAAGTAACTCTCACTTAAACCTTGTACATACCACAACTTATTTTAACTTACTTGTTACAAAAAGGGGGAGGACCCTATTTATACTACTCAAGGAACCTTCTATATAGCTATCATCCACCACTATTTTTAAAAAAAATATTTATAGACTTAATATATTTCTATAAAGGATATAGATATTTCTACAAACTATCTAGATAATTAGGAGATATTTCTTTCTAGATATTGGAAGAGGTACTTCAAGATAAAGATGTCTCTAGAAATCTTCTAGAATCACTACAAGAAAAGCATGCATTAGCGACGAAAAATTACCGACGGAAATAATACGGTAGTTAATTACAGACGGAAAATAAATATCCGTCAGTGACTTTGTCGTGAAAATTTCTATTTTGCGACGGACAAAATTGGCGTCGTTAAAGGTAGAGGGAAAACATTCGCGTAAATTTTCCAACAGATTTTAGCGACGAACCTGTCTTAGCTATCAGTATATTAGGCAGGAACACTTCCCGCAATTAAATAGCGTCGGAATTTTACGGACGGATTTGGTGTCCGTCGGTGAATTTTACGTAGCATCAGTTTTGTACCAGCGATTTTGTGTTCTATCGGTGATTTTTCGACGGTCTTTACTTTCCGTTGTTAAATTCAGATTAATCGTTTTTAAAAATCGAAAATGACGTCGTTTGGTTTAATACCAAACGACATCATTTCGATTCGGGGGTTAAAGCATCCCCGAGCCTTCCTTCTCCGTTTATTTTATGTTTCTTCATTTTTTATCATCGCAGTCTGAATCTCACCGTCTCCTCTCATTGCCGCGCCATCCTCTCCTCGCTGTCTGCATCTCTTCTTGTCACAGTCACCGTCTGTCATTGTCTAGAGTCTCTTCTCTCCGTCAACTGTGTTGATTAGGGTATGTATTTCCTGAATTAATTAGGGTATATATGAATTGGTGAAGAATTAGGGTATGAATGTGTTTAATCGAAGTATCATATTTGAGTTTATTGCTTTACTTTCTTAATGTATCTGTGAAGGAAGGTAGGGATGGTTTCTATGCCTCTTTGATTTAATTATGAAGAAAATAAACCATCGAAATAATAAATTACTCTCGTATACTGGGAGACTTCAACTTGCCTCAGTAATGTTAGATGATTAAGATATTCATTAAGAGTTGTAACCTATATTTGCCTCTGAATTTGACCAAAGAGGTGAAAAGATTGTTTTAAAATTTTTTGTGGCTTGCCAAGGCTGAAAAGATAACCAAAAAAGTTAAACGGAAAGATAACTAAAAAATTTAAACAGAAAGAAGTTTGCTTTCCTAAGATGGAATTAAATTAGTTTGGTTGATCAATAAGATGCTTATGGTTGAAAAAATTTAGAAGTTGTTTTAGGATTAAGAATTTATATGGGTTAAGTGGATGCGTTCTTATATAGTAAAAGGATCAAGGTTTTTGGATTAACAAAGAAAAGTTTAGCTACTCATAGACCCTAACTAAATATTTAAACTAAGGGATATAATGATTCGAGAAATGAAAGTTAAGATCAAAAATAAGTGGAAAGCCTAATTTTTGTTTAACAATTAGAATAAACTTGGTCCTCTTTATAAACTGTAAGGTATGGATAATCTTAAGGTCTATCTGTAAACTCACCGATGGAAAAAACATAACTGTCGGTAATGTTTTAACAACTTACCGACAAAAAATGGTAAACCGTTGGTAAATTTACGGACGGAAAATAATTTTCCTTTGGTAAATATACCGACGGTCAATCGCATAACATTTTGTCGGTAAATTTACCAACGGTTTACTGTTTTTTGTCAGTAAATTTACCAACGGAACATGATCTTTCGTTGGTATTTATTAGCTACGGCTGTTTCAATGACGCCGTTGTCTGTTAGTAATGTCAGTCGCTAATCTTACATACCGACAGAATGTTAATCTTTTTCATCGGTAATTTCCGTCGTAAAATGAAAATTTTCTTGTAGTGAATTTAGGTTATACTTCTTATCCTTTGGAGTCACATAAGTGTCCCATTTCCTTGACCCAATATATGAAATCCAAAACAAGTTTATATTCCAACCCCTTTTTAAACGTGGTTTGGTAAGCTAAGGTAACTTTTAAGCTTGATGAAGATATCCTTCTTCAAATGTATTGTGAAGATATTAGTTACATGGTCTTAAGTCTTTACATACTTCATCTTCACTTCTTTTCTTGCTATGCATTCTCTTATGAAATGGTACGTTATTTATATATGCTTGCTTTTGTTACAGAAGATTGGATTCTTAGCTAAGGATAACATAGACTTGTTACTAATAAGAACTCCCATAGGTTCTTCTTATGGCATATGAAGCTCTCCCGTCAAACTTATTAGCCAAATGTCATGACAAACATAAGAATTAGCAACCACATATTTAGCTTCATAAGTGGGGAGCATAACAGTAGGTTGTTTCTTAGAACTTTACGTGGAGACAATATCTCCTATATAAAATACATAACTAGTGGTGCTTTTTATATAATCAACTTCTTTGTCCTAATCATTATCATTATCACAATCAAGTGTGCCTTTAATCTAGAAGAGAATATTTTTATTCATCTTCTAATATATGGTTGTAGGTGACTCCATGTAGTAGCTAATAAGTCAAACTTTATAAAGGATGTTAGGCTTTGTACATGTCACGTAGTATGAGCTCCCAAGGAGACTCTTGAATAGCGTAGACCCATATTTTCCACTTCTTCATGCTTGGACAATTTGATTCCACATTCAATAAGCATCATGATAAGCTTGCATTCATCCATGTTGACATCTTGTGTAACATCCCGTCTCCTATACATATTGTTAGAAAACATAATTGTGAGACATTTATATGACTTAAGCTAAATGAACGTTAGACATAAGTTATTTGTGACATAGATATCGGTT
>JAOQMS010000004.1:27662634-27674958 GCA_027563885.1 Erythroxylum longipes
AGTCAACTACTATCATGATATAAAACTCATCATTCCCTTGAAGTAAACTCCTTTACTTATATGGAGATAAATCGCAATACTACAATCTAAAACCATAATCAAGCGACCAACTTGGTTATTCAACTGTGAATCAATTAATTTAGATTCTAATAAGATACATGTTTCCTATACATCTCTATGTATATGTATATTACTTATAAAAGAATCTTGGTACCTTTTGACCAGATATATAACGCTCACATAAATAAAACCAAACTCTTTTGTTTTATTAATAATAAATATTTAAATTACAAAACTGTAACTGAAGAAGATAAAGTTACATTTAAATACACTTGCTTTCCAGGGCACTATATTTACATAACTCCAACATTTCCCACCTCAATTACTCTGGTCACAACTCCTTTATCTGATCATACATTTCAATCTGATGAGATGTATAATTTCATATGCTATGTTTTCATTTCCTTTGATTTATGTATACTCATGCCACATATGTCAAACTCCTCGGATCTAAGTCCGGCATTTATCAATCAGTTGTGCACACGTTTCATATTAACATACAATTCATATATAAGTACATATAAATGAGTTTACACATCTAAGTTAACTCACAGTACGCTCCAGAAAAGTTATTTCCTCAATGTTCCAGCATTGTCTTGATGTTAATGATCACCTTGTGCATCTATCGTCATCCATTACACATATAGTTCATAAATCACTAATTTGTTTAATCATGAATATACAATCATGCACATGTATATGTCCATGTTTCAATGCATGCTTAATTGACTTTCTAGGTATATAGTCTTATACAAATATCATGACCATTCAAACATTATAGCTTGTATACATCTAGTTTGCGATCAGGTTTATAGTTTAAGTAAGCTTGATTTACTCCAAATTCATCAATCATATATTCACCAAACTTTTCTAGCAATATATATATTCATACAATTACCCAATTCTTATTCACAATTACCTCATGTTCTTTAATGCTCATTCATTCATGCCTAACACACATTACTCATATTCTTAAGATCATGTTTGTATTCATAAGAATACCTTTATTCCTTCATCACATCATAATCTCTAGATTTAGTTACATTGATACCAAAATAGTACATTCTTTAAGTTATGACATCAATTAACCCAAACTTATCATCTTATCCAATTAATCAAACAACAATCTAGATTCATTCTGAGCCTTAATTAAGACCAAATACACCAATTTAGAGTGACTTTTCCTCAACTGGTTCAAATGTACACAAAGAACTAGGCCCACGATTGTGGGAGACCTTGCCACGATCATGACAGAAGGCAAGTAATCAGGCCACGATCGTGCACTGAGGGCCACAATCATGCACAGTCTTTCTTCCTCAATTCTCCACGAATTTCACATACTTAGAGACATCACTGCTACTTGAATTTTTCCAGAATTCATGTTCTATAAAGCTACTTCATTTTATGCTAGCCTAGCTTCCATATTGATTACATTAAATCCCACAAAATATACTTATTTGTTTTATGTCCATTCACTTTATACCATCTTACATGTAGTCCTAACTTTCCATATTTGAAAACACTTCAGTAACACATATCTTTAGCATGAATTCATCATCTATTATACTTCAAATCCCAAATTAGATCATCCATATAACATCCTATCAACTACTGTTTTCATGCATCCAAAAACTAAACAGAAAATTAACCAATTCATCCATCATTTACCAGCATAACTTCAACATCAACACTACATTCAATCCACCCCCAATTAGTAATCATAAAATTATGCTCAACACTACATTCAATCCACCCGTAATTAGTAATCATAAAATTATGCTAACACATGCCACAATAATTCAGTATTTCACTTACTTGTTGTAACATACCACTTCCATAGAGTATATGCCTGAACATCCAGAGGATATTCGAGGACATATCCTATGAGCATGGCATGTTAGAATAGTCACATTAACTTATTATGACATCACACATAACACAAGTATTCAAAATGATCAAATCCCCTCATTTTATTCACAAAATAAACTTACTTATGTTGTACCATTACAATTAATTTCCATGTATTTACATTACATAACATTTTGAGAGTTTAAAACTCTATACAAAATGTTTAACATGAACTGAGAAGCTAAACTAACACATCCTAACTAGAATCCTCAAATATCAGCTGACCAAACCTTTAAGTCATTCTTCTTCTCAAAATGATAGTACCATAATTCTACTTGGTTGCCTTAGAAGCTAGAACTCCCTTGTATCTGAAAATCAACATTGCAATTTTGATGAGTTTACGAACTCAGTGAGTGAACCATCATTGATGTGCTCAATCCATTCAAAACACAAAGTCAAGTATATAGCCAATTTCAAGAAGTTTAACACATCATCCAGTATCAAATCCCACATCACATTTTGTCATATTTCATCAAGTACAAGTACAATATGTATACAAACATTTCGTAACAATATTCCAGAACAATCCATTAATTCATCTCAATCATTTATATGATACATATAAAGTTATAGATATGTAAATACTCACGTGACTCCATTTTTATTTTACTTTGTTATGACTGAGCGCCTATTTCTTGTCCCATATTTGTTGTGGATTTTGGGCTTATTTCATTTACTTTCATTTATCCGTTATGGATACCGAGCTCATTACTAACTAAGCCTGTGGCTCTTTGTGCACAATTCTTGAGCTTAAAGCTCTTTTTCACGTTGGTCACTCCAGTCACATCTCCTTTATCTGATCATGCATATCAATGTAATGGAATGCAGCAATTCACATAATATGCTATCAATACTTTTCATTCAATGTGTTTATGTCATTTATTACATTATTTAGACCTGAGTATGGCATTCAGCATTTAGTTAAGTACACATTCCATATTACACATACAATTTGAAAACACTTCCATATATAGTCCCAATTATCAAACTACTCGGACCAACAATGTCTGAAATCATAGAAATCATATAAGCAATCGTTCAATAATTGAAAGTTAACCAAAAGCAATTCAATCATAGTTAGAAACATCTAGGTTACCTTACAGTACGCTCCAGCAAAACTATTGTCTTGATGATCTGGTAATGTCTGGATGCTGGCAATCGACTTGTGCGTCTAAAGTCATACAATATACACATAGTTTACACATTACTAAGTTGATCAGTCGTATGATTATTCACTCATGCACATGTATATGTTTCCTGTTTAGTGCAAGCTCAATTGACTTTCTGGGTATGTATCCTTATTCATAAATCTTGACCATTCAAACATCATAGCTTGTACACATCTAGTTTGTAATTAGGTTTATATCTTAACTAAGTTTCATCATCAATCATACATTCACCAACCTTTTCTAGCAATATATCTTCACACAATTTCCCAATTCTTATTCAATCTTACTTAGTTCACATTACTCATATCCTTTGGATCACATTTGCATTCATAATTCATTCCTTTAACACTCATAAATTCCAAATTTTAGATACATTGATATCAAGACAATCCATTCCTTAAGTTATAACATCCATTAACAACCTAAACTTATCAAACCTTACCCAATTAATCAAACATCAATCTGGGTTCATTTCAGGCCTTAATTAAGTTCAAATAAACCAAAGTAAAGTAACTTATCCTTAGTTGATTCAACAATCACACAAAACATAATTTTTTTCATTTCAAAGCATTACCTATGATCATGGAGGATCTTCCCACGATCGTGGATGAGTGAACTGAATGTGCACTCTCCATTTTCCTTCAATTTCTCCAGATTCTAACACCTTCATACCAAATTCAAAACATCTTCATATTAGTCCAGTAATTATACCTTAATTATACTTTAATTCCTTATTAATTTCATCTCCAATTCCAAATCAAATCATTCAATTGGCAGCTCATAAACTATTTATCTTTCAGGCTTACAAAAACAAAACAGAAACTTTCATTCATTTAATCTCATCATATATATAGTCCTAGTTTTTTTTTCGAATTCAAGAACACTTCGCTAGCACCTTTCTTTAACATAAATTTGCCTTCATTTAAACTTCAAATCTCAATCTAAATCATCCATATAGCAATCTATAACCTACGGTTCTCATGCATCAAAAACAAAATAGAAAAGTATCCAATTCATATATCATTTTCCAAAACACTTTATCATCAACATCACATGCAATCCATCACAATTCAATCATCATAAACTTTCTATTACAACATGCCACAAAGATCAGTACTTTACTTAATTGTTTAGCTTAATTTCCACCTTGATTCATTAAGTCAACTTTGCCTTATATGCATGCAAGATCATCTCAAATACAAGGTAGAAATTGGATGGTTTTCAACAACAAGAAAACATCAAAATGAAAGACAGCAACATATAGCTTTCTTGATGCAGAATCTTGTCAAGATTTTAGAGTGGTGATGAATGCAATATAAGCAAAATTTCAGAGTTATGGGGGGTGGATAACTCGGTAGTGAAAGGGAAGAGAGGAGAAGAATGAACATAGCAGAGCAACTTCTGCATTAGCTTAACTCATTACGTGCTAAGTGTCACCATTTCATAATGACATTTGTCCCTATGCATGCATTCCATTTGTCCTCTCCATAAGCTGCCAAATGTCACAATTATGCTAGGCCATTTATCACTCAATTATTTATGACAAATGTCACTCAATTCTACTTCCATGTGTAACTTATTTCTTAGGCTTAATCATCCTAAATTCCCATGTGTCAATTTGACATTTTTCCTAAACTAAATGTACATTTTATATTTACCAACTGTAACAATTAATTTCAAATTTACTAATTATAATCCACCAAACCAAAATTTAAGAAATAAGTAATACACAATTCACATCATGATCATTTTAAACCTTTCATACCATAGAATATGTCAATTAAGTGCACATACAATCTTATCAATGTTTACTAAATCATGATTCATATGCGTATGCAAATATTATGTATGTGAATGAAATGCACTTTATAAATTCTCAAATGCTATGACTCAATAGTATAAGATTCTAACCCTTAGTAAGTTTTGGAACCTAAGATATTACTCTTGTTCAGCTCAAATGCCACCTCAATGTATCAAGCCTGCTTTGCCTTTTATGCATGAAAGATCATCTCAAGAACAAAGTGGGAGTAGGATGGTTTCAGCAAAGATAAAAAGATAACAATAATTACAACAATGTTCTTCTTCTATAACTATCTTTATGAAGGATTTTTCATGGATTTTGGTGTGGCAATTGAACAGAATTTAGGCAGAAACACAGAGATGTGAGGGAGAAGTAAGTTTTGATAGTGAGAGGAAGAAGAAGGAGAGAGTTTTAGCAGAAAACAACAAGTGAAGAGACTCTGCCATGTGTGAGTCGTGTGGTGTACGTGAAGGATGAGTTTAAGGATACTTGTCAAGTGTCTAGGCTAACTGCATATCCTCTCTTTAGGTTGTCATTTGTCACTTAGTTCCTAGTCAACTTGTCACTTAATTCTATTGCCTTTTATCACTCAATTTATAGGCTTAGTCATCCTATGTTTCCACATGTCAACTTATCTTGCTACTTAAAATTTTTCCTAGTCTAAATGTACATTTTAAATCATCAATCTTCCAATTGTAATAATAAACTCCAAATTACTAATTGTAATCCATCAATTCTTTTATTGGCAAATCAAAATACAAGACATTAGAAATGCACAATCATGTCACAATTATTTAGAAACTTTCATACCCGGAACATGTCAATTGAGTGCAATTTTTCTAAATCAAATTTCATGTGTGTATGCTCATATTATGCATGTGAATGAAATCATAAAAAGCATATCCTAAATGAACCAAATTCATTCTAATATGATGTAACTCATGTGACTAAGTAATCTAACACTCACATACCTCAGTAGGTTTAGAAACCAGCTATTACAAAATCATTTCACTTTGTTAGCTTTGTAACAATGAAAAGGTCAAAGTTAAAGAGTGGTGTTAACAGCCATTTGAGATAGTGACCTAGTTAAGTAACTGGGGGTATTAATATAAGGTGTTTACTTGATTTTTCAAACAAGATTCGAAATACTCATATGTTATTTAAATTTAATGTTTTGTTTTTAATAACGGTATAAAAATATTTAAAGATTTTAGCATTTTGCTCATATATGTTCACTCTATTCATTAAGAGGACTGGTGTGTAGTGGGTTGAAATTTTAAGAATTGTAGAGTTAATTGGATAAAATTATAATTTCATTTAAATAACTATATAGCTTAACTATTAAATAAACTTTGCAATTGAAAGAATAATAGAGAATCTTAATGAATATATCTAATTTCTTTAATGCTTTCTAAGAATTGTTTCTTATTAACTTGAGAGTAATGAAATTGATTAGCTTGAAAACAAAAAAAATGATTAAATGAGGGGATAAGTGGTGATTTTTTCATATATTTATTCCCATGTTTAGTGCATTTTGCTTGTTTATTTGATAGTTGTTTATTTTTTTAGTACTTAATTCATTCTTATTGTGTTTTTATTTTAAAATTAACTTATTTGGAGCAAAAGGAAAAAAATTGGGACAACTTTTGCGTGATTTAAAGTTATTTTGATGAAGTTATGAAAAAGTTAAAAATCAGCATGGTCATTCGACACACCCATATTAATAGCTATACAATTCCAGAGAGTTACATGTTTATTGAACATGTCTCCTGTGTCCCTTACTCATGTGCATATTTTAAGCCTATGTCCATTGCATATTCAAGGAGTTCATGATTTTTAATTAACAAGTTTACCACACATGCCTATATTGGTGACTGTGTACCACATAGAACCTTAATTTTTGAACTATAAAAGGAAAAATTAAAAGGAAAAGTGAGAGAGAGACAGAGGCTCAACAAACATAAATTGTTGACCTAGGACAGTACAGAGAATGAAGAACAATTAAGAAAACATATTTGGAGTAGATTCCAATCAATATATAGTGGGTTTCATGAAGATTGAAAGGGATTTCTTCATAGTTTATTTTAGTTTTATGTTTTTCCTTTAGTTATGATGTTATTTCTTCTATGATTAGGAACTAAACTTTTGTTGATACTGAGATTAGATGAATCTCAAGATAGACCTTGTAGTGATTTTAATTAAATTTAATTCATTCTTTAGTTTCATTAAGATTCAATTATGTGTTCTTAATTATTCTTGAATTAATAATGCTTACATGTTGATCCATGTATGATTTCATACAACTGAAATTGAAAATTCCTTTATATGCATAGATCTAACATAATTGAAAGTGAGTTACATGTAAACTTGGAGAAAAGTAGATTATGTTCAAACTTAATAGTGAAATTCATAAATTAATTAATGCAATTCTTAGAAAGATATTTTAATTAATCAACCTAGGCTTAGATGTTAATTGTCTTGAGAAAGATATTATCATAATTGAGAAAGTTTTATGGTCTAATGAACTATAGATCAAATTGATTAGTGAAATCATGATTTCATAAAAAGTTCTAGGGGGATTTGAATTCCAAGTATTAATGTCTTCATTGGTTGTTCTTAGTTTAATCTTTGTTATAGTTAGTCAATTGTATTGATTTTATTTTATTTTATTGTTTTAATAGTCAATTATATTGATTTTATTTTATTTTATTGTTTTAATTTTAAATTTGGTTAATTATAAGTACCATAATTTGTTATACTAGACAATAGAAAAATGGTAGGTATTAGTTATTCTAATCCTCATTAGATCGACCCGTACTCACTAGTATTAGCTATAGTTATTCTCTATGCTTATAGTTAAAACTAAAATACATAACTAATTTGCTCCAAACTATGTAAAATAGCTACCTACATGTGGCTAGGATATATTATAGTAATTATTTTGATTTTTTGATTTGGTTTGTGCTGTTAGCCTTAGTAAGGGATGGTATATAACCGTGAGAGCATTTGAGCCTTATTAATTAATTCATTTTTCTTTCCAAAATATCTCTTATTTTTAAATTTTATATTAATACTAATTGAGTCAATGGTTGCTACCGATCAACATTTTATCACTAGTTTTTATTTTTTTAATGATTTATTGATCTCTTTGCTTTCACTCTAGTACTGATATGGAATATTAAGGCATTACCAATACTAACTTTTGAATTTATTTGGTTGCATTAGTTACTTAGGATCTATATCTCAATTGCTATACTTATTTCTTGTAATAATATTTTCATTAGCTTATAGCATACTTACTTTTTATTTCACCTGAAGATCATATCCGCAATACTTTCATCAAATCTTACTCACTTGGTTATTTTCATACTCTGATTTCTAGACTTCAACTAATCAATGTTCAACCATTTTGAATTCGAGGGGATGTTACAATATATGCAACAAACTCTTATTTTTACACTTCAATTAATCAATTTCAACCATTTTGAATTCAAGGGAATGTTACAATATCTGATGTATTTGTTACAATTACCTTCATCCCTTAGTTATAATTGTATAGTTGTTATGATTTTACATTTAATTTCATGAGAGAGCGTTTATGTTTTTAAATTTTGTGTATATCATTGAGCTAATGCAATATCTATAAATAGACATGTTGATGTACAGAAGTTATACCACAAGCGTACAATCTTTATAATCTCATTTATTCCAACTCTTCAAATACAATAATGGAAATTTACGAAATTCAACAACTTCGAATATACAACTTGCAAGCAATGGAAGTTTGATCACCACTTTGCTATTTAAACGCCTAAAATTACTTTTTATTATGGGTTGAGTATATCTGCAACAAAATATTTGTTCCTCTCTCAATCTTTCCATCACCACGAAAAACTCTCTTGAGAAATGTAAAGAACTTCCAAACTTTGAAAGATATCCTCCTAGATCAAATGTCTTATATCTTCACGACATTCAAACGAACCTGGGCACTTATTGACACCAAGTCTTATGGACATAAGTACTATATGATACGAGAAACGTCTGACCACGCATAAATCGATGTCCAAATTTACCACCTTCCAACAAAAGGATCACCATCCTGAAAAATTATAATCCTTGAAGTATGCATATGCAAACGTATATTTGTATATATGTCATTTTGGTTGGCTTAGCAAGGCATCTCGCTAGCTTCTTTCTAATCTCTCATTCTAGCAGCCTCAGTGCTTTTGGCTTACAGCAAAATAGAGAGGTAGCTATGTTTTTGCTCCTCATTTCTTTCCTATTAGGTGGATTTGAATGCGAAGCTCTCTTGACCAAGACTCACTTACTTTCTCTCAATTCCTGCTTCCTCCTGCAAAATGTGTGTTCCTATATGCGGACCAATTGGATGCAAACGTTACGACTGAGTGGTCGTCCTCTTTAACTATGCCTTTCTTCTAAATGAGACAATTTAAAGTTATTATTGTGTACTCATCTTCACATTCATCGCTTTCTCTAGGTAGAGTTTTTTCATGCCATTATACGTTTGTATTAGTTAATGTTCCATATACATGCACCTCTACAGGTCTATCTCCAAACATAGTTCAGATGTCCCATATGTACTAAAAGAATAAATTCAGTCGAAAAGGATTTAAATATGAACTTTGAAGTATGACGTTTTTCTTCTGAATAATTCTACCCTATTTTCTTTTTCACTTGCATAAAGGCAATAGTCCATAGTTGTGATCACAGCATGCAATTTATGTTCTTGTTGCAATCATCCTAATTTTAACCATACTATGTATATTTGAGTTGGGAAATAGAAGTCTTCTACTCTTCCTAGTTGATTAGAAGTCAAGGAAATGTATCTTATGAGACTAAATTAGTTACATCGTATACAAGACTTGAAAACCCTGAAAAGAAACTTAATAAACTAGGTCTACAGAATCAAAATATATATATTATTGTTAGTTCTACCCAGTGAAAGTAGTGTTTGTTTTCAGTTTCAATATTTGCCAATGAACTTGTATCAAAGTTTAACAAGTTGTCTCCGGTCGTCAAAATGAATATGTTGTTGTTGCATAACATTGATGTCGTCTAGTCATCTAGTGTTAAGAGAAGAAACAGATTATTAATAGGTAATGATTGTGTATAATTGATCTATAATTTTCATCCTATCTTCTGCCAAGCATCCATATATTAGTTAATTGGACTTGTTCTTTCTTATGGCTAACATGTTTTCCGTTACCAGAACACAATTCGCATGCCCATTTATGTCTTGTGAAATTTGCTGTCGGACACGTCACAGAAGCCCATTTGGTTTCTATGGCCCTGCAGTGGAGAAAACCAAATCGTAGTTCATGAATCAAGATGCGGATGCTGAAGAAGAAAACCATTTTTTGTAGACATTCTTAATTGCTTTCCCTATTTCCATCTACATATGACTTGAATTCTTATTATCATCAGCAAGATGTGGATGTTGAGGAGGGAAACCTTTTTGTTTCCATACATTCTTAGTTATTTTCCATGTTTCCATCTACACGACCTGAAAATTCTCATTATCAATTATCATCAGCTAGAAAGAAAATACAATGTTTCGTTGTTGGCACAGGATAGAGATATTTTCCACACACTGATGGGAACAGAAAAGAAGAATATGGATATGGAATAAGGAATAATACATAATTTGCCTATGGAGGTCAGAACATCAGAGCCCACGTATCCTTTATCTTGGATGGATAAAAGGAGCAACGGGCAAACATTAGAAAACACACACAAAATACATAACATACTTGAAGAGGCTACCAACTCTCTCTTGCGACACATATGTGATGATGATGATGATGATTATGATTATGAGGATGGCAATGAGGCTTTCTAGCAACATGTAAAGACCCATTAACTGCCAATGCAAGGACAGCTCTTTGAACTCCTTAAAGCTTGGTGTGGGGTGTGATTATTGATGTCTGAAAGTTACCAGTTTGGACCACATAGGAGCGGGCATCTTTTTTCTTATGTTGAATTAACAGAGAGTGGGACATCCTTAATTGCACAATATATGTACCCTGGTCCCTTCCCCTTTTATACATATCATTCATCTCCGGCCATTAGTGTCCATAAGCAATTAACTCATTAATGTTTTTTTAATAATAAGGGAGGCAAAATGCCACTAACTGCCGATTACAGCCGACACATCCTGGGGGTGGTGGGACCGAATCAATCCTTGTCTAAAGTGGTGACGATCTCTAAAGGAGGGATAGTGAAAACATGGTAACCGAACGGGAGGCTTAAGGCAAATTTTGCCATCCAATCTGCTACACAGTTTCCTTCATGATAAGCATGTACCAGGCAGATTTCTTAGTCTTTGGAGAGAAAAGTTTTGATCTTAGAGACCAATGTCTAGTTGCAATAGATGACACCATTTAGACTAAATTCTCAATCTGTGATAAAAAAAAATTTCCGCCCGTGATGTGGGAAAAAATAGAGGGGATTGCCGGATGTAGGACACCCTGCCGTCATATTTGGCGGGGTGTAAAACAACCCGCCATCCTCCATGGCGGGGTGGAACACATGGACACCCCGCCATGCAGGATAGCGGGATGACAGGACGTGGCCAAACCACGTGGCCATCCCGACAACCTGGTCGGCGGGATGGGGCCACCCCGCCATTGTCAATGGCGGGGTGGGAAGGCTCTAGTGGGTGGACATAAGCCACCCCGCCATTGTGAATGGCAGAGTGGTCAGATGCTTTTCGGAACCCGCAACCATGGTGTCCACTCTCTTCCGAAATTTGTTTTTTTTTAGATTTAGTTTTATTTAGGGTTTTATTTTTTTTTAAGGTTTAGTTTTGTTTAGGGTTGTCATTTTTTTAGCATTTAAATTTTTTTATTTTAGGGTTAAGCTTTATTTAGGGTTTAGAACATCTATACAAATAAAATTTGAAGTACAAGTTTTAATTTGTTATGTTTTTCTTGTATTGAAATTATTTTAACTTAATTTAATTTTTTTTACAAATTTTATAATATATACATTTGAAAAATAAAAAATATTTAAAGTCAAGTTTTATTTAAAAAGGCAAATCAATTTTATTGCATTAAATAAAATCATTACTGTACATGACTTGAAGAGGGACAATTTGAAGCATTATGACCTGGCATATTACAATTACGGCACCTTCACGGAGAATCAGGATACCGTCTATCCATCTCATTTCGTATTCAAGCACTTTTCAATTTGCCACTCTTTTTAGCCAATCTTGACCTACGAAATCCCAATGAAAAATCTGCTTCCTTCCAATAATCTGGATGTTGAAGCAGATAGAACTGACTGGAATACGTATTTCTGTATGCCGCAAGACTGTAAACAGGATGGATATGGATTGTCGGATGAACATTAGATCTCAAACAT
>JAOQMS010000004.1:27675058-27698792 GCA_027563885.1 Erythroxylum longipes
TAACAAAAATATCACAAATATCTAATATAAAAAATAACATATTTACTAAAAATAAACATTACATATATTAAAAAACATAGATTATGTAACAATAAACCTTGAAGAAGAGCAAAGAATGTTGGTAGATTTGTTGTTGAAGAAGAGCAAAAAATGCTAGTTGATTCCCTATTGAACTAGCAAAACCAGAGCAACACCAAACAGAAGAGGAAGCAACACCAAGCAGAAGAGAAAGCAACACCAAACAGAAGACGAAAAAGCACGAAGAGCCTAAATGAAATGCTGGCTCTTCGGTGTTTCTCCCTTATAAGGCAGTAGAGGAGAGCCAGCATTATTGCTGGCTCTGAAAAGCAGCTGACCACCCTGCCATTCACAATGGCGGGGTGGCTTATGTCCACCCACGATAGCCAGCATTTTTGCTGGCTCTCTGTAAAAGGCTGCACCAGCCCACCCGGCCATTGACAATGGCGGGGTGGCCCCATCCCACCGACCAGGTTGGCGGGATGGCCACGTGGTTTGGCCACGTCCTGCCATCCCGCTATCTTGCATGGCGGGGTGTCCACGTGTTCCACCCCGCCATGGAGGATGGCGGGTTATTTTACACCCCGCCAAATATGACGGCGGGGTGTCCTACATCCGGCAATCCCCTCTATTTTCTCCCACATCACGGACGGAAAATTTTTTTATCACAGAATGAGAATTTAGCCCAGCATTTATCTCAGTCAGAAGTGTCAATACATTTGTACTATCCACATCTAGAATGCCACACCTTACACCTGTATTCCATGTCAATTCTAACCCTTTCAAAGCTCCCCATAGTTCGAAAGTAATAGGTGTGCAACTGCCAATACGAAAGGCAAAGCCCTTCTTTCAATATCCCTGTTCATCCCGTAATACTCCTCTAGCTAATGCCAATCCACTAGTGCCTTTCAGGCGCCATCCGTATTTAGCTTACACCAGCCCGGTGGTGGGGCACACCACCTGATCTGTACCACATGGTAAAAAGTCCGCGAGTTTGTTAGGTTCGTAAGAGTATTTACTTGCACAATTATTTTAACCCAGGCTATAATCACACCCACTTGGGGATTCAGAGGAACCTCAGAGAACATCCGCTGATTACGCCACTTCCATGGAAACCAACAAGTCACACCAAAGATGATGCTCCATTCAAACTCACCAACAACATAAGTGGCCTGGGATAAATTATCAATCAACCAGGGGTTGGATTCTGCAGAAAAGAAAAAAAAACTACTCCAGAAACAGTGGGGAAGTAGCCTTCTCCAAATTGTGACAGCGATTGGGAGTCACGTAGTACGTGGATGTAGGACTCCTCGACGATTAAGAACCTTTTACAGGTATTATCAGTAATGAGGTGTCTGCGATAGCGTTCCACGTTAGTCAAAAGTTTGCCCTATAGAACTAACCAATGAAATGTGTAAACGTGTTGGGGGCCCTTGAAGTTCCACGCAAGTTTCCATTGAATATCTAGTAGGTTCCATGAGCGATTACATAGCTTCCTATAGGCAGATTTAACACAAAATCATCCCGAAGACGTCCAACCATTATATATTTGATCACATTCAGCTGTATCCGTAGGAGGGCTCATGGCTGCAAGGCTTAGGCGAACAGTGGTTGGGAGTCGGGCCTAGGGAATATCCTAATAACATTGACCGCCTGCCATGACATAATCTTTCACTTGAGCATTTTTTTTGCCTTGAGAAATAGGAGACATTGCTAACTCAAATAGTTTAGTAGTTCCCAACTAAATATCTTCCCAAAACTGTACGATAGTACCATCTTGTAAAGCCCACTGAATACTTATGGACATGACTAGCCATACCTGACAAATTGCTCACTGAAGGAATGAGCAACTTACTGCATGTATTGTCCGAGGTATGGTTATCACGCCATGAAGATATTTGCCTCGTAAAACTTGAACCCAAAGAGACTAAGGATTATTAAGGACGTGCCAGGCTAACTTCATGAGAAAAGCATCATTATTTGCCTTCAGTTTCCGCAGGCCTAGACCCCCATGATTTCTGCGTTGACAAACATCTGTCCAATTTACCAAACTTAGCTTTCTCTCTCCCCCTTGATTTCCCTACAGAAACTATCGGCAACTACGCTCAATTTGGTTGAGGATTTCGTGAGGAATCGATGTAGTTTGCATGGTGTAGTAAGGAATAGCAAGGAGAACTGGCTGAGTAAGAATGGTACGGCCAGCCAAGGACATAGGATGCACGGACCAACTGGTGAACCTCTGATGAACCTAATCGGCCAGCAGTTGGTAGGTAATTGTGGTGACTCATTTATGCAACAGTAGGACTCCCAAATATCTTCCCAAATCTATTGCATGCTTGAACTTTGATTGGTTTCTAAGATATCAGACTTCCTTCACAGTGTAACTATTGGAGCAGAAGAGGGTAGTCTTGGCTTGAGTCACCATTTGACCTGAGCTGTCGCAGAACTCCTGCAACACATTTTTGATGATGTCCATTTGATCACTCGAGGCCTTAGCAAATAGGATGAGGTCATCGACAAAGAATAAGTGAGATATGGCAGGCCCTCGCTGACTAGTTTCAAAAGGATGCCATTTCTTAGCACTGACCTTGGCCTCTATGGCTTGGGAGAGGCGCTCCATGCATATAAAAAAGAGATACGGAGAGAGAGGGTCCCTTTGACGCAATCCTCGTGAAGGCCAAAAATTCTCAGTTGGGTTACCATTCCAAAGAATCTACATGGCTGGAGAGCTAATACAGGCAGGAATCAACTTAACTAAGGGATTGGGAAGCCTAATATCCTATAATGTATACTCAACCAACTCCCAGCATAATCGATCATACGCCTTTTGTAGGTCTATCTTAATAGCCATATATTTACTTCCTGCCAAACATCTCATAGAATGAAAGATCTCTTGAGCAATGACAATATTGTCCGTGATTTGACGTCTTGGTACAAAGCTTGTTTGTGACGGATTCACCAAGGTAGGGAGCAACCATTTTAACCAGTTTATAATCACTTTCGTGATTAGCTTATATAGCACATTGCACAAGCTAATTGGATGGAACTAGAGCAAATGCACAAGACTTTCAACTTTGGGAATAAGGAGCAAGAGTGTTGAGTTTAGGCTTTATAGAATTTCACGCTTAGAAAAGGCTTCCTATACCATAGTAACCAAAAATGGGTTAACAACATCCCATTGACTTTGGTAAAAAAGTACGAGAAATCCATCACTTCTAGCCACTTGCATTGGACCCACTATAAGAAAATATAGAGTTTAAAGACACAAAAAGGTGAAGCTTTTATACGCTTTTTTGCGTCTTAAAAATAATTTTAGATGCTTTATAAAGCCTCAAAAAACAAGTGTCATAAAAACTATTTTCGACAATTTTCTTAGACATATAAATGCGTCGAAAAAACACATTTTTACGCATATAAGCATCAAAAATCTATTTCTCGCATTTGTAGTTTTTTAGGGCAATGCTATTTTAGACGCTTTATGTAAGCTTTTAGATGCTTTTCTCTGTCGATATTTTTCACTTTTAGACAGTTTTTTACATCAAAAAAACTCCATCTTTGTGTAATTCTTATTAATGATTAGTATATTAAACAATTAAATAATATATTTTTGTGAAGTAAATCAATTTGTATGATTTTTATAATAAAAAAACAAAAACCAAAAATAAAAATTAAAATTAAAATAATTTTTAATGAATTTGAAAATAAAAATAAAAAAACTAAAAATATAAATATAAACAACCAGGCCTTAAACTTAATTTTATTAATTTTCTTCAACAAATTTTATCAACGTAAGAGTTAAACGTCAAAACAACAACCCAGTAAAAATTTTATAAAAATGCAAGTTTTTGAGAAGTTCAATAATATACAATCTTATACTTAACTAGTTGAGAGGATATTCCAAAAGTTTTATAATTAAACAACATTTACATATATAACATCATTTTAATTAATTGGAGACAAACTTGTCATAAATAATATTTTCATATCTCTATCTTTCAACTTCAACCAAATAATAAATTCTTTAAAAAAGAATAAAGATAGATATATCCAGGAATATAAGAATAAAGATAGATATATCCAGGAATATGTGTGTAGGCAGATAAATGAGGCCCTAAGTTACGTGGAGATGAAATGAACCAAATCAAAAACCATCTTATTCCCAGTAGGAAAATGTAAATGCAACATTACTTCAAACTGCAAAGAAAAAGTAACTAAAAGCTATAAAAAGAAAAGGTAGTGCGAACAACAATCTATATCACTTGGCTTTAGGCGTGCCTCGTCCATTAAAGACTACACTTTATTTTGACCCTTTTTTCTTTTTAGGTTCCTAGCTACTTTACTGTAAATGTAATAATAAAACATACTGAAAGTCAATAATGGAAGACATAAACATTGTACTCCACCACAGCATCTCCAGTTTTAAAATCAAAAACATGGGTTCTTGCCTGCGCATAGCCATTTGCGAACCGAAACAGACCGCTGCCGCCAACTATGGGCATCTCTCTCACGGTGGAGAGCACGCTGTTACGACCCAACACGCTAAGTGTGCTGCCATTATACTTCCCCTCCACGAAAGCAAAGTTCAAAACCATTAACAGACCAATTTCATTGAGCGAAGCAGATGCATACATACCCTGCGCCCTGCCTACAAGTTTAGTACTCATTTCAGGGCCAGCAGTCAAAGGATCGTCAATCATGGCTACCATACCAAACCCAGTTAGGGACGTGTTTGTCATGGCTGCTCTGGCAACTTGGACAGCCGTCGGGTTTCTTCCGCTGACGATGTCGTGGAAGTAGAAGTGAAGGTGGCTTAACTTTTGTCTCTGCAGGCCTAGTTTTGTCGGAGAAATGTGTTTTGAGAAGGTGTAAGGCTCGGCCTTTGAAATGTTATGTAATAGCATCAAGATTGTGAAGATGATTAGGAAGGTTGAAGTATGGTTACGGAGAATTTTGGCCATACTCATTACTTGGAAGTTTGTGAACATAAGGAGGATAGTTTTTGTGTCTAGGGTTTCAATAATTGTGGAGTTATATAGAGTGGCCAACCTTTAGGCCATTGTTTGTTTGTTTCACATTAGTTCTTATTCTTTTTGTATCGGGATAATATATTACAAGTTCTTAATAAGTTAACAGTTCAAAATATTGAACTTGGACGATATCATTTACATAAAAAGTTTCCAATTTCACATCACTTCACCCTTATTTGTATCGTACGATGTATTTGTATTTTGTCTATAGGGATAATTACGGTTTCAAGTGAAATAAACTGTAAAAGTTAGTAAATAAAATCATTCAAAAATTTACCCGACAGTTTTGAATTTTTGAGGTAGTACTTTCTCGGAAATTTCAATAGCTGTATGACCGCACTAGCAAATGATGACTCTACAAACCACTGTAGCAATACTCATTGTGTACAAGATCCTTCCCTGGCATGAATGCCGGTTAATGTTTTATAATTACTCGGTTGGTTATAATTTTAGCAATATAGTTATTTAAAAGCATATATATGTTCATTATTTACACCTCATCATAAAGAATGACCTAGAATATGTACACCTAAAACAAAGAATAACAAACTTAACTACCATGAGAGAGAAAGTGTGAAAAATCATTGACGAGGCTTCATATTTCATCATCTCCTCCTCGAGTTAAGGCCTGGTAACAATCATAAAGGCCTAACTTGGAAATTAACTTGTTAAACAATGGAGCACTGAGAACCTTTGTGAAAGAATCTGCCAATTACTGAGATGAAGAAATCTTTTGAGGTGAAATGAAGCCTAACTTGAATTGTTCTCTCACAATGTGACAATCAATATCTAGATGCTGGGTTCTTTCATAAAAAACTGGATTGGCTGTTATATGTAATGCAGCCTGGCTGTCACAGTGAAGAGGTATAGGAACTGATGCTGGAATTTGAAAGTCTCTCAGGATATATGATATCCATTGCAATTCACATACTGTTTATGCCATGGATCTGCACTCTACTTCAGCTGAGGACTTTGGCACTATTGTTGCTTCTTTTTTTTCCAACTAACAAGAGAATTTCCCAAAAAAAAGCAGTATCCTATTAATGATTTTCTGCTATAACAGGAGCCCCAATCTGCATCATAAAAAGCTTCTAATCTCGAGAGATTGTTTGCTGGAAAATACAATCCTAAGGAAGGATTGTTCTTGATGTATCTTAAAACATGCAGGGCATTTTTCAAATGAAGCTGCCTGGGATCATGTACATATAGGCCAAGCTGTTGTGTAGCATGAGCCAAATCAGGTCTTGTATATCCCAAATAGAGTAATTTCCCCACTAATTGTCTGTATGAATAAGGATCTTGTAATTTTGGACCATCATCAATACTCATCTTGTGCCCCCTTCATTAATGGTGTAGCAATAAGTTTACTTCCCATTAACCCTGCATCTTGAATTAAGTTTGGAGCATATTTCCTTTGGTTAACATAAATACCATCTTCAGATCTTGTGATTTCTAAACCAAGGAAGTACTTTGCATGTTGAAGATCTTTAATGGTAAATTTATCATCAAAAAAGGATTTTACTACTGCAATCTCTTCTTCGGAATTTCCTGTAATCAGAACATCATCCACATACACTAGCACAGGTAGAAATGTATTGGACATAAAAAGGATAAAAAGGCAGTTATCATGACATAATTGCTTAAAACTATACTCTTGTAATTGCAATTCCATTTCTATGTTCCATTGTCTAGAGGGTTGTTTGAGTCTATATAGTGATTTCCTTAATTTGCAAACTTGAGTTGGTTTAGCCTTGTCATGTCCTTCTGGTAATGCCATAAAAACTTCTTCATCTAGATAACCATGCAAAATGCATTGTTAATATCAAGTTGGTGTAGACTCCATGACTTTGACGCTACAATGGCAAAGAAAATTCTAACAGTTACCACCTTAGCCACATATGAAAAACTCTCATGAAAATCTACCCCTTCAACTTTATTTTAGCCTTTTGCTATCAATCTTGCCTAGAATCTGTCAACTTTTTCCTTTAATTTCACCTTGAATACTCATTTGCAGCCTATAAGCTTCTTGCCTATTGGTAATTCAGTGATCTCCCAGGTTTTGTTCTTTTCTAAAGCCTCAATCTCTTCATTCTTAGCTTTCACCCATCTTAGATTGACCTTTGCTTCCTGGTATAATCTTGGCTCCTGCGCTTCAAATAAATTTGCAACAAAAAATATATGTGCATTTGATAAGTGTTTTAGTACAATGTATGGGTAGGTAGAAGGAGTGTATTTGGTTAGTTTATTGACATTTAGGAGTTTTTGGTTGCTTGGTATATCGTGCTCAATGTTTAACACATAGTCATTCATCCAATTAGGAGGTTTTCTCAATCTTATATTATATCTAAAATGAGTTGCTTCAGGTGTAGGTGTAGGTGTAGGTTAGGGTGAATTACTAATTTGCAGTTGATCATCATCATTCTCGGTTTCTGCTTGTGTATGCTCAATAGGATTATCACATGTAACATCCTCCTCAATGGATTCATTTGGGTTATCAGGTATAATAAGTAAAGGAATTTGATTGTTTGGAGCCGTAATGACATAATCTTCCTTGGTTTTAAAAGGATAAATGTGATCATGAAATGTAACATCTCTAGAAACAATCATTCTGTTATTGTTTAGATCATAAAGCTTAAAACCTTTTTGCCCTGGTGAATGCCCCAAGAAAATGCTCCTAAAAGCTCTCAAAGAAAACTTATCTTTATGAGGCAAGGTATTTGTTGCAAAACATAGACATCCAAATCATTTGAGGTTATCATAGGAAGGTTCTTTTCTATGCAGAATCTCATAAGGAGTTTTCCAATTTAAGATAGTTGTAGGTAGTCTGTTTAAAAGAAAAGTGGCATGTAAAATGGCTTTCCCCCATAATTTTATTGGAATGTTAGACTGAAATATCAAGGATCTGGCTAATTGGAGTATGGATCTATGCCTTCTTTCTACTATCCCAATTTGCTGAGGTGTGCACACACAGGTTTCTTCATGTATAACCCCAAACTCACTAAGAATCTGCTGACATTTCTCCCCCACAAACTCTAATCCATTATCAGTTCTAATTTTCTTGACTGACTTCTCAAATTGATTCTTAGCCATGACAATAAAATTCTTCAAAATGGATGTAGTTTGGCTCTTATTTTTTAGTAAAAATGTCCATGTACAACTACTTAGATAATCTACCATAGTGAGGAAATAATGTGCTCCTGTTATGCTAGGATGTTTATATGGTCCCCATATGTCAACATGAATTAACTCAAGAATATCATTGGCATTACTACTGCTTTGTGAAAAAGGAAATCTAGTTTGTTTTACAAAAGGGCAAACACTGCAATCAACAGAAATATTAGTCTCATTCATAAAAGGTAAGTGTTTAAGTACAATGTTTGAAGGATGCCCTAATCTTTAATCCCATTTAGGAATACTAACATTAACTACATTATTTAAGCAACAAACATTTGCTCTACTAGGTACTAGATTGAGAAAATTCCAATATCTATGGATAAATTCTGGTGTGTATGAACTGGAATCAAGTATGTATAGGTTTCCCTTCAATTTGCCCACTCCAAGGACTCTATTAGTCTTCAAGTCCTAAAAAATGCAAAACTTAGGGTAAACACTACAACACAAGAATTCCCTTTCAGCCAATTTACTTACTGACAACAGGTTGTGTCTAAAACCAAGAATATACAAAACATTTCTCAACTTAACATTATCATGTAAAATCACATCACCATATGACTTGACCTGTTTAACAGTTCCCTCAAGTAAATGAACAAGAATTTTTCAGGTTAAGGGTTTTTGTGAGGTGAATGAATGTTTAAATGCACATATATGATTAGTTACGCCAGTGTCTACAATCCATTCATCTTTAAGTTCATCAGATACAAGATAGAATTACCTGCAAAGTCAGAGATCTGAGCAAAATTCACTTGTTCTGCCGTTGCCACCTACTTCCCTTTTAAAATCCTAGCAATCTCTTGCTGAAGCACCTCTGTGACTGCAGGTGACCACTGCACCACTGATTCTTTCATATCATTACTGGGATTATCCTCGAAAGGATTGTTAACCATATTGCCTTGCCCTTTTGTAGCCACAGCTCTATTCTTCTTCAACTGTTTATACCAATCTGGGTACCCATGATGTTTAAATCAGGTATCCTTGGTATGTCCTCCTCCCTTGCAACAATTGCAGCTTCTGTCATCTTTCTTCTGTAATTCCCTTTTCTTATAAGAAATATTTCTGCTAACACCAGCTCCAGCTTGAATTCCCTTAACCATCATAGCACTCACTTCAGAATTCTCTGAAAAGTTTGTTTGTACATTCTTCTGTTTTTTACCCTCAGAATCATTGAGTAAGCCTTATTAACAGAAGGCATAGGTTCTAAAACTAAGATCTGGTTCCCAACATTATCATAACTTTCATTTAAACCTATAAGAAATTAAATAAGTTTAGTCTGAGATATAATGTCTAGAAAATCTCCAGTAGCATTACAAGTACAACCTCTCATAGCACCACAAGAACATTGGGGAATAGGTTGTAGAAAATTTAGTTCTTCCAAGTTCTTCATCTTACTATAATACATAACAACGGAAGAATTACCTTGCTCTATAGAAGAAATATGTCTTTGCATCTAGTAAATCTGAGGACCATTGCTTTTACCAAATTGCTCCTCCAGTTTTTGCCAAAGTTTTCTAGCAGAGGTAGAGTAGATAAAATTCTCTGGTATATCCTTTTGCATGGAACTAATTATCCATGAGCTAACCATTTCATCCACCCTTCTCCATTTCGAACGTGCAGCTTCATCTGTTGGTTCCACTAAGCTACCATTGATGAAACCCAATTTGTTCTTAGCTGCTAGAGCTCTCTTCACAGATCTGTTCCATGTCAGAAAATTATTATCATTGAGCAACACAGTATAAGGGCCATTCCAGGTTATCAAATCCTTGTAAAAACAAAAGGTCATCAGAGTTTTGAGTCACATTTATAGTTCTATTTACAGGATCAACAACTTCATCAATATTAGCCACGATGAAAACAAAACAAGTGGTTAAGTTTGAAAACAGGGGTAGGTAAGATTCACTAATTCAAGAGGTTAGCTCTGATACCATAAACAGATTTTGAGTAAAAGAAACAATGGACTGATTTTAACTTTCTGCCATTGAAGAAGAAAACAGAATGAGAAGAAGAAGAAGAAACACAATAGATGAAAAAGATTTTCTCATATCATTAAATAGGTACAAACTGACCCAATATATACAAAGCTAAGCACAAAAGTTGTGTGCTTGTAAAAATAAAAAATAAAGCTCATTATTTACACCTGATTATAAAGAATGATCTAGAATATTTACACCTAAAGCAAAGAATAACAAACTTAACTACCATGAGAGAGAAAGTGTGAAAAATTGTTGATGAGGCTTCATATTTCAACAATATATATATCCAGAAATATATGATCAAGTTATGAGATGAATATACATTGCAAATAAAATTATATTAAAATCATAATTATAAGATTCATATTACATCAATGTATTATCCTTAAATTTTTTAATCGCTAGTCCATTAATATTAGACACTAATAGAGTGTAAAAATACTGGTATATTTTATTTTTATAAATTAAAAGAATTCATTGATAAGTCATAAAAGGCATCAATAGGAGGATTTATAAGGTTGTGTCAACCAAGTTTAGCAAGAATACATCAATTTTTCTATCTACTATCCATAAGACCAACTAAAATCATAAACTTATAAATCAAAGATTCCATCTTCTTCTAAGAAGAAGGCTTATTTTTTGAGATGTTTGATGAGTTACTATTTTCTCTCTAATCTAGTAATATATCCTATGTGGTAAGGCATGTTTGCCAATTTTCCCCTTATTGAACAATCCTTGGTTCCTTTCCATCCATATAGCATACACTGAGCCATTTAGGCTGAGGCTTAGACATATTTGATCTTTGTCCAAATTTTGGTACTTGTTTTTAAACCACACCAATATATTGTCCCAATCAGTGATTGAACAAAAAAGATTCATTTGGTGTTGCATTATAACCCAAGTGGAGGCTGAGTAGTTACATTTCAAGTAAAGATGATCAATAGTTTTAACTTCTAAACAACATAATTCACATAGGAGATCATTAGACCCTCTAAAGGGAGTAGTCAATCTCATAGACTAAAGTATAGAGATACTTAATAAATGTGTGAGTACTTGTTAGCGAATAATTTCATTGAAGTAACTTCATATAAAAATTATACTTGGAACATTACTTATATGTGTGTGAAAATTCTTATCGTATAATTATGTAAGTGATTCTTTTACTTGAAATTCTCAAAATATCTCATATAGGTTGTTATAAAGGATTTCCTAGATACCAAACTTATACTGAAGTCAAGCTTACTCCTTTGCATGAAAATCTCACTTAGGTTTGCTTAAGCAAGACTCGGCCTTCCCACGTGATTGTTGACCAATAAAACCTTATTTTCGAATGCCTCATGACCCTTGCAATGTTTAACTCATACTCTTATAAGAATACTATCAAAGCAATGAACTATTAAAGGCAACAATAATTGCACAAGAGCATGGTAAAAACCAACCTTTATTACTTCCCCAAAAGTATAAAAAGGAATGTTGTCTCTTAATGTGTTCCCTTCCCATCTATCTTCCCTCTAGGACAAGGCTTAAATAAGTTATTTATAGGCACTTTTGGCTTTGCAATTTAGAATCCTAATTGAATTAAACTAACTCAATCACCTATATCCTTTTTAAATTACATCAAACTAACTAATTAGATGACACCACCATCTAAATAGGACTTTATATGATAAGATTTAGCTATATCACAACTAACAAGTTAAGAGATTAAATTAAACAAAAAGAATACATCCATATCCATAACTGACAAGAGATTACATTTGATTAGGAAAGATACATTAATATCCATAAAAAAATCCACTATCTTCAAATGATCCTCACACATGGTCCTTTATTTTTTAAAATTGATGTATATCTAATGTGATCTTATCTGGTTTATCACTCAAAATCTCCCCTTGATCTCTATCCATTAATGATGAGTCATCCAAGGCCAAAGCCTTTTATAGCACATTGGTTCGATTCAATGCTTTTCTATGTCAAGTTTGTTATTCATAGTCTATCTATTTGAGTACACATTAATTCCATTGAGCTCTCACATGTCTCCCTTATACATGTGATGTAGCTAACCTTTAACCCAAGGTCCATATTATGCTACCTTTTGGTCTCATATTTGAATCTTGCATCTCATCGAAGATTTCTGCCAATATGTACCAATGCATGCCAAATCATTGATAATGCCTATTTTCCTTGCTTATTCACAAGTCTTTACCTTTTTCTATTATTTTGAGTGTCAAACATTGGTCAAGGCTCACCAACGCCCACATAAGTCCATAATTTACACTTAGGGGTGTAACAAAACACCCTCTTCAAAAGAACTTGACGTCCTTATCAAAATAATCCATTGACACTCCTACAAATTTGGTTCCCTTAAGACTTCTTATTCTCTCACGTACTATATACCCTCTCTGTTGGGTTTATCCTTACTTTTGTTTGAACGCTCTTTCATAAGGCTCATTGCACCCAACAAAGTATAATTATTAAAGTTAACTTCTTCCATTGAGTAATCCTCTCTTTCTTTTTGATCCTTCGTGACCATGGAATTCATTTGTTCCTTATCCACCTTTTTTTTTTGGCATTAACGAGCAAAGTGAGGCCCTTCACAAATGACATAATCAATATCCCTTTTTTCTATTTCTTGGACTTATATTGAGAAGATTCACATACCTTCTCCTTTCCTTTCTCCAACCCATTTCATATCCCACCATTATTTTTACCCTCATTGCTGGTTTGAATAGATGATGGCATTTATAGATCCACCAAGGCATCTGTAGCCACTATCGCGCTTAGGAGGCTTTTCACATTCTACCTCCGAAGATCCATTTATGCATAACATTGCAAGCTGCTTATGAAATTGAATAATTAGTCTTGCTCAAACATGTTCTGCATGTCCAACATCAAATATGTAAATTTCCTCATATACTTCCTCACCGAACCATATTGCTTTAAACTTTTCAAAGCTTCTCTTACAAGCCATGAAACGTTCCTAAGGAGGAACTGATCTGTTAGGTCTTTCTTCATTTTCTCCGAAGTTTCAATGGGAGATCTACTCGTACTAATGTTGTTGGAGGTTATCGTTCTCCACCATAGCTTTGCATCCTCTACCATATACATAATCATGGTTGACACCTTCTTTAAGTTAAACACCTTTTTCGCTTCAAAGTATTGCTCCATATCCCAAAAAAAAATTTGAGCTCTTTGGCACTCTTCTTGCCACTAAAAACTTAGATCTCTTAAACCTTCACCAAAGTTAGGATCATGATCTCCAGTCTAGAATCCTCTTTTTCCTTCATCAAGTCTATATTTTGATGTTGTAACTATTAGATTTATGTCTCCAAAATCTTGAACTAATATGAGTGGGAAGCGATCTCTTCCTCCCCTTAAGGAATTGACCCTATGGGTGCCTCCACTCTATTGAAAAGCTCTACAAAATTGCTACCACCCATTATATCGAAATGTGGCTCTGATACTATTTGTTACAAAGGTCTTCTAAGTACCAAACTTATACTGCAATTTGCACCTATTCCTTTGCACAACAATCTCACTTAGGTCTATTTAAGCAAGACTCAGCCTTCCCACATAATCATCAACCAACTAAATTATTCTCGAAGACCTCACGACCTTTGTATTGTTTAACTTACCGTCTTATAAGAATACTACAAAAGCACTAAACTATCAAAGGCAACAATAAACACAAAAGAGCTATAGTAAAAACCAAATTTTTTACTTCCCCAACAGTATACAAAGGAATGATCTCTCTCAATGTGTTCGCTTCCCACCTATCTCTCATTTGCAACAAGGCTCAAATAAGCTATTTATTGGCACTTTGGGCCTTACAATTCAAAATCCTAATTGAACTAAAATAATTAGATCACCTATATCTTTATCATATTACATCATACTAACTAATTAAAAGAAACCTCCATCCAAATAGGACTCTATCTAATAAGATTTAGCTACATCACAACTAACAAGACAATATGTTACATGTAATTAGGAACGATACATCCATATCCACGAAGAACTCCACTATCTTCAGATGATCCTCCACTTGGTCTTTTATCTTTTAGAGCTAATGTATATCTATTATGATCTTATCTACCACATCATTCAAGATCTTCCATTAATCTCTATCCATTGATGATAAGTCATCTAATCCCAAGGCCTTTCATAGTACACTTATCCAATCCAGTTCTTACACATGTCAAGTTCATTAGTCATGGTCTATCTATTTCAGCACACATTAAGTCCTTAAAGCTCTCACATGTCTCCCTCATGCATGTGATCCAGCTAACCTTCAACCCAAGGTCCATCTCAAGCTATCTTTTGGTCTCACATCCAAATTTGCATCTTATCAAAGAATTTTGTCAATATTTACCAATGCATGCCAACTCATCAACAATGCCTATTTTCATTGCTTACTCATAAGCCTTTACCTTGTTTCATCATTCTAAGTGCTAAACATTGGTTAAGGCTTACTAATGCCCTCACGATTCCATAATTTAGACTTAAGGTTCTAACACAAGGATTATTATGTTTTGATACTATCTATGTCCTATTCTCGTTATGAGTAACTTAATTAGTAGTCATTAGATATAGCATAAACTATATGTACGTAATTGAGTAATTAATATAGTATTCATCACTCTAACGTGAATAAGTATAATTTTTCACTACTCCATCTATTATTGATTTGAAATATTCTTGACCAAAATGGAATGCACTTTTAAAGTAGTTTTCAAATATAATTAATTGATACAATTACTAATAATGGATAACTAACATTATTGGTTAAATAAAGTAACCGTTAATTATATGCTCTATGTCTAATTGGAAAACTATGTGATAAAATGATTGAATTATATAGAAAAATTAAGCATGAAAAGATTAGTCAAAACCACTTTAACATTCATAATATTTAGGTGGTCATAATGTGTTGCTAGATGCCAATCTTAATATATGGATATAAATTATTTAATTTGATAATTAAGATAAATTAAAGAAAATTAATTTATTTAATCTTGATTATAATTTAAAAGTATAATTTATATCCACTATCAAAATATTTCAAAACCTAACAAGTGACTTACAAAGAACTATTAAAGAGAGAAAATGTGCTTTAATTAATTTGGACGTAGATTATAAAGTTTGAAAAACTTTATGATTATATATGCAGAATTTAATAAATAAGGACTAATGAGATATTGAATCTAGATTGAGTCGAAGTAGAATTAGAATTAATTTTAATTAAAATTAAAATTAGAATTTTATTTTAATTAAAAACTAAAAGATCTTATAAATAGGTTCAAGCTTTTAAGGATCAATCATTTCTTACCTAACCCTCTCTACACCACTTATAGAGTTCTCTCAATTTGTTCGTGAGGGCACTGTTAGAGGCTAAACACGTGTTGCTATGATAGCTGCGACAAGTTAGTTTCAAAAAAATGGTTTGAGGAAAATGACAAGAAAAAGAATAAGCAACATAATAAGGTACAATTTACATTTATTATATTTTATTACAATTTACATTTATTAAATTTTATTTGTTAATCATTTTTTTAGAATTTAAAGTAATCTTGTCTTTCGAGAAATCAAATAAAAACTTTTCATATTTATTCTAATTCCCCAATGCTAAGTGATGAATAGCCTAGTCCTTGAAATATGTCTCACTAAAAGAATGGTGACATGTTAGTCTACAATACAAAACAAACATATTTGACAATGAATAAAGAAAATTTTCAACCATAGGTTACATGTAACTACAAAACTATTCATTTTGAAATTATTATAACCTAATGTTAAACCATTAAAAATTATGAAGTATAATTTATATTTCATCACTTATTTGTAAAAGATATTTGTATTTAATATTAATATTAATATTAATAGTATTTTAGTTTAATGAGGTGTTATATAACATTCTTTGGTCCAAATGGCTATGCCTTATTTTTTAAAACACTTGGTCACTTACAAGCAATTTAGTTGTGGAAGTTGTGCTGGAATTTTTTAAGAAAAAGGAAATGTTTAAGGAGATTAACAAAATTTATATTTGTATCATTCCCAAAAAGAATAACCCTAAGCCCTTACATGATTACAACCCTATGTTTTGTTTGTTTTATTGCAATACCATCTATAAGGTCATCTCCATAACATTAGCTTATATATTAAATGTTATCTTAAAGCTTATTTTTAATCTATGTCAAATTGTATTTATACAAGGGAGGAATATTAAAGATAACATCCTCCTTGCTCAATAATTCTTCAAAGATTATAATACCAAAACTATCATTAAGAGCAACTCCTTAAATATTAAAATTTTTAAAGCTTTTGATACCTTGGACTGGATCTCTATCGTCAATAGTCTCTAAGTTTTTAGGTTTCCAAATCTTTTTTAAAGCAAATGGAGAACCTACATTGACGTTTAAATGAGAAAAAGGTATCAGGAAAGGGGATCCATTATCCCCTTATTTATTCACATTTGCCTTAGAGATTTTTACCTGAGTCTTAAGTAGGAAATGAGACTAGGTATTATTTATATTAATTTATGAACCATATTCTTCTTTTTAAAAAATTAGAGGCTATTCAATGATAAAATGGCAATTTGTGTTAAGTGAATACATAATTATTACGGTATTATTTATATTAATTTATGAACCATATTCTTCTTTTTAAAAAATTAGAGGCTATTCAATGATAAAATGGCAATTTGTGTTAAGTGAATACATAATTATTACCTATCTAACACTAGTTCTAGGTTTTAATGTTAGCATAGGGCAATTTTAAGCTCTAAATCAGATGCTTCAGAAGATGGATATTTTTAGCTTGGCTTTCAAAGACCTGATAGGTCATGATAATAACATATGGTTTCAGTATGATAACTAGTACAATTTAAGGCCACTATATATTATAATAGGCTTAAATGCCTTAAGATTAACGATACCATACAGTGTCAAGGCGAAAGAAATTATCAATGGGGATGAATGGAGGTGCAACTAAAAGACTTGGCTTTAATTAAGGGTAGTTTAGCTAATTATAAGCCTAATCCTTTTATAGCAGACGTTAAAGCCTGGTAAATGTAGACTTTGAATAGACTTACAAAAACCTTGCTTAGAGTTATGAAGGACTCATAAATATAAAGTTATATGGTCAAACTTAGCTTAGTTTAAAACTAAATTCCCCACTATTTTTTTGCCAACATTTAAACATCTGTGAAAGACAAAGTATATGATAAAAGCCTCTCTAGCTTAGCCTTTTTACTTTTCCATCTAATGTCATAAATTAATAGCTCATCTATTTTTCTAATGTCAATTCTCTCGGGCTCTATAAACCAGGACTTAGCAACAAATTCATTATTCATGTTAGGATAAAAAATGGTCTAAAGTGGATAAATAGGCAACCAACCAATTTAAATTGGTGGAAAAAGATAATAAGCTTTTTAAAACTACCTTTATCTATTATATTTATGCATTATAAAGGGAAAGAAATAATTGATTCCATAATAGGAAGGTTTCAGATAGGCCTACATTCATTCCAAAGACTATATATTAGATTAAAATGGTGATGGTGACTACTCAAGAGCACAAAGAAGCAAGTTTGTGCACTAGGCTTAGTTAGGATATGCTTTGACAATAGGGAGACATTAAGATATCTGTTTATTGTTAAGTTATTTCACATCATTGATTGTTTTCTTGACTAGGTAGTGTAGGTAATGTTGGAGGTTACCTCCTTAGCAATGTGGTATCAAAACTTTCTTGTATTTGGTCCTATCATTATAATTGCTTCTGTTAATAAGTGATACTTTTTAAGAATTAATATTAAAGTATAGATTTTACATACATGAACTTGTCTGAAAAAGGGTATTGATGAAGGTCACACCATTATGCTTCTTGGTGTGAATGTGCAAAAAGAGTTGATGTAGTGTAGGCTTCCTACCTTTAGACTTTTCCTGCATCAGGATAAATTGTTATAAGTGAACTACAATTTACAAAATTTCGACAGAATTTTCTCTATATTTATGGTATTTACCCCCTATTAGATTAAAAAATTTAACTCAACAACACAGTAGTTAATGGCACCAGAAATTTATAACATTATTATTCGCCATAATGCACATATATTTTCATTTTAAATTTCATATATCAAATTACCTTGAAATCAAATTTCATACATCAAAGTACAAAATTCAGAATTTCAATGTAAAGTTTTGATACTTACAAGTTGAAGTGCATGCTCCTAGTGGGTCAAAGATCCTCCAGTGTATATAAGTAAGCTCTCTCCATCTAGTCCTCTACATCTGTTGGCTTAATTGCGCTCTGAAATGGATATTGCCTCAAGTGATGCCAATACTGCTACTAAAGACTCTATATTTCTTCAGATATATATGGTGGTTGTACACCATTCTTGTGTATCAAATCAATAAAGTCTCTATAACATATACAAACTTGCCTCTTCCATACATTATAAATTACAGCATCAAATTTTTAATCCCAAAAAACTTCTTTCTGAAAAAAAACACACAATAAGTACTTATAAATGAAAATGTTTATCTAATTAATGTATAAAATTTAGATAAAACAAAAAAGATTAAAGAATATATTTTTTATACCTCAAACTCCTGATAATAAAAATCCTTTGTTGGCTGAGAGAAATTCTTCCATATATAACCCTCAAGATCAATCCTCTCCTTACACTTGGATGAGATATTTCTTGAGCGCGTTCCAAACAGAACCAACCTAATATATAAGTTATTTTAAATCATTTTCAAATTAAAACCTATAACTTCAGTATAAACCTATGGTGTTATCATGTATTACAAAATTTTTAAATTTTTCCTTACAAATTGTTGTCAATTCTGATGTACGTTCTTCCATCAACTCCTTAGCTCCAGGCTGTAGGCCGCCTTCTTCATCCATAACGTTGACCCCTGATATCTTTATCGGTATAGACGTAGTGAATGGTATAAGGTTGCTGAATGGTGCAGCAAGGTTGCTGGATGGTATAATAGCAGGTACAGAAGGTGATGACTCATCTGGATGTGCAGTAGCATCTACAGAATGTGATGCTTCACCTGGAAATGCATTGGCTTCTCCAAATCATGGTAATATGACCTTGGCTGCAACATAACTGCAACATATTATGTTTTCTCTTTGGTGGCATATTTTGAACTTGAAATTCACATTTTATTGAATTTTCCAGTACTAAAACAATATAAATTCAATATATAACAATATATTGTTGATGCAATAATAGATTTATTCATATAATATTATATTACAAACACAAATTAATCGTTATCAACACTTAATTGTAAATCAAAATCATCATCATCTTCTCTTTCTGAATAATTAGAATCAAACCCAGGCTCCTCTTTAGATCTCTCGCCCTCCTCATCCTCTCCAGATGGAAGTTCAACATATTCATTATTTGGATCATTCAAAGGTTCATTCTCGTCATTTGTTACACTTGCAATTATTTCATAAACATCTTCTTGAAAAGCTTCACTTTCAATTCTCTTATTTTCTCCTTTTTCATGTAATTCAAAAACACCTCCAGGTTTTACTTTACATATGACCAACCAATCTGATTTATCTCATCGTAAGTTAGGAAAAGGGACATAATACACTTGGAACGCTTGCATCACTAATATGAAAGGTTTAAATTGTCTAAATCTTCTTCGCTAGTTGATTTCAACTAGATTGTGTTGACTGTGCACTTTTGTTCCAACATTAAGAGTTGGATCAAACCATTCACACTTAAATATCACACTCCATTTTATTGGTAATACAAGGTACCCAATTTAAGTATCTCAATAATTGTAACATAGTAATCCATCAATTCTTCCTTTATGCAAAACCTGCTTTTGTTGTTTTCATGCTATGACTATGATACTCCGTATGAATTTTGTATCTGTTAATAAAATACACAACATATGATTTAATAGTTTACAAAGGTCCTTTCGCAAAATCGCATATGAACTTATTTTCTATTGGATTTTCTGAGGCCTACATAAAAAAACAATTTATCATATTAAATAGTATAATGTCATCTAATCACTTTGATCTGATAATTTAACCATTTCAATTATTACAAGTGAAACTTACATATTTCTCGAACCATCGAGGAAAATGACTTTTAACTTCTTTATTGATATCATCCTGTATTGTTTCGGGCATTAGCTCGCGTAACCATTGCTTATATAATCTAAAAACATTATTATGTATTGTAGTTGTGAACAACAGTAACTTCGGAAACTCAAATAATCTATTTCAAAATCAACTTAAACTTACTGCACAAAATGTTGAACCTCTTGATAATTCAATAAAATGTAACCATGGGCACCCCCCCTATTTCTTCTGCTATTAACATTCTTCTTATTAAATGTCCATATGTTTGTCTTGGATATGTGAAAATGGATAAGTTACCATCAACATCACCCGTTTCTCCCCCATTGTCATTACGATAAACTTTTCTTTCTATTGTGATGCACATATGACTCAAAATAATGTGCACAAAATGTACTTGCTTCCTCTACTAAATGAGCATTACATATCGAACCTTCAACTATAACCTTGTTTTTTTATTTTTTTCTTCAAGTGATGCAAATACTTACATTACAAATAGGGTATACTTACATTACAAATAGGGTTATGTAAATTTTGTGATTGAAACATACTATAACTTTTATTTAAATATTAATGATAATTACCTCTCAAATAGATACATCCATCGATATTGAATTGGACTGGAAAGTTTAGCCTTATGTGCTAAATGTACGGATAGATGCTTCATACAGTCAAAAAAGCTTGTACTTCCTCATGTTTTAGCCAACTTTCCTTTTTTTTCATTTCAACCAACTTTCCAGTTTTTTTTCATTTCAGCCAACTTTATTCCAGATGATGTTAAGCTTTTGAAAAACAAACTTAATTTTGTTATAGCTTCCCAAACCTTATTTGGTAGCAACTTCCGAAATGCAATTAGAATTAGCCTTTACATAAACACATGACAATCATAACTTTCATCCCAAATAATTTGTACTTCTTCATGTCTGCACACCTTGCTAAGTTCGAAACATAACCATCAGGAAACTTTAGACTTTTCAACCATTCACAAAATTTCCTTTTGTTTTTTATCCAAATTGTAACATACTTTAAGATATTTACTAGTGCAAAAATCTTTATCAAACTCATTCCTTCTATGAAAATTTTCAAATCAGCTCGTGATTTTGCATTATTCTTTGTCCTTCCTTCAATGTTCATTATCGTATGGAACAAATTATCAAAAATATTTTTTTCAATATGTATCACATATAGAGTATGATGTATCAAATTAGTTTTCCAATATAGCAAATCCCAAAAGATGTTGTGTTTTTTCCAAACTAAGTTTTTACTGATGCTTGTATTAACTTTATCAGCTTAAAGTTTTGTAACTTTCAGCAACCCTAATTCATCAACCTCCTGCAATATCTCTTCACCAACTTTGTGAGGGGGAGGAGGTGTTTATACCATCCTATTTTTAATGAACTTTTGATTATTGCATCTAAATGGATGAGCTGAAGGAAGAAATTTCCTGTGGTTGTCAAACTAAGATGTTTTGGCCCCGTTTGGAAGATATAATACATCATAATCATTGCCACAATAAAAACAAGCCAATTTACCTACTATGCTCCATCCAAACAACATAGAATACACTGGGAAATCACTTATAGTCCACATCAAAGTTGCACTCAATAAAAAATTTTGTTTAAAAGACACATTATATGTCTCCACACCATATTCCTAAAGATGATACAATTTAGATACCAATAGTTGTAAGAATACATCAATTTTATACATTAGAGTTGTAGGCCCTAGCATAATCACTATCAAAAACATATATGCCTCATTTATACACATCCATAGAGGCAAATTATAAGGAGTAATTATAACTAGATATGATGAATATTATTGCCCAGATTGACTAAAAGGTTAGAATCCATCCGTCAATAATCCCAACCTAACATTTCGATTTTCAGTTGCAAACTCATAATGGATGTTTTGAAATCTTTCCATGCAAGTTCATCCGATGGATGGCTCATTATTCCATCTCCATGTTCATTATGCTATCTCATGTGAGAAGCAGTAACATTAAAGGCATATATAATCTTTGAAGTCTTAGAGTAAGCAAGAAATAATACATTCATTTCTAAGATACTAATTTCTGTTTCACAGTACACTTTCTAGGTTTGAACCTAGATTAACCATAAAATTTACACTCTCGTAATTCCACATCATCTCTTCAAAACAACATACATCCCAATTTTCAACAATCAATTTTTTTAATTGGCAAACCAAGACCCCTAGTAAGTTTCTTCATATTGTAAAAATTACTAACCATTGTACGATCAGGAGGTAATGATTCATTATACCAAGCAAGAATTTTATCAAAACTTCAATTAGAAATATGCCCTTTAGACTTTATGTTCAATATTCAAGCAATTCAAGATAATTGAGTCATGGTCTCACAATTTGTTCATAATTATTTGTCAGCTAATTTTAGTAAGCCAAAAAACTGTTTTGCATGTGGGTTTGGTTCTTCTTCAAGATTTTTTATATTTTCCTGAAAGATATAACCTGCTACATCATAAACCATTTGGATGTGAGGATTTTTAATTTTCAATTACACCCACATTAGTTGTTCTAAATCCAATCCTCCCTTCAAACTCATCCATATTTATTGACGATTTTATTTCATTACCCCTTAAGGTGCTACAAATTAATGGCTCCCTATGTCTTGTCCACTCAAAATAATTTGGAACAAACCCTATTCTTAACAAATGGAGATTCACTTCATCAATAGGAAGAAGATGAATATGTTTTCATTTTTACACAGACATCTGATCTTTGGGCCATCCATATATGCAGACTGAGAATATGCATAGTGAATAAAAGCTTCGACTACCTGAACAAACTTAGGATTAATAAAACCATCGGGTGTTAATCATCTATACATCCAAGATCTATTAACATTACTCATTTTTGCAAAACTGTTATTGAAAAAAGTGATTTGATAGTTAGTAACCTTCATTTCTCCTATTTTACAGAACATTTAATCTTTACTTTACAGAACATCCCCTAAGTTTTTACAAGTCTCTGACCATTGATTGATAAAAAATTGAAACCACCATATCCCACCATATGAGTTCATAATTAGAAAACTCAATCATAACCAATTACACTTTATTAGGCAATCACCACATTCTAACTCATAATAACCTTACAAATGAATTATAATTCATACATCTAGCCATCAATTATTCTAACAATATTCCAAATATGAACAGAAGTTAGACGTGGCATTTCCAAAGTTTGAATTTAAACAAGCAATAAGTGGCATTGTTAAACCATATGAATCGAGAAAGCAAGTTCTCGTTATAACTCCTAGGCTTGTGGAATTTTTCAACGATAAGCCTCATGGGAGCTACTTCACAGGTTTCAAGCCTATATACCATCCTATCTGCAACGAATTGTCATGTTTATTAAACTTATAAATTTTTTATGTTAATATTAAGTT
>JAOQMS010000004.1:27698892-27710183 GCA_027563885.1 Erythroxylum longipes
TGAATTAATCACAATGAAGTTCAAGTATTCATGCTTAAATTAATCACCAACAAGTTCATTTCAAAAGTTTGAATTTATACAAGCACTATGGTACGTGACATTGTTACACCATATGAATCGAGAAAGCAAACTCTCGCTGTGACTCCTAGGCTCATGGAATTTTTCGCCGATAAGCCTCATGGGAGTTACATCATGGGTTTCTAGCCTATATACCATCCTAAGGGTTTATTCTGCAAGGAATTGTCATGTTTATTAAACTTATGAATTTCTTATGTTAATATTAAGTTTGAATTAATCACAATGAAGTTCAAGTATTCATGCTTAAATTAATCACCAACAAGTTCATTTCAAAAGTTTGAATTTAAACAAGCACTATAATACGTGACATTGTTACCCCATATGAATCGAGAAAGCAAACTCTCGCTGTGACTCCTAGACTCATGGAATTTTTTACCGATAAGCCTCATGGGAGTTACATCATGGGTTTCCAACCTATATACCATCCTAAGGGTTTATTCTGCAAGGAATTGTCATGTTTATTAAACATATGAATTTCTTATATTAATACTAAGTTTGAATTAATCACATTGAAGTTTAAGTAATCATGTTTGAATTAATCACCCACAAGTTCATTTCCAAAGTTTAAATTTAAACAGGAACTATGGTAGGACGTGTATTCAAGTGATATAAGCCTTACTTTGTTATATCCTAACTAATTATATTCCAAGTTTTTATGCTCTATATCTAGCAAAAGTTTGATTATAAACAGAAAAATAATGAGATCCTCTTATTAATTTGTTAATAGATAACAATTTTAAATAAAAAGATGGTAATAATAGAACTCGTGTTAGAAAAAAAAGACCACGATCATATAAGAGTCGTGAGAGAAAAGATTCATTTAAAGATATATATATATATATATGTGTGTGTGTGTGTGTGTATATATATATGAGCTTAAAAAAGATCAAGATTAGAAGTTATATTGGATGAATATTACAATTAATCATTGTTTTGTGAATATTGGAATTAAGTTGCTGCCTATGCCTTTTTGTATTTCATTTTAATGGAGAAATATTAGGAGAGTGCTCAATATAATTACTATGAAGAGGTATTGCAATATAATTGCTATGAAGATGATAAAGTGGGGATAGATGATTAGGCAAGAAGAAATCACATATGGAAAATAAATGGAACCTTCCTTGGGATTAAACATTTGGACCTTCTTTTGATAAAAGAATTGGGAATTTCACTCGTTCGAGTAAAAGCACTAGGGACATATCGTATGTTGATCATATGAATTCTAAGTCATATAATTCAGAACATGTGATGCCCTAACTAATCAGTCTAAATACATATGAAGATCACCTTCCAATCTTGTCCAAAACCATATATATAAGAATAAAGAAACAAGATAAGATTCAAGCACTCATAAGTAGTTAAATAGTATTAAATTAATAATAGAGAAATAACAATCATTAGAGTATCTCACCTATGGTAGAATTGCGATTATCTTAATATTGGTACGAGTGAGGAAACACTTCAACTCCCTTCATAAAAAAAAGAGACATTAGACATATAAATAGGAAGGTGTAAAATCATGAAACAAAGAAAACAATTATACACCTATAATAAAGATAAAAATGTGTCCCAATAAAATAGTAATTTAATGTTTAAACGTCGTAAGCATAAACAAGTTGATATGTGTAAATTTTACCTGCGTCGAATGATAAATATACTTTTCTAGGAGTTTGTCATACCTTGAAATTTCATTAAAATAAGCAACTACAAACTACCTATCTGTGTATACAATGCTTAATTCATTAACTTCATAAAAATATTAAGTCAATTAGTAAGACCAAATGATATAGTTATTTAGTCATATAATCCAAATTAGATTCATTATTTCAACTTATACAAGCAATTGTCCTAATTGTAGTAATTATACAAATTTAAAAAGTAATTTTCATGATAAAACCAATAAACAAAATCTTAATATACGTTTTGTAGTGAACAAATCCACTATCTTGCCTCTCAAAACTCTTAACAACTCTCTATTATGTCTAAGATCACTCCCATAATTCATACGTAATCTATTTATACTTAAAATAACCTAAAACATTGATTAGAAACAAAAACTAACCATTTAATGGCTAGGATAGTAGCATTGGTCAATTAATTCTATAATAAACTTGTGGTACATGTTATTAAAAGATCAATACAAGGAAACACAAAGGAATAAAGTGTATTGAACCTTGAATCATTCAAAAACATTCATAAAATTTAAATACATTATGAAATATTAACAAAGACATAAATACTAGCAAACTAAATATGCATTATAATCTAAAAAGGAAATAATTATGACTAATAGAAAGAGTACAAGCCAACAATCTTACTTGCCAAAGAAAACTGATGTTCTTAATCTTAGGAAGCTTATTCTGTCACCTTAAAATTTTCCTACAGAAACAAATTTAATTATGAAAAACAAAGAACATGAATTTAAAATAACAAACTAACTTTTAAAGGGACTAATAATAGTAACTTTAACATATTAGATAAACACATGAAATGATACATTTTCAAACAGGGTGGCTTTTCTAGGTTAGAGAATAAAAGTAAGCCTTTAGGTGAAATTCAATCTTAAGCCTAATTCATCTAGGTGAAATTCATCTACATAAATAATGGTAAATCAATAAAATAAAAGCCTAATTTTCTCACCCTTATCATCTTTGTGATAATACTAGGAAATATTATGTTATTGGCTACTCCTTAACATAAACTCAACCAAAATGATCTATATTTCTATTTATTGATCCATATTTCTCATTGTCTTCTTCATAAATTTTATTATGTTACACACCAATCTAATATTGGGATATCCTTTTCTTACCTCTCATGAGTGATGAAAGTCCATCCTTAAAGACAAAGCATTGTATAATAGGATGAATGACCAATTGATAATATTTTTACTACTTTGGATCGTCCATCTTATTTGCCTACTCTTATTTTTTCATCTAAGGAAAATCATTGAGTTTAGCTTCTAAAAGGTTGTATAACATCTCTCTATCCTTTAATGAATTATTTCTTCCTCTTTTTTCATTAAAGATGTTACCATTATTTCTTGCTTCACTTTATGTTTTAGAGTTGACTTAAACAATGCCTTGTTTATTGTTATGACTTGTTTATTTCATTTAGAGAAGACTTATGCCCTTTGTACGCTTTTCTTCTTTATACTTCTTAGGCTCTTGAATTGGTAACATTTTTGACTAACTATAATAATATTAACTTTATATCATGTCATTGAATTGCTAAGTCTTTAAAATCTTAAGTCTTATTCCTTTTAAGATGTAGTAAAGTCCCCAATGCATACCTTGAATGCATATAAATGAATCAATCCCATATGGGTAGTTGTTAATTATATTATGTACAAAATGAAATTACATCTCAATATATAAAATCATATTATGCACAAAATATGAAGTTATAATCATCTCTGCTTCTCACTTGACTAATAAAAACTTAATAAGTTTTTAAACATTTTTTGTAATCATTTTTTCTTTTCACTTAACTTGTAAAACTTAATAAGTTCTTTCTAATGTATAGACATTTCCATTTGGACTTTGCTAATTTGGATTTCTTTCTCTTATCACCAGTAATAAGTATTTGCTACCTTTACAACACATTACAAAAGTATCAATGTATGGGATTTTTATTACGTAAGATTTCTACAGTTCCACTATATCAATTGAATTTTGCGATTATATTAATTCAAACTTATGACATTTTTAATTATATCTTTATAATTATTTAACATCTCAAATATATTTTAATAATTATATTGTAGTGCTTTTGTAAGTTGTCTACCTTGGATAATATTTATACAAGTACCATTAGGATTCTAATTCTGTGAATTTTGTTATAGCAAATAATCAACAAAATCAATATATAATATGTTTGATTAACCTTTTGTAATACACCATTTGTTACATTATTATTTTTACTTTAGTTTTTCTCTACCTTAACTATTTTTCTCTTATCACCAGTAAAGAAAGCATAATGCTTTACCAAAATATCAATGTATGGGATTTTTACCTCAACTGATGATTAAACCAGTACCTCAACCTAATAAAAAACAAAATTTGATGATAACCTATATAATCAAACCAGAAACAAAAACCCATACAATCAAAGGAGTACATAAAACCTAGTAAAAAACAAAAATTGTAAAAAACAATTAAAGATGGACCACTTACCTTAACTAATGATTAAACGAAGACGACAATGATGGAATGCGATGGAAAAAGATGGACACAGAGAAGGGCAGACAATAAGGAAACCAAACCACACATGATGGATGATAGAGAACCACAGATGGCGACGGTAACATAGAACCAACTACGACAATAGAGGAGAAAATGAAGAAAAGATTGAAGAGAAAATGAGGATGGATGAGGGGGTGGGATTCGTGGGCGATTTAATGTTTAACAAAAACAACTTTGTCGTTTTCATTTTATTAAACATGTTGAAGCCGAAGCTAACAACATCATTTAGGTTTTAGTTTTACCGACTGAATCGATATTCTGTCAGTAAATCATTGATAGAATTCAGTCCCATCGGTATACCCCGATGCTTGTTGACTACAGTATTTCTATTGGTAATTTGTAATTTTCTTGTAAAGTTTCTAATAAAAAATTGGATAACTAAGAGCTTATGCTATTGAATCAAGCTTCAATTTTCTATTTCAAGGAGAAATTACATGTTTAGTATATAGTATAGTAGTATTTTGAAGCAATCTAGAGTGTATTTGTGTTAAGGTTCCCATTTCAATACTAAGAAAATATTTCACGGAACCTAAGTTCTTTAATTGCAAATTGATATTAGAGGTTCTTTTTCAACTAAGTAATAGAATTATCATTACTCCTAGTTATAATGAGATTATCAATGTAAATAAGAACCATTAGTTTGTCAACCTTTCTAAATTGGACATATAATGAAGAATCAACCAAACTCCTTAAAGAAGCAAAAGCTTCAAAGACAAATGTCAACTTACAATGTGAGATATAAGGACTTTACTTTAAACCATAAAAAGAATTGTGGACTTCACAAACCAAGTTAGAATTACCACTTTGAGGATAACCAAGAATAAGCCTTATAAATTACTTCTTCTTTAAGATCAATACATTAAAAAAAACATTTTTAAATATCTATTTGAGACAAGGATTAGCCATTATTAAAAGCAACGAAAAAAAATAACATTAGTAATAGTCATCCTAGCAACTAGAGAAAAAGTCTCCTTTTTGTAAATAAAAAAATTTTAAGTAGATCTTTACGACACAAGATTCCCTTTATGGCAATTAATAAATTATGCTCTTTATGGAAATTAATAAATTCATTATAATTGAAACTAGACTTAAAGAGTTGTTTTTCTCAAGTTTCGACAACTCTCCACTTATAGACTTCCTTTATATAACTTGAGAGTGAGATTATTGGAAGTTTGATATAGGTGCATCATAACGCTACGCCAAAATAAACTATACCTACTACTATAGCAGTAGCGAGTCCAGATTAATCCCACAGAGAGTGTTTAGTTAGCTTTTGGGGGGGGGGGTTTAAATAAGAAAATAAAACAAAACTAATTAACAAAATCAAATTAAATAAAACATGAAAAAATGATGAAAATGGTGAATTCGTTCGGAATCTGGTTCTTTGGTTTAATCTCAACCTACACCCAATTAAAAATATTCCATTGATTTGTTTTTCTTCTACCTCTCTTTGAACTATTGGTTATAGATTAACCAAAAGCTCTGTTAACCCTAGTTTTAGGTCATGTGTAATTAAGAGAAACTTGTTAATTAAACCTAGCCACCAAATAACCTAGGATACAATCTCTAGATTTAATTGGACAGCCGCATTATGAATTAGGAAAATAGACCAATCTAATCAACAATGATATGTGCCTACTTGTTGATACATTTAACTTTTTACACTTAATGGTTAATGATATAAAAATGCTTAACATACTCACTATAGTTTTTAAATGGTTTTAGGTACAATTCAGATGTGAAATAGCTAAAGTGAGTCAAAATCACTATATTTAAGTCGTCTTCTTAAGAATCACACTTACTTGTCTTCATGGAGCAAGAACGAGAAGGATTAGAGAAATAGAAGACAAGAAAATACATAAAATGAAGAGCATAAAGAGTATTAAACCAGCTCACAACCATGTATGATTTGTCATTGCCATGATACACATCTCACAGCCATGACAAAAGGTGTCATGGGCATGACACATTTTTCATGCCCATCAGTGTCACGCCCATGCATATGAGGCTCACAGCCGTGAGCCTCAACTAAGGTCGGTCACGGGCATGACACTATCATTCACACCCATGAGACACTTACAACTCACCCGAACCCTACTTTTTAATATAAAAGCATCATTTATATGACGATAAAAATTTTATAAAATTTTTTAGGTGTTTTTTGGCTAAAGAAGAGGAGAGCTTCAGGAGAGAATGAAGAGAGCAAAGAAAGCTCTCAACCGTTAGAGACCCGTGGAGGGGTAGATGTCCCGACATCAGTTCAAAGGTGACATCGACTCCGATGACCAAGTTAAGTGTATTTCTCCTTATATTTGTTGTTTTATTTCTCTCTTTAGAAATTGATTATGTTATCCGATGTGTATGGATTTGGGTATTGTGGAAAGATGATTTTAATGCATTCATTGGATCATTTTATTACAAACCCACTGCTAGAATTTAAATACATTTTGTAATTGCTATGTTGAAATTCATTTGTAGAGACTAATGGTTTGTAATCATTATTGATAATATAAACTATGTTAAATGATGCTTTGTTTGTGGTTATTTCCTTGATTAATCAGTTTTGCTAATTCATAATGCTACTACCCAATGGAATCTAGAGAATGAATCTTAGGTTATTTGGTAGTTAGGTTTAATTAATGATCATATCTTAATTAAACAATACCTAAGGGAAAACTAGGGTTAATAGATTAACCTATGGTTAATAGTTTCTAGGAGAGGTTTGAGAACAACAAATCATTGAAATATGTTTAATTGAGTGTAGGCTGAGATTAAACCAAAGAACCAAGTCCCTAACAAATCCACCACTCTCCTCATTTTTTGCAAGTTTTATTTAATTTATTTTCATTAGGTTAGTTTTATTTTATTTTCTTATTTCAAGACCAAACAAACCCCCAAACCCTAAACACCAATTATTTTCATAATAAGCCTACCTGAACACTCTCTGCGGGATTCACCTAGACTCACTACTGCTATAATAGTAGTTTAGTTATTTTGGTAGCATAGTGACGCACTACCAATTTTGGTGTCGTTACCAGGGAGTGTGGTGTTTAGTTTTTCTTATTGATTTGATTGGTGTTTTGTACATATTTGTTTGTAATTAGTTTCTTTGCATTTATTTCATGATCTTTTCATTTTTTGTTTAGTATTTATTGTGTTAAAAAATATATAAGAAAGTAGGCATGGAAGTAATTCTTTCCTTAACTCTTATTCTCAATCTTATAACCAAGGTTGGATTAATCAACCTAACTTTAGTTATGAATAGGATAATCAACAAAGTTACTTCTATAATAGCTTGTAGGATGCACAACAATTCCTGTATAGACCAAAAGCTTCCTATCTCACACAGATACATCTCTAGAAGAATTGGTTAATATTATGAACGCTAATACTTTGCAATTGCAGTAGGGTATGTAGCAATTTCAACATAATACCCTACAATTCCAACAGGATGGATGCTAATTTTGGCATGACACAAGGTTTAGTGTCCAATATGTGGAGAGTCAACAAGATTCAGTTACATCTTTAGAAGAATTGATTAATATTATTAATGTTAATACTTTGCAATTTTAATAAGATGTACAATAGCAATTGTAGCAGTTTCAGTAGGATATCATACAATTCCACCAGGATACAATGTCTAGACTCTATAACGTGGCAAGCCAGATGGGTGAGATGGTAGTGAGGATCGAATGCCTAGAGTCCCAAAACGAAGAAATGCAATCATTTCAAACTGAGGAGTACCCAATGGACGTTAGTGCAAAGACCTTATAGAGTGATGAGGAGCTTAAGAATTTTAAGAGTAATACTCAAGGAATTGTGTGTGAAGAAAAAGTTGAGGTGGAGCTCGAAGCAGAAAAAGTTACATCTTTCAACTCGGAGGTAACTACTGATTTCCAATTTATTATTAAGAATGACTCTTTATTTTTAACTAGCAGGTTAGAAAAAGTAAATGAAGAAAAAAAGTGAAGAGACATTTGAGGTCTTTCCCGATAGTATGGACTCCGTAGAGTTTGAGTCTAAAGATAAGGAATGTGCTGAACATGACGGATTATAAACCAAGACCCTATCTTAAACAACCTCACGTGGAATTGGCTCAAACTTTGATAGCCAGAGATCATAATTTCTACACGTGAAGAGAAAACATGGAGTCGAACCAATGAACCTAAAAAAATGCACTTCTTGGGAGGCAACCCAAGGGAAGTAAATTTCTTTTCCTTTTCTTTTTTGCACTAGTTAGATATACATGTGTTTTTTTATGTTGGTTTTTTTCTTGCTTTTTTTAAGTTTTCAATCAAAATAAGAGAAAGAATAAAACAAACAAACAAGCATTTACTTGTTTTCTATTGTTTCTAGGATTATATAGTTATGATTAGAGAATGAATTGACTAGAGAATTTTATGGCAACTTGAGCATGTACTTTTACTTTTATGATTGGTCGATATGCATTATCTTTAGAAGAGTAGTGACTAGTGGTAGACAAAGCTAGTGAGATTTTGAGCCTTATTAGACTGACACATCCATATCAGTCTCATTTTTTTGTTTATGTGTGACCTTCATAACATGTACATCCTAACTTTGCCTTGATTTTCTATTCGAGACAACATTTTTATCACATGCATTAAAATGGAAATGATTAGGCATTCTTTGTTTTTCCAAACTACATTAGCTAAATAGCCTACCCTTTTGACATGATTTCTCCCTTGTTAAGCCCCCTTGAGCTTTATTTGCCTTTTCTTTGTGTATTAACCACATTACATGCTTTAACCTAACCAAATGTTATTCCTAAGCCTTAAAGCTAGTGGAACATTTATGATTGTTGAGATTACAAATGTACAAAAGTATAAGTGTAGGGGCATACATATGTGTGGGTTAGTTATAATGTTGGGGTGTTATTTTATGTCGTATCATTGAAATTCCCATGTTGATGTAGTTTCTTTCAATGTTCATATAAAAAAAGAGGAAAAGAAAGAAATAAAAAAGGCAAAAAGAAAGAAATTTGAAAGAAATTTAAAAAAAGAAAAAAGAAAGAAATTTGTTTGAATAAATGTATCAAGGAGAAAGTGTATATGTGTTTAAAAGTTGTTTATGATTATTCTTTCCTCCTATAGTTATATTGAATGGGTTACTTAAGTATGTTGAATATAAGGTAGACATTTTCTTGGAAGGTTCAATCATTATAGTTTCAATGTAGTGTTATCCTCAATCTCTATAAGTGACCCTTTTTATTTGTTATGCTTCAAGTGGTTTGTTTTTAAGAGTTGAATTGAGTTGTGAAATATAATTGTTGCATTCGTCATAGCTGACAGTACACAATTTTGTATGAATGTTAACTATGCACTTGATCCCTCATTAAGTGTTACTTTTTTTCACTAGCTTAAATAGCTTTCAAGCTACTTGACCCAAATACATCTCACCTTACCCTTGCCCATATTACAACCTTGAAAAGTCCTTTGATCCATGATTTTAAATGTGAATTTTAGTGGTGGAGAAATGAAATGATATGCAAAGTTGTGGAATGTCATGATTATGAATGGTGTTGAGTGTATTTATGGATATATCTTATTTAAACACATTTTCCAAGTCAATTGATCATGAGTAAAAGTGTTGAATGTTGAATTCTTGCTATGATTTTTTAAAGTCATTCATCTTTGTTTACGACTATGTATTCTTGGAACATATAGGAAATGAGTCAATGTTTTGGATCTATGATCTAAATTTTGATGTTTTTCCTGAAGACGATCAAAAGCTAAGTGTAAGGGAAATTGATATATGCTTGATTGTTGATACATTTAACCCTTTACATTTGGTGATTAATGATATGAAAATGCTTAAGATACTCACTATAGTTCTTATATGGTTTTAGGTACAATTCCGATGCAAAAGAGCTTAAGTGAGTCGAAAGCATTATATTCGAGTCGTCTTCTTAAGAATCACACTTACTTGTCTTCATGGAGTAAGAACAAGAAGGATTTAAGAAATAGAAGACAAGAAAATACATAAAATGAAGAGCATAAAGAGTATTGAACCAGCTCATAGCCATGCATGATTTGTGGTTATTGCCTTGATTAATCGATTTTCCTAATTCGTAATGTTATTACCCAATTGAATTTAGAGATCGTATCCTAGGTTATTCGACAGTTAGGTTTAATTAATTATCGTATCTTAATTAAACGATACCTAAGGGAAAACTCAGGTTAATAGATTAACCTATGATTAATAGTTTCTAAGAGAGGTTTGAGAACCACAAATCATTGAAATATGTTTAATTGGGTGTAAGCTAAGATTGAACCAAAGAACCAAGTCCCTAACGAACCCACCAGTTTCATCATTTTTCACATGTTTTCTTTAATTTGTTTTCATTAGGTTAGTTTTATTTTATTTTCTTATTTCAAGACCAAACAAACCCCCCAAACCCTAAGCACCAATTATTTTCATAATAAAGCCTAACTAAACGCTCTCTATAGGATCGACCTACACTCAGCACTGCTATAGTAGTAGTCTAGTTATTTTTGGTAGCGTAACAACACGCTACTAAACAACCACATATGCTCAGGGCATTTAACTTAAGTTATGTTATCCCTCATTATTACAAACCATCAGTCGCTACAAATGAATCTCAAATATAACAATTACTGATTATATTGAAATTATAGCTATAGGTTTATACACAAATAATCGAACTACATGATAATACGATCATCCATACACAACACCCAAATCTATAGGCATAGGATAACTGTAACATCCCGTTACCTATACGGCTAGAACAATTATTTGTGAGACACTTATATGACTTAAGATAAATGAACGATAGACATAAGTTATCTGTGACTCACATATTGTTTGGATCATTCATACGATTGTATATGCTTTCATGTGGCAGTTCCGATAAGTATGACAAATTGTAATTATGACAAATGGTGAGTCATTGTTTAAGTTAGGAAGACTCCACTATAGGTTGTAATT
>JAOQMS010000004.1:27712774-27726402 GCA_027563885.1 Erythroxylum longipes
GGGGGGTTGGGCTGGGCGGGATTGTAGCTGAGTAGGCCACGGATTTACCTTTCCCAACTTTATTCTGCTGGGTCTGTGGCCTATGGGACTGGAAGACTAGCCCATTAGCAGGCCTGCGGCTTCCATTCCTAGCCCGGCCTTGAAGGTGCTGCGAAAGAGACGGCGTCGCATGGGACGAGGCAGCGTTAAAACGCAACGCAGATGGTGCAGAAGCTTCTTCCTCACTAAGCAGCGCTCCAAATCTGGAGCCTCGTGACTCGCCGACTTCGCGTGACTGGTGTGACAGGGTCGCAGGTGACCGTTGGGGGACGGTCCGTTTTTTCAACCGTTGGACTTGGATCCACGAGTTGAAGTTCGTCTCCGATGGTGCTCCAGTCACGGATGCCTGTAATGCGCTCGTCTCTTCGGGGGTTAGCGTGGCTTGCGCTCTTGTAGCTGTCGATGTGGTCTTGGTCGTCGCGTCGATGCTAGTCGTGGGGTTGTGCGGAGGAAGGCAGGTACCGGTGTCATGGCCAACCATCCCGCAGCTATAACATATTTGGGAGAGGCCTTCATATGAGATCCGAAGCGTCTCGCCATCGAGATCCACGGTGGTACGAAGGGGGGTGCTCAGATTGACGTCGATGGCGATTCGAGCAAATTTACCCTTTCGGGTCGTCAAGGTAGCTTCGTCAATTTTAACGATGTGACCAATCTGATTACCCAGAGCCTCAAAGATGTGGGGATGATAACGTGCGATAAGGAGGTCAGGAAAATGAAACCAGACCACCGCGTGGGGAGTGGTGCCTTAGGCTGGCCGAAAGCTGGGGGTCCAGCGCTGAACCAATAACGCGTGGCCGAAAATGATCCAAGACCCTTGGGTTAACGCCTTCAGGTAATCCGCTTCGGCCTGGAATTTGACAAGGTAAAAATCAAAGTCGAGATCAATGATTTTAATCGGGTTTTGTGGTTGCCATAGCACTTGCAGGCGTTGACTGAGTATTCTGTATCCAATACGCCGCCCAAGCAACTTGACCACAACAGCTTGATGCCATTGGTGATCGAGTTTGTCCTTGAGAGCCTGAGAAAGAACAATGCCTGTGGTCGGGCCCTCGGTGACAAGAGGAATGTCGCCAACCTCAATTGCAATAGGTTCTTCTGGAGGACAGGGCAATGTCCCCCTGTCTGTCCCTCCCTGGGGCGCTTGGGAGACAGCAACACTGTATGATAGAGTGGGGAAGGGTGGAGGGGCTTCTTCTAGGTCCTTGGTGCGACTCCTTTTTTGCGGTTGTCCTTCAGGAGCTAGTAGAGCACTCGCTCAAGGAGATTGCATACTGAAGGAGATTGCATACCTTGCTCTCTATTTTAGTTGGCGAGAATGCAACTATAGACATTAATATTGATTTTAAAAAAATAGTCCCTCTTGTAACAGTAAAGACATACCCTGTGATTGGCGCCCTACTATCCAAATCTTTTACACAATCTGAATTCACATATCCACATTCAAAGGATCACTTTGCTGATTGTTAAACACAATCTCATGGTTTAACATTCTTTTTAAGTGCCTGGATATCTATTTAACTGTTTTTCAACATTTTCTTCCAAGTTTTGACATCTACTATTAATTTCACTAAAGCTATAAGTCAAATTCAGCCTAGTACAAGCTATTTCGTATATTAAACATCTAACATTAGCATGTGGTACTTTAAACATCATCTACCTTTCCATTTAAGAGTGAAAGCTACTTTTATAAACAAACTTAAAAATTCCCAAGCATTTAAGAATTTAATCAATTTAATAATGATTGAATGGGTAATTTATTTTTCACTTAAACATAGTTTTCGTGCATTGCTATAGGGAAAACTTGAAATGATTTACCAATAGAGTGCCAACGAGTTTAACCTTGCTCATTCCAAAATCTATCAAGTACTTTCTCAATATAGATGGATTAAAATAACCACATTTTTTTTAGAGTTTTTATCCTTCAAATCTACATTCCTAGTATTTTCTTGATAGCATCCAAATCCTTCTTCTCAAATTTCTTTCTTGACAAGGTCTTTAGTTCGTTCACATCATACATATTCTTTGCAACAATTAACATATCATCCATATATAGTAGATAAAAATAAATAATCCATCATCATGACTCCTAACTTATGTATAGTAATTATACTTATATCTCATATAGCTAATTTAAATAATATAGAAATCAAACCTTTTATACCATTGCTATAGAGGTTACTTCTAACTCATAAAGTGACTTTTTTAGTTTACACATTAGATACTCCTTTTTAGCAGATCTTGACGAATTATGAAATTTTCTTTTATTCTGCCACTCTTTATTTGAATAATCCCTCCTGATATCTACTGTTTGCTTATACTTATAGTACTGAAATGTCTTTCCAACTTTGAGTTTTAGATCTCTATTTAGATAAGCTATCTTTACTCTGCTTTCTCACATGATCCTGATTTCTCCTCATATACAAACCCTCAACTTAAAAGCATTTATTAGTGTTGAATCTCTATTGATTATGTTCTAATAATACCACAGTGATGTCCTTTATACCTAAATGTCTCTTTATCCAAATGAGTGTGATTACTATATGTTAACAAAAAAAGAGGTAAAGAACAAAGCAGAGTAAGTACTTTGTCTTCATCTGCAATAATCTCCTTGAGTTTCAAAAGTCACCGACTATTTGGTTGAACGCATTGATATGCTATTCCATATGCAACTTCTTGCATCTTTAAATTGTACAGTTTCTACTTCATATGCAACTTGTTTATGAGAGAATTTTAACTCTCCAATTTCTTTTATATCCTTGTAGGACGCAATCTCTATGACATGATATAGTCCGTACTTCATATACAACTTATTTATGAGAGACTTATATCAAATCTCCAATTTCTTTTATATCTTTATAGGGATGCAATCTCCGTGACATAGTACATGACCTTGTTTGTTGGACATAATTGGATGGTTCCAACTATTCACATCTACAACTCCTCTAAGTTGAGCTCATTCGTATCTTCCAGCTTATTCTCCCACATCACGTCTAGCATGTATTATTGCACCAACAAATCCTTGACTCTTAGTTACCACAATTTGAAGTTCTCAATTCCATTAAAATTCTCGATTTTAAATCTTGCATCTAAAGTCATTTTTGCTTCAACTGTATTTTAATACCACTTAATAAGAAAGTGTGCTCAACAATAATATGATAGTATAAAAGAAAACCATAAGAAATTAAACTGATATTTTTAATGAAGTTACAACCACTTGGTTGTGCCTACATCCTTAGGAGGTAAGAACGACTAATTTATTATTGAATTAATTATAATGATGGTTACAATAAGTTTTGCAATAACATATTTATATGCAAACTCTAATTGGTAAGATTTTACAACGTGAAGAAATTAAAAAAAAAGAAGTTTAGAGTGCTTCTTATTGCCACCCTCGTACTAATGAATAGCATCCAATGCTAGTTATATATATGTATCAAGTAGAAAGGAGAAGTTGAAACTGAGAATAAATCTAAGCAGAAAACACCAAGAAACTATGATACCCGTACAAGAACAGTTCTTGAAACATCATTACATGTACCTCCGCTGAGGCACCTTTTTTAGTATAGCCGTTATAAGATCAAAGTAGAGTGTGAGTCCTGCTACAGCAAACAGAGTGACTGGCAAGCATGTTGCACCATAAATTGGATATGCTATTCGTCTCAAGTCTTCCTTCAATATGAAGTAATGTCCTGCACAGAATGAGATCATCATGGAAACTATTGACGCAAACAGTGATGTTAAACCAAGAAGAAGTTTCCTTGGCAAATCCTTGACGAAATCGATTTCCTGGTACCGAGAAGTAAGAATAGCCAAGAAGAAGACCAAGGCAGTCAATGAGAGGCAGAGGGCTAAAAAGGATGAGATCGCAAAGATACCAAATCCGGTCTTATCTTTCAGAATCGGTATGCCATTAGTTTCGTTGAGACCTCCCGGTACGGTTGCGACAGTTGCAAATGAGACTGTAGTAATGAGTGCTGCAACCACAGAACAGGACTCTGATGTTTTTGTCAGCCATTCTCTGCCATTTGTTACTAGTTCTTTGTGTGTATCTGTGAAGACTTCCTCTGCAGTCTCGTACTTTTCATTGTAATGAGCAAAGAAATGATTTGGCATGGAATCCTTCACAAACTGCATAAGCATATATTCCCATCTTTTTTAGTTCAAACATAGCAAGTAACTACTTCATTGACTTACCATTCCTGTTTGGTCTATTATCCCCAGGATGTAGTATTCAAAGATTAGACCAAGTAGGAATGAGTTAGAAAAGTTTAGAAAAGAAAAGGCAAGAGGCCTACCTGATACCACTTCAACTCCCATTGCATCTGCAGTGCAGCTCCTGGAATAAGCCATGGCCTATACTTTCCATAGCTTGCAGCAAGATGCAATGCGCTGTTTCCTTTATTGTCTACCTGGCGGAACATAGGTTCTTTTAGGATTGTTTGTCTATTCATTAACAGCTTGTAAACATCGATCTGTCTGTTTTCAACTGCCAAGAGCACAACATTTTTTCCATAGGGGTCCAAGTCCTGGACTGCAACAGGGAATGCATCTAAAATTCTATCCACGATTTCAGTTACCCCCATCTTTGCTGCTATCAGTATAGCTGACTCTTGTTTCTCTGGTCCTTGGTTATCTTTCTTTTCAAACAGGGAAGGATCTTTTGGTGATGTACTCGTCGACACTTGGACAGAATTGGGGTATGTTTCGAGGAACTTGTCCACCATTTCAGTCACTCCATTCCTGAAAGCTGCTAGCATGGTTCTAAAGTTGTCCACTTCATGTTTGTTGCCAATTTTGCACAACTGGTCTAGTATTCACAAATCAGTTTCAGAAACGTCACATTGGGGATTATAAATGTTTATAGAATATCATATTGATCAAGACAGCTATTCATAGGATACATTCATTAGATATATCCTGATGCAATTATCCGTCGAATTTTTATTAGAGAGTTGGATTTATTAACGATAGTTGCACTAATCTTCCTTATGATAGCTTGCCATTTTAAATTGCTTTTTAGGCTATCTGTTGCTTTGAAGTCTATCGTAGGACGGTTCGGATTTGAAAAGTCATTTAATTAGCCAATTGGTTGAAGTTAGAAGTTCGGGGACAACAAATCTGTTTCTTAATTTCACCAATCATTTCCCCTGCATGGGTTATCACTGTCTGGAGATTGCATGGCTTCAGGAGGAAACCGTGTAAATTACTGATTCTTTGCCACAGTAAGGTAACTGTACGTGCAAGTGCAACCACCTCGTATATAAACGTAATATAGCCTACCTTGCTCGCGATGGATGTTCCTTTCAGGCTGACGTTTTTCTTGGTTAGCAGCTCTGTCATTGAACTCGACATGTGGATCCTTGGTTTGAAATATCTCATGATCCTCTGGTGCTGATTGGGCTTCGGGAACTTTAATTGTGTCCACAGATTTCCTAGGCAGAGAATACTGAGGATTCTTACCAGTTGCACTGTACTTGTAATAAGAGGTTTTGCAGAGGAGCTCATTCATTATCTGAGTTGCCCATATGTGTTTCTGCTTCTTGGCTTTGACCAACAACACCGTTTGGATGCCTAAAGAGAACTTTGGTTAGAGTTTCAATAAAAAGATCCATATCTATAAGCACAGAGATATGAGAAGTTGTTATACTTGTTGATTTTGCTGTCTATAGGCATGGCTTCCTACACAAAAATTGATACTTTCTCCGCAGAAATGAAGATAGAAAAAGTCTACGAGAGGAGAATACTTACTAAAAGAGGAAACAATATCAATTGTGATTGAAAGCTTAAGAGTATTATTAACATTAGGCAGGTTTATATAACACAACATATATATGGAGTACAAATATAACAGCTATCCTAAATATGATTACAATCCTAATTAAAAGGAATAAATCAAGGAGAAGATTAGGGAGTAAATTAAGAAATGTTTACAGTTGATATTATCTGCAATAGGTAAGCATAAGATTAGGAGAGAATGTCTCTCTATCACTTACCAATGCCAAGAACGACTAGTATGGTCTTGATTGCAATCTTGCCAATTTGAACAATAGTTTCTTGGTTGGGAGGATAACTTTTTTCCTCGTTTAGTTTTTCTGATTTATAGCAACAACAGATTTGTCAGATTTATTGCAGTAATAGCCAGTATTTTGTAGGCTGCATCAAGGATCAATAGTTATTATGAGATAATTGTAGAAACTTTACCTTTTTCAGGTCCTGCACTCTTCTGATTATTGAAGCTGCTTTCTGGTTGCAGATTGTCTTCAACCTTTAGGTTACCATTTCTGTTTTTCTTCTCAACTCTTAGCGCGTCAGCTGGAAGCAAAAATAGTAGCTCCTTTAAACTCGAGCATTCATTGACATGTATACGATAAGGTACGTAAAATTTGTACGAACAACCTACTTAATACTTTGAAAGTAGTTTTCATCACTTGGAAGAAGTTTATGCATGTTTGATAGGTTGCTGGATACCAGGGAACTGTTTCTTTAACTTCCGGTTTGTGAAACAAAGCTTCATGGTCTATTATTTCCTCCTTAAGCTCTTCAACAGGTATGCCTTTCAAAATATGACCCCATTCAAAAGTTAATTATATATAGAAACTGCTGAGTATTATCAGGAGAAGAAAGCCCTGTAGATTAGCACGACGTAAAGAGTTAAAAGGACATAAATCTTAAAAAGAGTTCGGACAATGATACTCACAGAAGTAGAAGAAACGATCTAGCAATCCCAAAGGACAGCCACTTCTGAATGCACTAGGATTGTTGGCTAAGACATGGAGAGGTGACCAGCCACTTGCATTGAGGGAGTTCACCAGAGATGGATATTTGAGAATTATTTGAAATGCCAAACCTGTGGGGAGATTAATGCCATAATCACGATTCAACCAACATATGTCTAGAAAAGAACTAAGAACTGTGAATGACACTCACAGAAATGTTCTCCGGAGATGGCTGCATGGAGTATGGTATCCCCGTTACCAGCCTTTCTGCAAACAGCATAGTCAGTTTGATTGCGATTCTTCTGGTGATGATCGTGGAGGCAAAGAAAAGCTTTTGTCTTGCCACCAACAGCTGTCAAGAAAAGAGGAGTTTCACCCTCAATATTTCGATCTTCAATGAGCTTTGGATCTCTTTCTGCCATGCGATGGCACATACTCGCATTCCCAAGGGCAGCTGCAAGATGCAGAGGAGTGTTGCCTTTGCTATTCTGTATTCTCAGAACTTTAGGTGCCTTCTCTCCTAATATTTCTACTAGACTCTGTACTACCTTTGTTTGGCCATCTGATACTGCTATGTGCAAAGCTGTGTCTCCGGATCTAGTGATTATAGCCTCATGAACCCCTCCAGGACGCTTCTCATAAGCCTCAACAACTTTACTCCACCGGCCCCTCATGGCCATTTCAAATAAGTCATCGTCTTCCATGTCAGAAGTTGTATCCATCATCAGTCTGAAACCATGGATGCGCCCTACTTACATAGAAGATATACCCAGTTGAAGTTTTGTACATATCAGCATCTACAAGACTGCATTTTGTAGTAAGAATTAGGAAGCCTTTACCTTTGGTTCGTACTAGTTAAGTTTAAATTATCCAAAATTTTCCACTTTCAGGAAAAACAGCGCATAAAGCATAGAACATGCTCTATGATTGTCCCCTAATTACTTTACTTTTATGGTTTAAAGCTCTTAAGTCTGATTTATGCATGCTTCCGTCCTACGCAAGGCTAAGATCTGGTCATCTTCCGTCCTGTGCAAGTTCATAATATAGACAACGCATGCATACACAATATCTAAAGCAGTTGGTTGCCACAAGCAAGCATATTCATCGCTTTTTCTTGCTAAAATCATATTCTATTACCTTTTTTTTTTCCATACTCTATTTCACCTTTTTCATTTTACAACTCTTTAACTATTTACAACCTACTTAAACCCCTTGTTTTGGACGTAAAAGTATTGGTTACTTCAAAAAATGATTGGATAAATAAATTAATAAAAAAACAACTTGGGTTAAAAGGGAAGAACAATACTTCGCCTCTAATCTAATCTTGACACGGAAATAGTTAGAATTACTATTATTTGAGTACTTGTTGTAAAGAAAACGAATTTCTAAAAGATCAGAAGAAAGGAATACGATGATGCTACGTATTTAATTTGTCATCTTTACTTATAAATGAAGCAAGCACCATTGTTCATCTGGCTTTTTGAATCTATAGCAATGGTCGAACTTAATTTACGTGCTCCAGTGGGCTAGCCCTAGATACCTCTCCAGGCCTAATCTCTTGAAGAATAAAATAAGTTTCGTTTTTTACTCCGATAAAAAATAAATTGAGGAAAAATAAGACTTACTCTTGAGTTTTATAAAGAATAAAATAAGACAAAATAGGACTCAGCTCATTTTTAACACTTATAAAGAATAAAATGAGACAAATTCTCTTAACTTTCTTTTTCTTCTTTACATATTTTTTTCATTTGATTTGTTTTTGTTGTTCTCTTAATCTTAATGTTAAGAATTAATGTAATCCACTAAATTCTTCAATTGTATCACAATAAGGAGCTTAAGGTAGCTTTTTTCATAATAATAATATGCTTTTAAAATTTATATATTTTTAATTTATTGGAGTCTTTTTTTTTCTTTGACCTATAAAACTTTAGGAACGACCAAGTTCTAGTCAAAGTTGTAAGTGTTAATGGAATGGTACAAAATGATCTGCATTTATGAAGAATAAAAGAAAATGATTGGTGGTGAAGAGAATTAAGTTTTAGCTTGATAACAATTATTTAATTTTTTAAAAATAGTAAATTATTGGTTTAATTTTTGTTCTTTTCGATAGAAGAGGAGTGTTTTTCTACATAATTTTAAAAGAAATTTAATCTTTTTATAATCCATTTAGATATTTAAAAATACAAGGACTATTAATAATCTCTTTATAAATTAAGACAAGTTGTCCTAAGTGTCATAATCTATAAGAAAAATAGTTATTTTCCCATCCGGATAAAGAATTTGAGGTGGTTCTAGAAAAAGAAGATTACAACTGATCCTATAAATCCCAACTTATTTCACAAAGTTAATTAAATTTATAAAATTAAAAAATTCAAAGCAGGCAATTTTCAACTTCATCATATAGTAAGATATATTTTTAAATATGATTGAGAAAAGGGAAAAAAGTTTATAGACATTGAATTAGTTTGAGATAGATAATAGCTATATATATATTAAAAAAACACTACAAGAAAAATGTGATTTTACGACGGTCTTTACCGACGGAAAACACAGACTTTCTGTCGGTATGTAAGATTAGCGATGGACATTACTGACGAACAAAAGCGTCGTAGAAACGGTCGTAGCTAATAAATACCGACGGAAAATAACTTATTGTTGGTAAATTTACAGACGGAATATTTTTACCGTCGGTATATTTACGAATGGAAAATTGTTTTCCATCAGTATATTTACCAACGGTTGGAATACTTCTATCGGTAAATTGTTACAAAATTACCAACGATTATTCCGTTTGTAATTACCGACGATTAGTCATTGGTTATTCCGTCTGTGATTACCGACAATATGTGGTTAGATACTCCGTCTGTGATTACCGACGGTTTTCATCTTTCCGTCGGTAATTTTGTGCAAACCATGCAGAAAATTGTTCCAAATGTACCGAAGGAAGTAGTTGTTCCGTCTGTGATTACCGACGGTAATATTTATTCCGTCGGTAAATGTTTTAGTTTTAGCGATGGATTTTCATATGTTCGTCGGTAAATGAATTAGAAAACTTTTTTAAAAAATGTACTGTCAATATCATTAATAAATTTTATTTTGCATAATTTAAACAGCTATTAATGTAATAGTATAAATTTAATTTTTTAAATATAAATTTGATTGATGATATAAAGTTAAAAATATCTTAATTGATAATAAAAACATTAAATTGTACATAATAAGTTTTCATATCTCTAATAAAATAATCAAAAGTACACTATTAATTTGGAGATGGCGGATGCTCTCATTGATGAGATGAGGTGCTACCCCTACCCTTCAACTCATCCATCTCATTACTGAGCTAAGCTATGTACTCCATCGACTGTTACAACTGAGTTGCCAGCATCTGTACTGTGCTCTCAAGTTGAACGACTCTCTCATTGGATGCTAACCGCCTAATAGATGCAGCTGTACTGGATGTGGAGGATTGCGAATAACATGTATTCGCAAATAAACCTAAATCAAATATCCTTCCCCGACGGTCCCTACTACCCATAGCATGAAGATAAGTTTGAGTCTCATCAACATCTTCAAACTGCTGAGACTATCGTTGAATGCTTTCTTGAATTTGGTCCTATCAGAAGGTAATATTTATATTAGTAAGTGATAATTATTAAGCATCAATATTAAATCATAAATTTTACATACATTGAGTTCTCCATAATGGTTGTTGACGAATATTACACCGTCATGCTTCTTAGTGTGATTATGCAAAAAGAGCTGACAGGGTGTAGGCCTCATGCCCATAGTCTTTTCCTGCATAAGAATAAAATGTTATAAGTGAATTATAATTTATAAAAATTTCGGCAGAGTTTCCTATATTTTTATGAAATCTATCCCTTATTGAACAAAGAACAAAAGTAAAAAACACAGCCATATATGACACCAGACATTTATAACATTATCATTCTCAACAAGAAACACATATTTTCATTCCAAAATTCACACATAAAATTCAATAGACATACAACAAAGTAAAGAAATGACAATATAAATTTAAAGTGTAGATACTTACAAGTCTCTCTACATGCTCTTGGTGGGTAATAGATCCTCTCGTATGTACAAGAAGACTCTCTCCCCCCGGTCCTCCACGTCTGTTGGCCGAATTACGCTTTAAAAAGGACATTGCCTCAGGCGATGTCCAATACAGTTGCCAACGACTCCATATTTCTTCAGAAATGTAAGGCGGTCATACACTTGCTCTTTGTATCGCAGCAACAAAGTCGCGATAACGTGTACGTGCTCTTCTTTCCCATACTCTATAGACGATCACATCTAATTGAGAATCCCAAAAAAATTCTTTCTAAAATAGAAGGAAAACTTTCAATTAATACTTATGATGTAATGATATTTATCTAATAAATGTACAAAATTGTTGATTAAAAAAGAAAATAATAATTTTGTTGTACCTTAAACTCATGATAGTAAAATTTCCTTGTCGCCTGAGAGATATTCTTTCATACAAAGCCCTCGATATCAATCTTCTCCTTGAATTTTGATGTCATGTTTCTTAAATACGGTCCAGATGGAATGAACCTAATATAAGATTGAAAAATTTTATACCGTTTTGAAAATTGAAACTTATAACTTAGTTATAAACATATAGTGTTTAATGTATTTTCACTTACATATTATTGACAATTGTAATTTAAGTTCTTCCATCAGGTTCCTCAACTTCAGGCTAGCAGCCGCTTTCTTCATCTTCATTGTTTACCCATAATATCTTTGTCAGTATAGGGGTAGTAAATGATGTAAGGGTTGTGGATGATATAGCAATATCTACGGACACTACAAGAAAAATGTCATTTTCTAACAAAAATTACCTACGAAAAACACAAACATTCCATTGGTAATACATATTACTGACGGAATTTACCGACAAACGAAAGCGTCGTAGATTCGGCCGTAGCTAATACTTACCGACGGTCAAAGCAGATTCTGTCAGTAACTTTATCAACAGTAGATTTTCTACCGTCGGTAAATTTAGCGTTGGAATATTATATTTCCGTCGGTAACTATACCGGCGGTTTGCTCTGTGCCTGATCATCGGTACAATTTAGCGACTGTTGTGTTGTTCCGTCAGCATATTTACCGATGGTAACAATCTGACCGTCGGTATATTTGCTAAAAGCTTAACTTCCTTCTATCTTAGCGATGGAAGTGCTCGTGCACCATCGGTAATTTGTCTTGTATTTACCGATGAACATTTCTTTTCGTCAGTAAATGCGTTACTTAAATTTTTTAAAAATATGTAATATATATTGTCATTATATTTAAATTATGGTTAATGCGTAATTTTAATAATTAGAAATTTATAGTATACATTTAATTTGCAGAAATAGAAATTTTGATTAATGATTAAAAGTTAAAATATCTTAATTGATAATAAAAACATTACATTGTAAATAATAAGTATTTGTAATACAAACTAAATGACCAAAAGTACACTATTGATCTGGAGATGGCGGATGCTCTGATTGGCCCTTGCGCTTTAACTCATCCACCTCTTGACGGAGCTGAGAGATGAACTGCATCGATTGTTGTTACTGTGCCATCGACTGTTGCAACTATTGCAACTATTCCAACGTCTGTTGCAACTGAGTCGACAATGTTTGCACTGTGCTCTCAAGTGCTTCCACTTGATTGGTGGTGAACCGCCTAGTAGATGCTGCTGTACTAGACGTGGAGGATTGCAAATAAAAAGTGTTTCCAAATAAACCTAAGCTGAATATCCTCCCACGACGGTCCCTACCACCCACTGCTTCAAGATAAGTTTCAGTGTCATCAACAGCTTCAGATTGTTGAGACCGTCGTTCAATGCTTTGTTGTATTTGGTCATATCAGAAAGTAATGTTTATAATTAGTAAGTGATAATTATTAAGCATTATTAATATTAAATCATAAATTTGACATACATTGAGTTTTTTACAACGATTATTGGCGAATGTCACACCGTCATGCTTCTTAGTGTAGGTGTGCAGAAATAGCTGACGAGGTGTAGGCCTCATGCCATAGACTTTTTCCGCATAAGAATAAAATTTTAATTATTAGTTAAATAGATTTTATAAAAATTTCGGCAGAGTTTCCTTTATTTTTATGAAATCTACCCCCTATTAAACAAAGAACAAAATTAAAACCACAGCCATATATGAACCAGTATAACATACAATTTTTAACATAACAAATTCAATTAAAATACAGCAAAAAAAAGAGATGAGAATATAACTGTAAATTGTAGATACTTACAAGTCTCTGTGCAATAATCGTATTATCCAAATTCAACAACACAAATTCAAGACCCCCTTTGTATAAACAATAAATCCAACGATTTAATAATCGTATTATTAAAGCAATACATATGGTAAATATTAATTAGTTACACGATTAACCTGAATGGATGAACAACTTCAAACCACGACGAAGAAAGATCAATGACGCTCTTCCACACAATACAGGGCCTACGAAAAAGAATAAGAAACATTTAATCTGATACACTTGTGGTAATACAACATCATAAACTAATGTCAGAAAAAGGACAGAACATTCAATAATTGTTGTACTAACTCACAGCAGAGGCACAAAAGTATCATAATCGTATTATTAAAGTAATACATATAGTAAACAACTGTATTATATTAAATATAACCATAATTAATATTACTACAAATTAATAATAATAATAATAAATTTAATAATAACAGTAATAATAATAATTTTTATAATAAGTAGAACATTAATAATAATAATAAAAATAAATAAATAAATAAATAAATAAATAAATAAATGATACAACTAATAAATTTAATCATAATAAAATTAATTATAAGTAGA
>JAOQMS010000004.1:27726502-27754529 GCA_027563885.1 Erythroxylum longipes
TCTGTAGAAAAAGTTATGCTAAGAGGAAAACTTCGTCTGTGATGACGTCAGTTTCCTCTGGGTGACGTCATCTCCTTCTATAAAGCATCTTCGTCTGTAACTCATCTTCTTCTGTAAGGGTGCATCGTCTGTAAAGATGCACCTTCCTTAAATAAACCTATACCCTTTGCATTCTCCTAAGTTTATGTGAGACCTAAAAGAGGCCAATAAGAATTGAATTGTAATATTGTTGGTTACAATAAGTTCTGATAAGAGAGAGAAAGGTTATGAAGAGACCCCGGCATTACCATTGAACATGCATATACGTTGATATGTTTAATATGTTGAACCAAAGATGATAATTGTGAATGTGTTTGGTCTGTTGTATAGGAGCACGTCGTACATTGCCGGACCATCCAGGCAATAGCTTCTGGGAGCGTACTGTGAGTCAACCTAGATGGATTCCTAGAATTATATGATTGTGTGTATTGAACTGTTTTGTGTGATGCTTCTGGATACCGAACCTGAGGTCCGAGGAGTTTGTTCTACGATTACATATTGGAAGTGTTTGATTTGTTATGACTTTGATTGTTAGCGATAACTGAATGCCGGACTGAGGTCCGATGAGTATGAAACTATCATCTGAACATTTGTATGAGATTTTGTGTGTGATCTATTCAAGATTTGGTGCATTTCATAAAATGCATGCTCAGATAAAGGCGTTGTGACTTGAGATGCCAGTTAGAAGCGCTTCCACGTAGAGCTTTGCTTCATGATAAATCTGTTCTGCACGTCGAGCTATGCTCCGTAAATATGTTCTGATTGAGCCCTACGGGCTAAAACATCTGTATCTGTCTATGAAAGGCTCTCAGTCACAACAATAAGAACGAATATGAGTCTCATACATGTCCCATGCAATTATGTGCGCAATTTTTGAACGCTATGCAAGTTGAAATGAATGATCGTATGTTATGCTAATTTCAGAATAGATGCTTATCTGATTGAATGGATGAGTATGCATCCCATGCATGTCCCATGCAAGTATGTGTACACTGATTGAATGATATGCAAATTGAACTAGCTAATCTTTTGTTATGCTTACTCCTGAATATATGCTCATCTGTTTGAATGAATAACCCTGAAATGTATTATATTTGTGTGATCCGGTGAATCCATCAATGATGGTTCACTCATTGAGTTACAAAACTCATCAAAATTGCATTGTGGCTTTTCAGGTACGAGACAGGAGACTTAAGGTGTAGTTAGAACATAGAGTGTCTGAGGACTAAGAGATGGATCAGAGGTCCGTCAGCTGACTCCCGAAGGAAATTAGTTGTTATCATTTTGTAATGTTGTTAGACAACCCTGTGTAGAGTTTTGTAAACAAGTGTTGAGAAAAATAATGTATCTGTTTTATCAGGAAATGAAGTGAATGTTTTTAAGACAAAATGATAATGATTTCGAGTACGTTAGATGATGCCATGTGTAAGTTAGATCTGTATTGCTCTAACATACCATTATCGTAGGTTATATCCCTAAAAACTTAGGTACGTACCCTATGGTAGAGAAAGAAATGAAATATACAAAGAAGGAATGCTTATCCGTGTCGTCAACATCGATGTCACCTCCAAACCGGCGTTAGGAAACTACCCCTCCATGGGTCTCTCATGGTTGAGAGCTTTGTTTGCTCTCTTGATTCTCTCCCAAGGCTCTCGAAGCTTTTCCCAGTCAAAAACACTAAAGCATTTCATGTTTTTTTCATCATATGTCCCTCATTTTATATTATAAACTAGGTTAAAACAAAAGGAACACCTAGACAATATCTCACGCCCATGAGATGTTTGTCACAGGTGTGAGGGTGTGTCACACCCGTGACACACTATGGCATGGGCGTGAGGGCTGCCTCACGTCCATGCAGGTGGTTGTCACAGCCTTGATTGAGGTTCACGACTGTGACAATTTTATACACAACCGTGAGTGATGCTCACAGTTGTGTAGTTTTCCAGCCAACCGTGAGTTACAATACAGTCTTCCTCTTTGTGTTTTAATTTTCTTGTCTTCATGTGCTCTAATCTTCCTCATTCTTGTTCCATGAAGAAAAGCAAATATAGTTTTTTCAACTCATTTTAACTCATTTGCTTCTGAATTGTTCCTAAAACCACATATGATTCAAAGTGAGTATCTTAAACAATTTTATGTAATTAATCGCTAAATGTTATGGAATAATTATACAATCAATTAAGCACATATCAATTTTCCCCATACTTACCTCTTGATCGTCCCCAGGCAAAACATCAAATTAAGATCACAAGCCTAAAACATGTACTCATCTCCTATATTTCCTAAGAATACATGATCATAAACAAAAATGAATGACTTTCAAAAATCATAGCAATAACTTAACATTCTAAGCTTTTACTCATGACTAATCAACATTCATCATCTTCAAAAACTGAGCAATCTAATGAGAGACTTGGAAAATGTGTTTAAATAAGATATATTCTTAGGTACACTCAACACCATTCATAATTAAGACATTCCAAAACTTTGCCTATCATTTCATTTATCCACCACTAAGGTTCATATGCAAAATCATGTATCAAAGGACTTTTTAAGGTTGTAATATGGGTAAGAGGAAAGTGAGATGTATTTGGGTAAAGTAGCATGAAAGCCATTAAAGCTAGTGAAACAAAAGTAAAGTTCAATGTAACATCAAGTGCAAAAACCAACATTCACTAACAATTGTGTACATCAAATATGATGAATGCAAAAACCATGGTTCCTAGCTCAAGTTCAAGCTCTCTCACCAAAAACCACATAAAGCATAAATCACTCAAAAAAGTTGATCATAAGTAAGACTTTGTAGCTATAGGTGACCATTGAATACAACATCCACCTCATATCCAACATACTCAAGTAACCCATTCAATACAACATTAAGAGGAAAGACTAATCATAAATAACTTTGCAACACATATGCATTTCCTCCTTGATAATTTATTTAAACATTTTTCTTTCTTTTCTTTTCTTTTGTTTCTTTTGCTTTTCTCTTCTTCTTCTTCTTTTTTTTCCAAATAAAAATTGAAAGAAGCTACATCAACATGGGAGTTTCAATGATAAGACATAAAATGATATCCCAACAATTATAACCATCCCACACATATGTATACCCCCACACTTAGAATTTCGTACATCCACAAACTCAACAATTAACAAATGCTTCACTAGCTTTAAGGCTTAGGTGAGACATTTGGTTAGCTTTAAAGCATGTAATGTGGTTAATGCAAAAGGAAAGTCTAATAAAGCTCAAAGGGCTTATCAAAAGGAAAATTATATAATGGGTAGGCTATTTGGCTAATGTAGTTCGAAAAAACAAAGAATGCCTCATCATTTCAATTTCAATGCATGTGATAGTGGTCGTGAATAGAAAGTCAAAGCAAAGTTAGGATGTACATGTCATGAAGGTCACACATAAACAAAGATAATAAGACTAATAAAGATGTGTCAGTCTATAAAGGCTCAAAATCTTACTGACTTGTATCTACCACTGGTCACTACACTTTTAAAGATACTGCATATTGACCAATCACAAGAGCAAACATACATGCTAAGGTTGCCATGAAATTCTCTAGTCAATTCACGCTTTATTCATGACTATATAATCCTAGAAATAATAGAAAAGAGAAGATGTTTGTTTTGTTTGTTTTATTCTCTTTCTCATTTTGTTAAAAACTTAAAAACAAGTAAGAAACAAACCAATATAGAAACACAAATGCATATTCCAACTAGTGAAAAAATAAAAGAAAAGTAATTTACTTCCCTTGGGTTGCCTCCTAAGAAGCACTTTTGTTTAGCGTCGCTAGCTCGACTCCATGTTTTCTCCTCACGTAACAAATTATGATCTTCTGGTGTCACATTTTGAGCCACTTCCATATGAGGTTGTTCAAGATAAGGTCTTGGTTAATAATCCGTCATATTCAGGACATTTCTACCTTCAAAATCTCAATCTCTACTGAGTTCATTCTCTCGAGAAATATTTCTAATGACTCTTTACCTTGTTCATACTTGTTCAATTTCTCTAAACTGCTAGGTAAAGGTAAAAAGTTTGTCTTAATAACAAATTGGAACTTAGTATTTATCTCCAAGCTAAAATAAGTATCCTTTTCTACTTCGAGTTCCTTCTCCACTTCTTCTTCTTCACAAGCAATTCCTTGAATGTTACCCTCAAGATTCTTATGATTCTCAAGCTCCTCATCACTTTTTAAGGCCTCTATGCTACCTAATTTCCATGGGGTATACCTCAGGTTGAAATGGTTGCACCTCTTCGCTTTGTGATTCTAGGCAGTCGATCCTCTCTACCATCTCACCCATTTGGCATTCCAAATTCTGTATGCTCAATTTTATGTCATACTAGAACTATCGTATACCTTCTTAAAGTTGTTGCTATATTTATTGACTCTCCAAATCTTGGGCACTAGACCATATACCCTACCAACATTGCCTTTCATCTTACTAGAATGTTTGTACACCCTGTTGGAATTGTTGTACACTCTACTGAAACTACTATACACCCTGTTGAAACTGTTGTACATCCTGTTGAAATTGAAGATTGTTAGCAGTCATAATATTAAGCATATCTTTTAGAGATGTACCTGAATTGTGATAAGAAACTTTTTGATCTATGCGTGAATTGTTGTGTGTCCTGCATACTATCAAGGTAGTAATTCGGTTGATTATCCCATCCATAACTAAAGTTTGTATAATCACTTTAAACATGGTTATAAGATTGAGAATATTAGTTATTGAAAAAATTACTTCCATCTATGTATTTTAATTTTTTTTCCAATACATAAACACTGAATAAAAAATGAAAAGATCAAGAAATAACTAAAAGGAAACTAATTACAAACAAGTATATACAAAACACCAATTAAATTCAAGACCAAAAACTAAAGCATCGCACTTCCCGGCAACAGCACCAAAATTGAAATAAGCCTGTAATGTTACGCTAAAATAAACTAGACCTACTACTATAGCAGTGACGAGTCTAGGTCGATCCCACAGAGAGTGTTCGGTTAACTTTTAAAATGAAATTAATCAGTGTTTAGATTTAAAATAAGAAAATAAAACAAAACTAATAATAAACAAAAGCAAATTAAAGAAAACATGCAAAAATGATGAAAATGGTGAATTCGTTGGGAATCCAGTTCTTTGGTTCAATCTCAATGACAAGCGTGTTGTAACGCTAGTCAAAATAAAATAACTAGACTACTACTATAGCAGTGGTGAGCCTAGGTCGATCCCACAGGAAGTGTTCAATTAGCTTATGAAATGAAATTAATTGATTTTTATGTAATGAGGGTTTTGGATTTAATAAGAAAATAAAATAAAATAAACCTAATGAAAAAAAATTAAAGAAAATGTGCAAAAAATGATAAAATTGGGGAATTTGGTAAGAATCTGGTTCTTTGGTTCAATCTCGGCCTACAACCTAATTAAGCATAATTCATTGATTTGTTGTTCTTTTATCTCTCTTAGCAATTATTGGTCGTAAATTAACAATAAGCTCTGTTAATCCTGATTTTTCCTTAGATCCTAGCTAATTACGAAGTGCTCGTTAATTAACCTTAGCTATCGGGAAACTTAGAATAATCTATCTAAGTTTATCTGGACAATCGCCTTATGAATCAGAAAAACAGACCAATCTAGGTAATAATCACACAAGCTCGGATTATTTAACCTATGTTATGTTATCTCTAATGATTCGGAACCATTATTAATCGGGAATACAACGATTACGTATTGCATTAAATTCTAACAATGGGTTTTCATGAAAAACGATTCAATAGAGCGTTAAAATCATCATTATTCAAATACCCAATCAATCCATACAAGATAACATGATCAATTTCTAATGAGAGAAAGAAACAATAAAGTAATAAAAAATGTTTAACCGAGTCGTTTGAATTGATGTCGCCTCCGAATCGGCATCGGGAACCTAGCCTTTTATGGGTCTCCCAAGAAAAAGTTTCAGCCCCACAAAAATTTCCCCAGCCAAAGATCAGCTTTCTGTCTCACTACTGCCGCTACTGTTCTATTCTGTCTAACCTCTCTTCACTGTGGTATTGATGTGACAAACAAACTTCTTGGTCCATCTCTACTATTCACATCTCCTTTTTTTCCTTTTGTCACCAGCTCTCTATTCTCCCCTTCTTTAAAAGTCTACGCTAGCATGAATGATAGCGTTTGCGTTCTTTACAACCCTTTTGTAGTGTTAAACACTAGCGTTTAACGCTAGCTTTCACATTCAACTCTAGGATTTAAAGCCATGCATTAATGCAAGCGATGCTAGCATTAAACGCTAGCTTCCTTCTGCTTTGGGTTGTGCTACTGTCATTTTTTCTTTGTTTTATTCCACCTGCATGCATGTCGCTTTGTCCTTCAACTCCCAGCTGTTATATGCGTTTTACTCTATTGTTATTTCTTCATTTTTCTAGCAAGCACTTTTAATTCTTCTTCTTTGTATTTTGATTTTTTTCTTCTTGTTGTCTTTTATTATCTTCTTCTTGCTCCATGAAGACAAGTGAAAACTAATCTTTAAAAAACGACCCAAATGTAGTGCTTTCGACTCACTTTAATTTCTTTGATTCCAAATTGTACCTAAAATCATATATGAATTAAAGTATCTTAGGCATTTTCATATCATTAATTGCTAAGTGTAAATGATTAAATATATCGACAATTAAATACATATCAATTTCCCCCACACTTAACTTTTAGCTATCCTCAGGAAAAAACATCCAAATTAAGATCAAAAACTCAAAACATTTACTCAATTCCCATATTTTCCAAGATTATATAATCATAACCAAATATGAATGACTTTCAAAAATCATAGTAAGAATTCAATATTCAATGCTTCTACTCATGATCAATCAATAAGCATCATCTTCGAAAACCGAACAATCTAATGGTAGACTCGAAAAATGTATTTAAGTAAAATATATCTATAGGTACACTCAACACCTACTCATGATCAATCAATAAGCATCACCTTCGAAAACCGAGCAATCTAATGGTAGACTCAGAAAATGTGTTTAAGTAAAATATATCTATAGGTACACTCAATACCATTCATGATCATGACAATCTATAACTTTGCATATCATTTTATTTCTCCACCACTATAATTCACATGCAAAATCATAGATCAAAGGACTTTTCAAGGTTACAATGTGGGTTAAGGTAAGGTGGGATACATTTTCTAACAATGACTATCTTTATTATGCATTTCTAAGTTATTTATTTGTATGCATTAAATGAAGCTATACTATTTAGTGTACTAAAATTGCCACCGACATATGTAATTTCTTAAAAATAAAAGAACATGAACCAAAACATTGTACCGTATATTTGTAAATGATATTTATTGTTTCCTACATAGAAGAAAGCATCGTTGCTTTTACTTCTCATAGCGGGGTCTACGGTTGTAATTATTAGTTTCCTTGTATTTTGAAAAGAGAAAAAATTATCAGTTTCCTTTTGAAAGAAATCTTTCTTTTTTTTTTGAAGTTTTCCATCGCCCATAAAAGAATTCAATAATGCTATGAAACTTGGCTACATTGAAATTCGGTGGTGCTGAATAGTGATATAGGGTATTGTTAGTGGGATTTAACTAAATACATCTACAAAAGATTTGAAAAGTCTTATGACTTAAGGAACCAACACCGAGGAAAAGAAAACAAAATGTACTTAAGTTTTTTTATGTAATCAAATGGAAAGAAAGCCACTTAGAGTAATTTGTTTCGATTGGCTTGTGAAGGAACTTAAGTTGGGGTTACGAATGAACTAACTCAAAATATACTTTAAAAAAACAAAAGAAAAACAACTATAATTTAGAAGCTGGAAGGAAATGATCTTGAAGTAACTATATGTTGACTAATTGACTGATTTTCTATTACGTCTGATTGCAGTAAATGCCTGATCCCTACTTATCAGAGCAAGTCTTAACATCCACTAGAATTTGCTTTAATTACTAATTAAAAAAAGAAAATGATTTGTAATAAATTATTGGTAATTATTTGAAGTCAAATTTAGTATAACTAATAAAAGTAATAATTTAATAAAATTAGTCATAAATAATTACCATTATTTTATCATATAATTGAGTCTTAAGTACTTTTTTTTAAAAAAGTAGCGTAGACTTCCGTTGACGAACTCATCTTTTGACTAATCCATGTTTTCCAATCCCAACGTATCTGACAACCCGTTTGTTTCGGCCATCAAAAGTTGAAGACGTGAGGCCCATTTTTCCAAAGAGGTAGGTCATCTTCCATTTCACTTTGTCGGTTACTTTATGACTTCTCATTGTCGATCTCTCTCTCTCTCTCTCTGTTGAAATTTATCAAATAAAAAATCAAATAATGATTCTAAGGGTTTTTAATTGGACTCATTCCAATTTTTGAAAAAAGAAATGTTTCTATTAACATATTTCTCTCAAGTTCCTATGCTATTATTCCTGTTAATTAATCAACTAGGGTGGTTAAATAAATATTTTCTTAAATTTTTGGAAGAAATCAAATTAGTATTTTAAGATGGGTGATATGTGAGTAATACATATCTCCTCCTATTATATCATGTACTAAGAGTTTGATCTAATAATTAAATTAAGTTACCTCAGTATTTTGAACTCACATTGTATTGAAAGAAATTTTTTATTTCTTTTAATTCTTAAATCAATATAAGCTTCTTTTCTATTAAAAAAAACTCCTTCAATTTAACTGAAATATTATAATTAAAGTGTTTGAAGAAATATTCTATTATATGCTTAAATTTATAAATTATGATCCGAGAAATACAATCAGATGATAATTTTTCCGTAGACAAAATATAATAATAATAATAATAATAATCTTTAACTAGTTAATTTGAAGTCTGGACTCTGACCCCACACATTTTCTCCATCAACCCAAAAGCTGAATTTATTGACTGGACTTATATTAGAGCAAGGCTCGCTACTCTTAGGAGGTTAGGCTGGCGAAAATGTCAATAGGATGGCCATATCGCGATTCATAGCATTTACATTGATTGTCCTCTCATCCAATTGATTGCCCGTGGGCCGCCCGTCCACCTTTTTAAAATAGTTTGTTAAAAACTAATAATACAGAATAATTTCATTGAATTTACACCTAAATTGTTCTATCATAAACTTAACTCTTTTAAACAAGATAATATTATTTTACTTAAAATAATTAAGTTATCTAAGCCGTTGTTTGTTACATGTTTGTGCTATTTCAGGCTAATTCTGTTTTGTTTTGTTTGGCAATGACATGCAATGTTATCCTAAAGAATGGCCAATATCAATAGCTGTTAGAGTAGCAGCGGATAATGTTGTGAATATTGTATTCCGTAAAATATTGATATCAATTAATATCAAATATTGTTTTAAATATTTTTAAAATTATAAAATAATTTTTAAATTTCATAAAATTATAAAATACTTCATTAATATATTATACCATTTAATTTTAAATTTTATTCTAATCTATTTTTTAAAAATTATAATAAAATCAACATGCATTTGTATTCCTAAGTTAACTTTTCAATTCATTCCATTTTATTATAAGTTTATTACCCTGTTCATTCTAGGCAAAAAAATTTTATTTCTGATGCTTTATTTGAAACTTTGAGTTTCATATTATTCTTTGCAACTTGTAGTTATGTCATAACATTAATAAACGATACATGGATTTACTGTCTCCAATTTCACACTAGTTATTTTTTACTGGTTGCTTTACTTTTGTTTATTTATGAGAACTTATGTCCATCTATTTGTTTATTCATACTGAATAATATCTCAATAAAGTCAACAGATCAAACTAGACAGAATTTGTCACTTGATTTGATATCTTTCTTTCGTTTTCATTTATCGTTGTATAGTCCCCACAAATTACTCGCCATTGAAGGAAGGCTTTTTACGAGTAAGTAACATTAGATTGGATGGATTGGATCGGATCATTGAAAACGTTTATTAACTTAACTAACAAAAATTATTTAACTCACTTGAGTAATATTTTAATATAAAAAATTATATGAACTTCCTAAACAAAAGCCCACCATTCACTTTGAAATTTATGGAGGCGAAGGGGTGTAGAATTATAGTTATGAAAAGGAAATGACGCTTCTCTCATATCCAAGTTCCAACACAACACCAAATCTTTTTTTTTGCTTCTCATTTTTGTTTCTCAATGGGGTACGGTGCCAAGAAGATAAGTGGTAAGAAGATGAAGCGATTATGAGCAAGAGATAAGCAGGGTCGTTACTAACGATTTTTAGACCCCGAATAAAGTAACAAGAAGGCCCTAACAATATACAAATATGTATTGATTAAAGAAAATACAAAATTCAAGTTTCTTTGATTAAAATGTTATTTATTTTATTATCAAAATTATCTCAATTTTTATCATCATAAATATTTAACAAAGCCAGTGGTTGCTCATTTACTCTTAAATTTTCTAAATTAAATGCATTTGATATATATTTATACTTACTCAAATTGCTAACATTCTAATGAATATAAATTTTATCATAATTCTTATTGAAAGAGACACTCTTTTAACAAATTTATTGATAACTCATTTTTAGGATATTAACTATGCTACGCTTTTCCGTCTTTTTTTTCTTTTTTCTTTTCCACTTTTAAATAAATATTTTTTAGGCAACATATATAAAATAATTATAGCATGATTGCACTAGAAAAAGTAAAGAACCACACATATATAGAACTTGAAAAAGTAGGTAGACACAACAAGATAGCAATAACTCGACTGTTTATTCAAAACATATATCAATAATATTATATATTTGAAACAAAGAAAAAAATGATGTCAAATTTAATATCCTATATTAAAAAATAAAAAATAAAGAGTAAACTTCTATAATAAAAGCTATCATACTCAAAATTCATTTTTGATTTTTAAAGTAATTCTAAAATATAAAAAATAACAATGATCCACTTTTCACCAAATAGGATAGAGAGTAACAACAATATCCATATTATATAAATATTGAAACCAAATTTTATCAATAATTTACAAAATTAAAGTTATAAATATAAAATCACTCAAACTTGTTAATAAAAAAATGTTAATTATAACTTAATAAATGAAAGAAATATAAATTGCAATTGAAGAAGAAAATAAGGTATAAAAATTGTCAATTATGATATATGTGAAATGAAAGAGAGCAAGTTTACCGAATAAAACTCAGTTCGAATTGAAATTATACCTAAAATTACAATTGACAAATATCATATATAATCAAATTGACAAATTTAAATTTACCAAGATTAAACTGCAATTGAAATAAGAAATAAAAGAACGATAAATTATACCCAAAACTTAATCTAATTTTCAATTCAAAAATAGAAAATTCAACTCAAATTGAAATTTTTATTATACTCATAATCAAATTGCAAATTTTTACTTTAGTCTTTAGATCAAAAGAGCTATTGAGAAAATCTAAAATATAAAGCAAGAAAATTATAAAAAAATGAGACTTGAGAGAATAAATGAGATGTGTTTTTTACCTAGATGGGAATGATGTTGATGTAGGTTCCTTATTAGCTCCTCGTCCTGATTCTGCTTAGTGAAAGAATCTTCTTTAGCCATTGAGCTTACCCTAGAGCCCAAACTTTGATTACCAGCTTCTTCTTCATTAATGCTTGAGTTTAGTGGATGTGTTCTAGAATTCACATTAGTTGAGTTAGATAAGTCATATGGGAGTGAGTTTCCTAATTGATTAGGTACTCTTACTGGTCAGCCTTGGTGAGCATTAAGTGCAGATTCATGAAGTTCAGGATTTTGACTATCTTCCCCACCTCCTATTAGTTTCTAGTATAGACCTATAACAAAAAAATTTGCCAATGGGCCTCCATTGTTTAGCTTGAGCTGAGAGCTTCCAACTATAAGAAAGTAGGATATCATATTGAACTAGATCCCTAGCTTTATCAAGTTTCATTATTGGTAAGGTCTATAGTAGTTCTTTTCTTACCTTAACACATATGCAAGCATACCCAACCTATCCAAGTTAGGAATAAAAGAATCCATCCAAAGGGACTTTCTTAAGGAGTTAGCCAAGTATCTTAGCCACTCAACTGCCTAGTATTTCAATGGAACTTAATGGAAATTAATCCGTAGAGGGATGACTTCAATTCTCCTCCTGTCTAGCTCCAAGTCAAGCATTCACTTTATAGGAACATGGGTTGTCCTCCTATTAGCCATGAACGTAGTTCCATGATTGTAACTAGGTCTATACCCTCGGCAAACATAAAGATGAAAGCCTTATTTTCAGTCAATAGGATTTTCACCAATCCAAGCTTACTCCACTTGGTTGAAGCCTGGGAAAGTAGGTCTCTTTCCCAGGAAGTAAGCAATTAGTGAGGATGACTAGGAAGCAAGGGTGGTGGTCAATGATGTCATTCACCAAAGGGGGCTCGATATGGGTAAATGATATTGGTTTTGCCCATATTGGTTTTGGAACTTGTGAGTGATTCTCTACCACTAACACCTGTGACTTAGTCTGTCCCTTGATCTGTTTATGGACTAAAATCCTTGGAGTGGAATCATAGAGCATTTATCTACCAACCTATGAAGGGTAGAAAAAGTTTCCTCTAACAAGCTCATCTCGCCTGCATATACGTCCACTAGACCCTTGGATGAAGAGGTTGAGGCTCTACCTAAGTTATATGGCACTGCTCCTCCATGAGGCAAAACCTCTAATTGGGAAGAAGGAAGGATGTATAAGTCGGAATCTTTCCAAAAACAGAAATTTGAATTGGGTTTAATGAGAGTATAATAGTAAATCACTAAAGAGAAGCCCAAAAATATTTCTCATACGATGTTCTCTTTTTTACAATTTGTATTTCTTATTTATTATATATAAGTTTTTAATGGTTTAATAGTGATTAAACCTTTAAACACTAAACTTCCGTTTTAGTGGTTTGATGTCCGATTCAATTTTTAAAACATTAATTTCTAATATTTTTCTAATGGCAGGTTAGAATCTTCCATTACATATGTAAGAGAATTTTGAGCTCAGCTCCAATTACTTCTTGAGGCATCTTTGGCTTTTAGTGACTATCAACTTGTTGCTGCAATTCTAAGATGGTTAATAACACTATGGATCACCAAACATAATCCTGAATTCCTTGTGAGGACTTCTAGCATAATTGTGTAAATGAGAGATAAATAACTTCCCAACTTTGCATCATACTATAAGAAGTGTATTTGCTAATGCAAAAATACCGGTTGTATTTAATGATTGATCATTTTTTCCAATTAATATGCCTTTTTGTACACGATACTCGGATAAGACTAGAAATTTCCCATGTTTTTGTCAGTGTTGATTCTCTATGGTTCTTTTTTTTTTTAATCTCCGTACTTCATCTTGTACTCTCCAAGGCAACCTTCATTTTCTTGAACTATTTTAGGACTTCTATTCGTAAACAACGAACATGTTTTCTTCCTAAAAAAGCAAGCATCAGCTCCATATTTACAATTCAAAGTTGTCGAGATTTGTCCAAAAGTTTGCGTGTATAATGCCATCATCAAATAGTTTCTTCTCTTAATTCTAATTCATTACTGTTCTATTTTCTTTAGAGCTTTCCTTTCTTACGAACTTATTGCCCATCAAAGTCTAATGGGGATGCGGTACTGGCTTCAAGGAGAGTTTATTTTGAAAGGAGAAAGGCAAATGCAACTTATTCCGTCTTCACTTACCAAAACCAATTTAAACTTAGACAATCAGCTCCCCATATCTCTCATAAAGATTGAAGGCCTCAAGGCCAGGGTCCACACAAAACACGACTCAGTAACAGAAAGTCTTTAGGGTAACTTAATAGGCAGAGGCCTGTTAATGTCCTGTCTTCGTTTGGTAAAACCAAAATTGAGTTATTATAAGTTAGTGGGTCCTCATGGGTAGGCCCAAAGTACCCACATCAGTTGGTCCAACCATAATTAGATCTAAGGTGACAAGCCTCACACTAGCTTGCCGGGTTTCATAAGCAAGTCAGGATTGTTGTTGCACTACTTAGTCACCTCCCCTTCTTCAGGGGATCAGGGGACAAAGGACAAACATTAACTCTGATGCTTAAAGTTTGAATCATTTATTAAAAGGACCGAAATCTCCCATCCCTACGTAGCTACTTGCATTGAAGAGCCATTTTGTTAGTTTAATTGTGTAAAATAAATCATTCAACTCAAAAATATGCATAAGAAATCTTTCAGATTCAAGAAGAGGTTACATATAACTCTAATGTAACTCAATAAGTGTAGAGAAAACACAGGCCTTCATCATGATCAAGGCTATGATATCTGCCCATAAATTATTCAACAATGTTTTTGTTGTAGTAGTTGTTAATGATAATAAGGGTTGCAATAAACAGCTGGCTGGAACCCTTAATTTGTAGCCAAATATAAAATAAATGTGTGGTACTTAGATTTTCAACGCAACCAAGTATGCTGCATAAACAAAGATTTTCTTTTCTACTTATTCATGTGGTCAACCATCTTACATTGCTTTCTAGTTAAATGAACACTGATTAATGAAAGCCCATAAATTAATTATGTAACAGACAATAAATAAATTATCATCAGCGCTTTCTTTGAGTGTGTTTATATACTTTGAGTGGGAATTGGAATATCCAGTCGTAAATGTAATGGAGCTGTTGGAGTAAGGATCATCTAGATCTATTGGCGTATCACCGAATGGGGCCTTTCATTCTTTTTGGTAATAGTTTTCTCCTTATATTATATTTCTGTGATTTTTAATTAGTTAACGGAAAAGAGAAACCTACTTCAAAGACAATGATTGCGGATTACCATAAGAAAATGAGAAGCCAATTTGGCATCTAATGTAGTCCCATGTTGTTTGTATATGCGAACAAATATAATGCACAATACTGAATAACATAGCTCATTGATTAAGATGGATGTTAAGCTTTTTTTATTAAGATATATGCTTTTCCTATACTTTTTTTTAATACTGATCTCTCTCAAAATTATATATGCGTATCGACAATTTCATTTTGTTGACTACGAAATTATCATGGTTGAATACTTTCTCACATTACTTATCCTGATAAATTGCAATATTTAAAACAAAAAAATACCCCTTGGACTTTTATTTTTACCAAATGAAATTCCAAGTAACTTTTTTGTAAAATTAAAATGAGCATGTTTGTTCAGGTAGTGATTAGTTCAGGAGTAGCACAAGTTTCTTAGCTTGTGGAGGATTATGAGCACATAAATGAAGGAAATTGAAACATATATATAAAAACGTAAAATTTGAAAATATAATAATATAAACACGTGGGAACAAATATATATATATCTTTTGTTTTAATTTTATTAGCTTTTTTAAATTTATATAATTAGTAAATGATACGAATATTCATCATAATTAATTATGAATATCACAAGTGCAAAAATAACATAAATTATAAAGATATATATATATATATAGTAGAGATGTTTTCAATTTACAAAACTAAATTTTTAATTAAAAATATTCGGAAATGCAGAAAGAAGAAGGTTGAAGTTTGAGTATAACATTACTTCACAATGGAGTTTCTATATATATGTACATATATGAAGGATATTACATACTCTAAGGCGCGATAAAGATGGTTAAGATGATTTGGACTTTTAAATTTAGTGATACGCATTTAAGTTGAAAACAAAAATGCTGGAAAATCTTTATCGGTCCATTATATATATTAGATATATGCAAAGACGATCAGTCACTTTACTTCGTAAAAAGATAGAACTGTTTCTGTTTCGAAAGAAAGGCAAAGGCTTCCCCACATAGTTTAGAACTTGGAATAAAACACTTTAAATCACGGAGTTTTGGTGTACAGATTGGGTGCCCACTTCGAAAGGAAACCGAGAAAGATAAAAGGCAGACACAAGGAATCCTGTGGCTCCTTAAATGAGTGGATAGAGGAGAGTGTGAGAGAGAGAGAGAGTCGATTGTGTTTATATGTAGAGGTTTTCATTTTAAAAAGCAAATATTAATGAGAAATGGTTAAAATGAAAATTAAATTTCTGTCTAAGAAAAAACCACTAAACTCAAAAAAAAGAAAGAAACTCACGGGCTGAATTTGGTTTTGAGTAGTCCTCCCAATCGTAAAGTATGTTCTGCATTGCAGAGAATATTTAACTTTGTTCTGCATTGCAGTCTGCAGAGAATATTTAACTTCTGGTCTTTTACCATCCATGGGTTAATTAAAAACATACAACACACTATATGACGCTAGAAAATAATTATCAAGTGCAAACATCAAACTTACCCCCCATTGCAAGATATTAATCACGAATACTAAAATAAAAGATAATGGATAAGAGTGTTATTAAAGAGATCGGACGGATCATTAGTATCTTTTGTTTTAAGGCTTGTCAAGTGATTAAGCTTTAGAGCTTGGCTTGGTTAAGAATTTTCCTTCCCCACACAAAATTGCTCGACGATTAAACTCTCTCACAATCATTCTAATTCCACCCAACGCTAATCCTCAATCAATAGTTTTTGAGTGACTTCCAAAAGCCGTCAAATAATAATTATTGGGTCCATGCTCACACCAAAAACATAAAAGGAAAAGAAAGAAAATTCCTTTTGTTGGGTTATAGGAACAGCGACAAGTGACCAGTAAAAAAAACTCCCTTTTCCTATCGATTGCAAAGACGAGTGATGGATACATAGATGCGACAAATTATGGTTAAAATGAAATAGCGCATAACTGGAAATGATAATCGTCGATAGGGCAGCACGTTCACCGACTGGTCCCCATCTTGCTCCAATAAAAGTTTCTTGTATTATAAAGCTCTAAAACCGAGGAAATTGCCAGATCCAACGGCTATTATACGACAATTTATAGTTCAGCTGCTGGGCTTCCCATTTCTCGGATGCCTCCCTTGAAGTAGTTGACGAAGTTTGCACATCAGTGCCAGCATGTATCCTTCTTTGTTTTTTTAAGGTTGGCTTGGTTGACGAATAGAATTAGTACACTTTTGTCTTTTGTCTTTTCTTTTAATTTACTTATTTTCTAAAGCATCTTGAAAGTAAAGTAGCGGTATCCTTTTTCCTTTTACTTTTACTTTTCTAATGGATAAGTGACCTTTTGTTTAATTTGATTTTGATGAACATTTTTAAGTGGATTTTATTAGAGAATTCGTTTTATATATTAATTGCATTTCCCAAATTTTCAATCATCAAGTTATTAAGGTAAAGACTTCTTTTAGGTATTTGATATTATAAAAGAAAGACTTCTTTTAGGAATTAGGTATTTGTTATTATGGCCTTGTATCGCAACTAGCTAATTGTATTGACTGTTAGCTGATAGCTGATTTGACTAGCGGATTGCATTAACTGTTTGTTAGAGATGTTTGGTAAAATTAATTATTTTAGTATTAACTGTTTAAGTGTAAAATGACTTATGAGGATATGATTTTAAAAAAAATTATAAAAATATAAATATTATATATCTTAGTATTTCGTTGAATATTCTTAGTAAAGAACAATAAATTATTTAATAAATTAGAGTTAAATAAAATTTTAAATCTAATCAAAATTTAATATATTTTTATTTACGATTTATAATTTTTTGAATTATTAAAATAAATAATAAAAGTTAAAATGTTTAAATTAATAAAGAAATGAAAAATAAATTTTATAAACTAATTATTGTTATTAATTGTTGGATGACATGCTTACAGAACTTAAACAAATGTATATACACAAAAGACCCACTACTAGGTAAATATCTTCTCTACCGTCAAATCTTGTTCCTTCATTTCTCATACTTGTCCTCCGCCCACTGTCGAGAACACCTCACCACTCCATCATCAAACACCACGTCTCATCGGCATACGTCTATCGGCTGTGATTTAAGATCAAAGTCAACGATAACATGTCCGATGCTGACCACTCCAAATCGCCGCCGCTTCCTCCTACACCGAAATTCCATTGGGAAAGAGAAGATAAATGACATATAATAGCTAAAGTCTACGAAGAAAGTAGTACTACTCGTTAGAAAATCTACAGCAACGACGTCGACGACGTCGTGCTTCCTCCTCCGCGGACTCCAAGCTCAATGAGGAAGAAGCAAGAAGCCAAGAAAAAGAAAACGACACCCAGAACTCGAATTAGCACTTCGTCAACTGATAGCGAGTTGTTTAGTACTGAGGGTTTTGAAGACGAAACTGACATGAATAATGAAGAAATAAAGGCGTTAGTTTTATCTTTCAAGAGTTTTTCAGTAGATGTTTGAAGAATTAGCAGAAGGCACAAACGTAACCCAAACAAATATTCAACAGCTGATACAAGAAAACGCTACGTCTCTTAATCTTTTTAAAAACAATTGTTGATTGGGTTGAATCAACCAACTTAATAAGTTAATTGTCAAATACTAAAAATAACTTATTAATAAAATCAATCAGCTTAAATTATTTAATCTGCTATTTATTGGCAAATCATCCGACATCCAAACAGAGCCTATAAAAAAAAAAGACTTCTTTTATTTGAGCATATTTTCATAGTCACGATTGTTGAGCCTCAAAGAACTTCCTCCGCCTATATGCTTGACTTTGTAAAGGAAAGATATTTGACTTCATAATGAACAAAAGCATATAAATGATTAATAATCAAGTTGGCATTATCTTTAAATACATTTGCACGTTTTTGCAGCTAAACCAAGTGGATATTAACTAATTATCTCCATACCAGTCCAGTTTCTAACTAAACATTAGACAAATGTGATTAAAGAGTGTTTTTTTTTTTGGTCCATCACCTAAAAGCTTGTATTTTTCTAATTTTTATGAAGCATCGAGTCTCCTTTGTAACTTCATTCTTAATCACATTGTTACTTTACATAAAATCTAAATTAGACAACTTCAATATCTTTGTTAAAAGTGACGCTGCAGTGAATGTCAAAATTTGATAATTGTCACTTTTAAATTTTGATATCATAAACTTCTTTTCCCATATTAAAATGTTTTAGATTTATTTGTATTTTAATTTTTATTATGAATTTAATGATATTGTATTAATAATAAATTTTAAAATTAAAATTATTGAATATATTAAAGGAAGGGTATATTATTTATCTAATATACTTGTAAGTTTCATTTTAATATCTTTTAAGTTAAAACTTTACATTTTTTAATGTTTCTCTATTTTTTATATCCGGTATCCTTCAATTTAAATTTAAAAATAATGCTCCTTTCACATATATAAAGTTTGATCTCACTAAATTAATTTTCGTAAACATGTTTCACGAAAATATAAATAAAATAACTAATGCTAAGTAAAAAGAAAATAATTTTCAAGAAATATACTATATGGACTTGTAAGCAGAGGAACGAATACCGTTTCATAAAGGCCGGTATGTACCGTACCGGTCAGAAAATAGAACGATATTTGTTCCTTTCGTACAGCCCATTAATACTGGTTAGTATTGGTGTTTTTCGTTCGGTACCGGCCATATACCGTTCAATACCATAAATTTTGAAAATGCCAAAAACTTCTTTGCAATTTTTTGAAAATTAACTCTAAAACTAAACCCCCTACTCAGCGTTCCTCTGCCCACTCTCCCGAACCTTCTTAAGTTCTTCTACCTTCTCATTTTTTCTCTCTCTCTCACACTGGCTCTCATCTCACTTCTTCACTCACCACTGCCGGTCGTTCTCTCTCTCTCATTCTCCTCTTTATCTCCAATGATATTGGTCCCTCTCTGGCGGTGTTTCTCCTTTCCTCATCCTCCCCAATCCATGCTAGCATCAGAGGACAAAGATCCTCCCTCGGTTCCCTCCTTCGCGTCCCCCGAAGATGCTACCATCTTCAACCCTCCTCCACGAGGACTATCGCACCTTGTCGTCGCTACTGCACGCCCAGATCTACATGGTTACCGTTACACTCGAAGCCTGTGACAGTGTGACCCATCACCCAACCTAATACCAGAAGCTAGTGAATTATTTTTGGGTGTGTTTTTTGAGTTTTCAAATTTTTTCTTGCTTAAGTTTAATTACATTTTTTTATTTTGATCGATTGGATCTTGGATTTGGAATTGGTTGGGAATTGGTTTTTTGATTTGTGATTTGCGATTTGCGTGTATCTGGGTTGGATATTGGAGTTAAATGATCATGATTTTGTCATTTGTGATATGAATATTGGAGTTGAATTGAATGAGACACTACGGTGTTGTCTTGGTTTTGTGATTTGCGTGGGTTGGATTAGATATTGGAGTTGAATTATTACTTGGTTGACTACTGATTTGGTTATAAAATAAAGATTGGTTTAAGTTTATCCGATTAAGAGAAATTTATGATAATTTATGATAAGTTTTTGGATGAATGAAATGCATGGCCTCATATGAATATGTGATGATGTTGAAAAATTGAATTGATTCAATCATTCAATTGAAAGTTTGAAAGTTGAAACTTGAAAGTTGAAACAACTTGAATTAAAATTTTAAACCAACAATATTCAAGATGTAAACTTTCAAAGACTGAAATCATTAATTGACAAATTCTTAATATTTGTGAAATGGTATTTTATTTTTATTATTTGAGTATTGACTATTGACTTTAGATAAATAATTAGTTGAGTATAAATTATGCAATTGTAAATTAATAATAATTCAGTTGTAGTTAATGATAGTATTTGCCTATTTGGGTATTAGTTTTGGGTAAATAATTAATTAAGTATAAAATATGTTGAAATTGAATTATTTGGTAATATATATGTGTGGGGTATTATAAATATTTATAATAGATAATGTGTGAAAGTAGTGATGTAATAAATATATCCCAAAAAGAACTTTTTTTAAAATTGTGAACATGTTGTAGGTTCCAATCATTTATACTTAGACTTATTAATGTCAATTAAAAATTGTAAAAGCAACTTATATATTTAAGAACGAAATATAGAATGGTATATATAATATTATGGTTTGTTAGAAATGAAAAGAAGATTCAAAGCTTTAAATAAGAAAAAACATTTCCAAAGAAGTTATATCCTTCAACTTGATCCTCATGTTTTGAATATATCCTTCAACTTGATCATCATGTTATGAATAATGTGTATGAACAATTGTATCAGATATGTCATTCATCATTTGGAAATTATGTAAATCATATCATACCCGTCAACTCGATCCTCATGTTTGAAACTTTGAATTGAAATTGTTGGAAATAAAAATTGTTTTATGAATGTTTTGTGATTATTGAAAATGGAAATTGTTGAAAATGGAAATTGTTTTATGAATGTTTTGTGATTATCGGAAATGAAAAGTGTTGAAAATTGTTAGAACTGGAAATTGTTTTATGAATGTTTTGTGATTATTGGAAATGGAAATTGTTGAAAATTTTTGAAAGTGGAAATTGTTTTATGAATGTTTTGTGATTAATGGAAATAGAAATTGTTGAAAATTATTGGAAATGGAAATTGTTTTATGAATGTTTTGTGATTATTGGAAATGGAAATTATTTTATGAATGTTTTGTGAATATTGGAAATGGAAATTGTTGAAAATTGTTGGAAATGAAAACTGTTTTATGAATGTTTTGTGATTATTAGAAATGGAAATTGTTTTGTGGTTATTGGAAATGGAAATTGTTTTGTGGTTATTGGAAATGGAAATTGTTTTATGAATGTTTTTGTGATTATTGGAAATGAAAATTGTTGAAAATGGAAATTATTTTATGAATGTTTTGTGATTATTAGAAATGGAAATTGCTGAAAATTTTTGGAAATAGAAATTGTTTTATGAATGTTTTGTGATTATTGGAAATGGAAATTGTTTATGTATGTTTTGTGATTGTTGGAAATGAAAAGTGTTTTATATGTTTTGTGTAATTATATATGTTGAACAATCGAATTGTTAGTTTTTGACTTATAGTGAATTATGTTCCATGAAATTGAATTGTGTATAATGTAATCATACAAAATAAGTTATATTATATAAGATGGATATGCATATTGTGTAATGAAATTATGTGTTATGTATTTTGATATATGCATTTATTTATTTTTATAGATAAATGGAAGGAAGTTCAAGTACTTCTGATCAACTCACTTCAGGAAGATACAATAATCCAGCTTGGGCTTATGCTGCATTGGTTCCCAGTATGAGGAACTATATATTTGCTTGTTTCGTAACAAGCATTTGAAAGGTGGAGGAATCACCCGATTAAAAAAACATTTAGCTGGGGTTAAAGGAGATGTGGAACCTTGTAAAAAAGTAAGCCATGATGTGAAGAGGCAAATGAAAGCATTGCTTGATGAATATCATTATAAGAGAGATAGAAGGGAAAGGTTGAATTTTGAAATTGGTAGTGAAAGTTTGTTTTCTAGTTTCCGTGGTGATTATGGAAATGTTAAAGGTGGTAGTGGCAGTGGTGATAGTGGTACTGGTAGTATTTCATCTTAAGCTCAAGAAGAAGTACCTGACCCTGATGTGAGGAAGAGAAGAAGGCAGGTCACTAATTTCTTTGCATCACAAACAACTCCTAGAGCCCAACCTTCATTTCGTAGTGCAATGTAATCAAGAGATGCGGCTCACAATGTCAATATGACAATAGCTAGATGGTGATATGATATAAGTTCATCATTCAATGCTTCTCAGTCTTATTATTATCAACCTATGATGGATACAATAGCCTTTTATGGTCCGGGATACAAAGGTCCTTCGATTGATGACTTAAAAGGTAAACTTTTGAGTTGTTGTGTTTCTGAAATTAGAGGTTATTTGGCTGAAAGAAGAGTGAATTGGAGTACTTATGGATGTTCAATCATGTGTGATGGTTGGACAAATAGGAGACAAGAACTTATTATAAATTTTTTGGTTTATTCTACAAATGGCTCTATGTTTTTAAAATCTATTGATGCATCTGGCATTATTAGAAATATTGAGACTTTGTTTGCTATATTTGATGAAGTTGTAAATGAAGTAGGGTTGGAGAACATTGTTCAGTTTATTACTGACAATGATTCCGCTTATAAAGCGACAGGAAAAATGTTGCAGAGTATGTATAATTCATTTTTTTTGGACTCCTTGTTTTGCACATTGCATTGACCTAATGTTGGAAAATATAGGGGATCCTAGATATTTTTCTGTTATTAATGAGACTATGCAGAAAGCTAAAAAGGTGACAAAATTAATTTATAATTGTGCATGGGTATTGAATTTGATGATAAAGGAATTTACTAATGGTAGGAATTTGTGTTGTTCTGTTGTAACAAAATTTGCAACAAACTTCTTATCACTTCAGTCTTTTGTTTCGATGAAGCACGAGTTAAGACAAATGTTTACAAGTGATAGTGGATTGCATCTCAGTATGCTAGGTCTAATGCTGGAGTGGAGGTTTGTAATATTATACTGGAAGATAGAGAATTTGGGTCTCAACATCAATTTGTTATCTAAGTTTGTGAGCTTTGATAAGGGTGCTTCGTTTGGCTGATAGTGGAGAAAAGCCAACAATGGGTTATGCTTTTGATGCCATAAAGAGAGCGACGGAAGCAATCAAGGCCAATCTGAAACATAGGCCTTCTTTATACATACCATATCTTTAAATCATTAATAGGAGAAAGGAAAGACAACTTTCTTCTCCATTGTTTGCAGCTGGAGCATTTTTGAATCCTAGTGTTTATTTTAAACTGGATCTTACTAAGCAAGCTAAAGTTAATAGGGGAATGCTTTTAATTATAACAACAATTGTTATTATTGACATGATGTAAGATCTCTTAAGCTCACAAATGAAGCTTTATAAGTTGTCTTATGGAGATTTTGGAATGCCGATTGCTATTTGAAAAAAATGAAAACTTTCTTTAGGTATTAGTTATTTCCTTTTTCTTATTTGTTGACAATTAATTATCACTTTATTTTGTTTATAACGTTACTTTTGTTATCTTATAACTTACAGTTTCTTGGTGGGATCAATTTGGAAATGGTGTTCCAGAATTGAAAAGGTTTGCAATTTGGATTTTAAGTCAGTATGTGAGTGCAACAGGCTGTGAACGAAACTGCGGCACATTTGAATTTATCCACTCCAAAAAAAGGAATAAATTGGAGCATAAGAGGTTGAATGACTTGGTTTTTGCTCGCTACAATTTAAAGCTTCGGGAAAGGTATGTTATTACCATTATTATCATTATTAATTTTGATATAATTTCTTATAATTTTCTAATAATTAAATTTTATTGTTTACTAGGAGTCTTAATAGTGCAAGTAGTTCAACTGATCCAATTTCCATTGATAATATTAATCTTTTGGCATATTGGGTTTCTGAAGGACCAAATTTGGTAGATATCAATGACTTGGAAGATAACCTTGGATGGGAAAACATTGACATGTCATTTGGTACATTAAATTTAAATGATAATGATGATGAAGCTCCTCTCAAAGATGAGGATTTTCTTCCAAATGATAACTTGGGTCAATGCAGTTATAGCGGGTATCTTCCCGTTGACGATTGAATTTCGTTTCAAGTTTTTTATCTTCTTTTAAATTTACTTATATTTGATGTTTATGTTAAATTCTATATATGTAATGTAATTGTAAATGTTTTTGTTTCAAGTTTTAACTTCTACTTGATTATTTCCTCGTCATGAATTCTTTTTGTAAATTGTAATAGTTAAGGATATTTATTATTCTTTTTATTGAATGTTTTGATATAATTATTATTTACTAAAATGATGAAATTGCATTATTGTAATATTTTAAATACTTTGTATTATTCTTAATTTTATATTTGTCTTACGATTATTGTGTTTTTTCATATTAATTGTGGTTATTATTTATATGTGAAATATTTAAAAATAATTGTTATTTCATATTAATTGTGATTATTATTTATTATTATGATTTTTAGAAACAGAGTTGATGTAAACATGTAAAGTATACAGTATAACTGTACGATATACCAATGGACTATTTTTCAAATTTTAAAAAATTTCAGGGACTATTTAATAAATTTAAAAAATTACCTGAAACGGTACCTAGTATTGACCGATACTGATATAGTACCGTACCAGAACCCAATTAGATACCAAGTCCAGTATGGTGTTTGCAACTTTTCTTGTAAGTAAAAGGATTATTGTAGTTGAGCCGATTAGGTTGTGCTAACCTATTTTTAAAACCAGTCTCAACTTTTAGTCACTCGGTTCCATTATAAGAGCAAGTTTGTGATATGAATTTGCAAAGTTGAGCCCTGACAAAGAAATAACCAAACCGAAACAGTGTATCAAAGGTTAAGACACATAGAAACAAGAAGAGAACAAAATAGAAAGAAAATTCAGATTATGCTTTTTAACTATATAATTTCAGCAAAGTAATTAGCGTGGAGCTTAGATTGACAGATAAAATAAAAATAAAAATAGCATGCAAGTTGGTTAACAAGGAAACAGAAAAGGAAGACAAAAAAAGCTATCACATTTACAATTTAAGGATCAATGTTATGAAATATCAAATTTGATTATGGTATCATATTGTACCAACATCAATCAATACTGATTATCGTTTCAAGTATGTTTTTAAATTATAAAATAATCCCTAAATTTTTTAAAATTACAAAATAGTCTCTAAATATATTGTATTATATAGATTATAATTTCAAATCATTCAAAATCATAAAAATAGAAATTTGAAATAACAACAATCCATTTATTTATATTAATATTACTTTTTACATATTTAACATATAAATAATATTCATAATTAATATAAAAAAGATGATCTGACTATCATACAAATATAAAATTAAGGAGAATATAAAGTAGTTAAAGTGTTACAATTTAATCATATAATAAATAATAATTACATCAAAACATCAAATAAAAAGAATAATAAAGATATATGACTCTTTAATTATTACAATAAGAATTCGTGACAAAGAAACAACGAATTAGAAGTGAAACTTAAAGTAAAAATATTTACAGTTATATTTATATTGCATATTTAGAATTTAACATATACATTAAATATAATTGAAATAAAAAAAAGAGAGAAGAAAAAGCAAACTTAGTGCTTTATTTAATCAAATATTTGCTCAAATTACGTTAACCTTAGCTTTCATTTGGTACAAAATCAACATTGATTTAGAAATAAAGAATGAAGAAGAAATATAAAACTACTATATGTATTTCTATATGTTAATTAAGTGATGTAAATCAACCTATTTATACACTCTAGGTGTCTTTAACTAAAAAAACAAATCAACTCAATAATACACAATATTAATGTACATGATTTTAGGAGAAAATAAAGGCTAATTACAATAAATAGTTGATTGAATAAAGATTATGTGAATATATGTTAATATTCCCCTCAAACTCAAGAGGGTAGTAAAGATGCTAACTTGAGTTTGGAAAGACGATCTTGAAAACGTCGAGGTGGATGTGATTTGGTGAAAGGATCAGCAATTTGTGCTTGAAATAAGATTGGCACAACTTGTATAGTTCTGCGAAGCACAAGATGACAATTGATCTTGATGTGTTTAGTTCATTCATGAAAGACATCATTGAAAGCAATCTGTATGGCATTATGATTATCACAAAAGAGAGGAACTGTTGAAGAAAAGTTTACACTGATGTCTTGAAGTAACCATCATAACTAAAAAAAATTCAGAGGTAGTATCAACTAGGGCTCAGTATTTTGATTTAGTGCTTGAGTTAGAGACAATCGTTTGCTTTTTACTGCATTAAGAAATGAGAGATGTGCCAAGAAAGAAAAAGTGCATAGTAGTAAATCAATGATTAGTTGGGTCTCCAGCCCAGTTGACTTCAAAGTATGCACGTAAATCTAGTGAAGATGAATGATTGAAGAGAAGTCCATAAAACAAGGTGCCTCGAATGTATCAGAGTATATGAAGAACATCAAAAAAGTGAGTGGTACGAGGTGCAGACATAAACTGACTGACATTATGAAATACATGAGTAATATATGGACGAGTGACAATAAGGTATATAAGACTACCAACTAACTGTCGATAAAGTATACCATCACTTAGAGGAGTTCTACCAGTGACAGAGATATGATCATTAAGGTTAAGTGGAGTGCTAGCAATCTTAGTGTCAGTGAAACTAAAACGAGAAATGAGATCAGTAGTACACTTGGCTTAAGATAAATACTATCCTGAATCATCAGAAAATACTTCAAGGCCTAAAAAATAGATCAGGGGACCTAAATCTTTCATTTCTATTGTTGATGAAGACAAGATTTGAGAGTAGCGATCTCCTGAGTGTCATTATCAGTTATTATCATATGGTCAACATATCGAAGGAGAAGAGTGCACCCTAGGTCTGTTTTTTAGATAAACAAAGCATAACCATAAGAGCTAGATGTAAAACCAAAACGGTTGATGTTGGATTTGAATTTAGCAAACCATTCTCGAGTAGCTTGATTAAAGCCATACAAGGCTTTGCGAAGATGACAAACTTTATTAGGTGGATATATATATACCCAAGTAGAGGTTGCGTATATACTTCTTCATAAAGATCACCATTAAAAAAGGCATTCTTGACATCCATCTGGAACAATTCCCAATGCTTATTTGCTACTACGACAATAAAATTGTACATTGAAGTTAGGCGAGCTATTAGAGCAAAAGTCTCCTCATAGTCAATTCCATATTCTTGAGTAAACTCCTTTGTAACCAATCGTGCATTATAACTTTCCATTGATCCATCAGCTCGAGTCTTGGTTTTGTAGATCCATTTACAACCAATAATAGACTTATCAAAAGGTAGGTCAACTAAGTCCTAAGTTTTGGTGTTAAAGAGAGCCCGTAATTCTTCCACCATTTTTTGCTAGTGTAAGGGGTTAAAGCTGGCCTTACGATTGGTGCGAGGTTCATATAGAGTAACAATAGTGGAATAAACATGTAAGCCTTTAAGACTAATAGATGGTTTGAAGTAAATCACACATTAATATAGAAATTACGTATAATATATGATATACACAAGAAGGGGGGTTGAATTGTGTATTCTTTTTGTGAATACAA
>JAOQMS010000004.1:27754629-27790574 GCA_027563885.1 Erythroxylum longipes
TGTTTTTGGGTTGTACAAATGAATGTGGTTGAAAGATTTTAAATTTGCATTTTAGTAAGACAAGTAGTTTGGGTTATAGGTTCTGTCACAGGGTTTTTCACCGCGACGAGACCAAATGGTCGCCACGGTGAAAATAAAATTTTAGGTTTGCCACGGCGAAGTTCAATCTGTCCGCCGCGGCGTAAAATTCCCAAAGGTTTCAGGTGATTTTCTCGCACGAGTTCGCCGCGGCGAAGCACGCCTTTGCTTCCGAAGGAGTTTTCTTTTAAATTTCCAACTTCTAAGCCCTCCTCCACACGCAAGCTTCATGATCTCAAGTTTGATGTTGGGCTCCGAAAATAGGGTCTAACATTTAACTTGTTAAAAGAATATCACAAACGTTATACGAAACTTGTTACGTAGATAAATCGCAAATAACTTCTTTATACTTATTTAAGAACAAAATAGAATGAGTTGAGAGATAGAAGATAGACACTGCGATTTTATACTTGTTCATCCCAAACAGTGGGCTACGTTTAGTCCTCAGAATTCTTTTGAGTTTTCAGTATACTTTAACAAATGTACAAGTATTCTTTCTTCTCTCTAGAGCCTCTTCAGGTCTCTCACACCAAGTATTCTTTCAGCTATCTTAGCCTCTCCAGGCTCTCAGCCTTGTCTTTTTCTCACTAGAAAGATATCGTGAGCTATTGTTACAGTAATGTTTAGCTCTCCAGTATTGTACTACAGAATTTTTCTTTTCTAAGTATACACTTGAACGCTTAAAAGATGTAAGATCAAAAGTTTTCTGAAAGGTTGAAAAGTTGTAAAGTTATTCAATCTTCGAATACGACTAGTATTTATAGTCTAAGTCTCCAATTGCTTCTTGATTCTTGATAACTGCTTCTTGAGTCTTGATAACCGTTATTTAGTTGAGTTCTGTAACTAACTCCAACTAACTAACTGTTCGACGTACTCACGTATCTTCTGCTTTGTATCGTCTGTGTTTTTCTTCTATGTTTTGCTTTCTTCTATGTTCTGCTTCCTTCTGTGTTTTTCTTTCCTTCTGTGTTTTTCCTCTGTGTTTTGCTTTCTTCTGTGTTTTGTTTCCTTCTATGTTTTGCTTCTTCTGTACTTTACTTCTTCTGTGCTTTGTTTCTTCTGTGTTTCGCTTCCTTCTGTATCTTTACTTCTTCTATGCTTTGTTTCTTCTGTGTTTCCTACTTCTTCTGTGTCTTTGCGCTTCTTCTGTATTTTCTAATTCTTCTGTGTCTTTGCGTTTCTTCTGTACTTTACTTCTTCTGTGCTTTGTTTCTTCTGTGTTTCGCTTCCTTCTGTATCTTTACTTCTTCTGTGCTTTGTTTCTTCTGTGTTTTTCCTCTGTGTTTTGCTTTCTTCTGTGTTTTGTTTCCTTCTGTGTTTCGCTTCTTCTGTATCTTTACTTCTTCTGTGCTTTGTTTCTTCTGTATTCTCTTCTGTGTTTTGTACTTCTGCACGCTTAACACACTCATCAACTAGTTCATTTATTTCTAACATTATTATTATTTGATTGTCATCAAAATTAATCATCGTAAAATCCTCCTGACTTAACATGGTTTACTTATTTAAGAGGATTGATAGAGGGGTTATGGAAACTTAGTAGATTCTGGTGAATGAATAGAAGAGGAAAGCTATTTATTGATGATGGAGGATCTACAGTCAGAGAAGATACAATAGAAATAGGTGACTGCTGTGTTAAGCTGTTAGAGCTATAAGATAAACCTACAGAAGAAATATCAGTAAACAAAGGCATGGTAGGATTAGAAAAAATTTTGTGGGAGTGTTCAGTGACTCTGAATTTTGATATTATGGAAAACATTTTATGTTCCCAAAAAGTGACATGTTGAGATATTTGAAGTCTTTAAGATAGTAGATCCCAACATCTACATCCATTGTGCTCTATCTCATACCTAGAAAACAACATAAATGTGCTCGGGGTTTAAGTTCGGTATGCTCATAAGGTTGTAATAAAACGAAACACGCACATCCAAAAACTTTAAGAGATTGATAATCAAAAGCATGATTGAATGAGAACTCATATAGAGAGATATTACCTATAATAGGAGAGAGAATGTGATTGACAGTATAGACAACAATAAAGGTTACTTCTCCCTAAAAGGTTTCAAGATAAAAAGATGATATAAGAAGGGCTCAAGTAGTGCCAATAATGTGTCTATGTTTGCATTTGACCAGACCATTTTGTTGAGATGTGTTTGGATAGGATCTCTAAATGATGGTCCCTTGTTGATTAAGAAAATTGATGAATTTTGTATCTTTGTATTCCATTGCCTTATCAGTCCAAAATACTTTAATTATACAAGAGAACTGAGTGTGCATCATATTAGCAAAATGAGAATAAATAGAGAATAGTTCAGATCTATGGTGCATTAGATAAATCTATATATAGCAAGAAAAATTATCGACAAAGATCACATAACATTTCATGCTACCCATAGTTTCATGTCATAATGAATTAGATCAAAAGGTGCTAAAGAGATAGAATTATTGAGAGAAAATGGTAAAACATGAATTTAGATATTTGACAAGGGACATAATCAAAATGTTCAGTCTTAATATGACCTAGGTTACCGTTAGATATTAAAGACCCTAATATAGAGTTAGAAAGATGACCTAAACGAGATTGCTATATATGAGAGGTGACAGCACCAATAACAAGCTTTGAAGGAAGATTTAGTGAAGTAAGCTCAAACGGTCGTCTAACCTTATGCCCTTTCCCAAGGGTCTTACCCATCTATGGATCCTGCATAATGCAACCACGACTCGAAAAGGATAAGTTAACACCAAGTTCACGTCATTTTCCAAAATAAATAAGATTTAATTAGAGTTTGAGAACAAGAAAGGTTTTTTGTAAATGTAATATGGATGTGTGAACATTACCTATATATTGTACATGCATAGTAGAATTATCGACAGTGTGAACAACTTGTGGAATAGATGGCATTGCTAAAGATTCAAAAATAGAAGAATTAGATGTCATATAATTGCAACAGGCATAATCAAGATACCAACCAAGAGTTTGAGGTACCTGATTTGACAGATAGGGGGAGAAGGAGACTATAGTAGAATTTGGTTGAAGTTTTTGAAGAAAGGTGTGAAGGTCCTTCAAAGAGAATTTGGGAGAGGTGCTTTCTGTTGACCCCTCAGTGGCAACAATAGTAGTGGGAGTAGGCTAGAGAGACTTGGAGGAATTACCTTATCTAGAGTTTTGTTTGAGCCGTTTTCTACATTTAGAGATGTGATGTCTAGGCTTTTTGTATTACCTGGAAGATCCTTTAAAAAACTTCTTACCTAAGTTGTGAGAAGAATAAGACTAAGTATGAGTTATAAGGATTACATCAGTAGATGGACAAATATTTTAATACAGAGCATATTGAGGCAACTTTCCTCTGACATGAGCTTTTTAATGACAATATCCAAGTTCCTCTATGAAGAAGATAGATGTGAATGAGGTTCAAATTCATCCTTGAGAGTCATAAGTAAATGTCATATATGTTAAGGATCTCAAAGATTTGCGTAGAGCACAGCAACATTAGGACTAGGCTAGACAGGATCGTCAAGTGTTAGTTGATCCCAAAGTTTTTACAATTCAGACACATAGTTGTGTATTGTCTGTCTAGGTTGTTGTGACGTGTGATGAAGCCTCTTATACAACTGAAATCGGTAGACATCATTAGATACAAAATAACGATTTTTCAGGAAAAACCATACCTCCTGAGCCTTGTCAAACTGTCAAAAGTTAAGTTTGATGGCTTTGAAAATTGTATTTTGAAACCATGATAAGATTTGATGATTCATTCTATCCCATGCCATTAATCTTTTGGTGAATATGTCAATGTCTTCATCTTTCTTTTGAGCGGTTTAGGTATTTTTTCCAGTAACAATACATTAAAGGAGTCTCCCCTTAAGAAAACTACACATTTCCTCAGCCCAAAGATTATAGTTAGAGCAATCCAAGATGATATTAATAGGGTTGGGAATGTATTGGAGAAGTTTAGAGGCATCCATAGTGAAAAGAAGACAATAAAATAAGAGAAAACCTAATTATAGAGGTAGAATTTGGTTATTCTTACCTCAAAATTGGATTTAGAGTATTGAAAAACCTTAGGAGATGGTTTGGTTTACAAAGAACCTAAGTTAAAATGCACTAAATAGAGTAGTCAAAGTATTGGTCAACTTCTTTTTGAACCAAACCAAACTGATGGGTCTGAACTGAACAAAGGAGGAGACGACACGTGGATAAATAAGATAATGACATGTGAATAGATGACATGGAAATGACCTGCTAATGACGTGACAATGACATGCCAAGTGTCGTGACAAATAGTGTGCCAAATGACTGTGTTTTTGTATTATATGGCAAATGATGTGGCATTGACTTTTCAGATGATGTGGCACTGACGTGTGTTTCCCTTCCTATAACTAAATGGTGACATTTTGTTTGGAAGCTAAGTGACGTCATTTAGGTCATCTTCTTCCTCCAAACACCTGCAACTAAGGTTTTGAAAGTTAGTGGATTTCGGCAATGCATGAGGGCTCATGAAGTGGCGTCTGGAGATGTTTTTTACACAACTGTGATCTACTCAAGAAGAGTACCAATTTGGTATATGAAAAATTATTTTTGGAGCAAATTTAGAAACCTATAATATAAAGTAGAATGATGAGAGAAAGAATGGAGAGGGCTCTAGAATTTTGACTCCTTTTGTTACAAAGGAGGCTCTAATACTAGTAGAAATAAAGAATGAAGAAGAAATGTAGAAATGCTCTTTGTATTTCTGTATCTTGATAATATGATATACATCCACCTATTTATACACTCTAAGTGTCTTTAACTAAAGTAAGAAATCAACTTAATAATTCATAGCAGTAATGTACATGATTTTAGGAGAAAATAAAAGTCAATTACAATGGATAGTTGATTGAATAAAGATTACATGAATATATGTTAATATACGTTAATAATTGAGAGAAGTCTCATCATCACCATTATTTAAATTTATTGCACCAATGAGATGTCATTATTTTCTCATACAAGATTATCTTTTAAGTCGCTTTCATCTATCAAACTCGATATCTCAAAAACTCAATATGCCAAAAGATCAATATAGTCAAGACAAATTGAATCTACAGAACTACTTATTCTATTAAGAGTCATAATAAACAAAAAATAAATTATTAAGAAATTATATTCAACTTAAAAATGATAATAGCATACTTTTCCCAAAGCTTTAAATTGTATCAAATAAAGACCAAGTCATTCAATCTTTTGTTTTGCAATTTATTCTTTTTCTTAAAATAGATGAATTCAAATGTACTCTAATTCCTTTTACACCATGTTTCACTCACACATTGACTTAGAATTTGAACCGCAAACTTTTGCAATTTTGGAACATCACTTCTAAATTAGTCTCACCAAGCAACTTTAAGATAATAAAGTAACATTATAAATAAAATAAAGTAATGATATTTTCAACAAGTAACAAAAGTGAAAAAATATCTACTTTAAGTTTATCTGTTTGATGAATAATAATAGGCATTTCAAAATCACTAAAAGTATCCTTATAAATCTCCATTTATGAGCTTAAGAGATCTTGCATTATCTGATGAGCAATAATAGTTGTAATAGTTAATAACATACCCCTATTAACTTTAACTTTCTTTGTAAAACTTAGTCTGAAATAGACATTATGATTCAAAAATACCCCAGTTGCAAATAACAGAGAGTAAAGTTGTCTTTCTCATAACTCAATGATAACAGTAAAATAATATGTGGAAAGAAATCATATTTTTTTCAGATTAACCTTGATTGCTTTCTTCGTCGTCTCCATGACATCATAAAAATAACTCATTGTTGCTTTCTCATGATTATCAACCAGACATAGTAATATCATCAAAGGCTCATAAACTCGGATGACAAATTGATATTGGGACTAAAATTCATTATCTTCAAGTATAATCTAGAAACATTAGCATTAGACCTAGCATGCTGAGATGCAACCCACTTATTACTTGTAAACATTTGCGTTAACTCTTTCTTCATCAGAAAAAACATTGAAGTGAAAAGAAATTAATTGCAAATCTTATATTAGCAGGATGACACAAATTTTTACCATTTGTTAAATCCTTTCTCGTTAAATTTAGGACATATGCATGATTGTAGATGAACTTGGTCACCCTTTTTTGCTTTATGTATAGTCTCATTAATAATAGGAAAATAACTATCATCTCCTATATTTTCTAACATCAGGTTGATACAATATACAGCGCAAAGAGTTCGATAAAAGGAATTATACGTGCTTTGCAATCTTCTTCCAATTGCTTTATAAGTAGAATCATTGTTAATAATGAACTGAACAATATTTTCTAGTGGAACTTCATTCACAAATTCATAAAATATTCAGAAATATAGTGTCGACATTTTTAACAAGTCGAGATGCATCAATAAACTTTAAAAAATTATCCCTTTTGCAGAATACACCAAAAAATTAATAGTAGGTTCCTGTCTTCTATTTGCCCCACTATGGCACATGATTGAACATCTATAAGTAGCTCAAATCATTCTTCTATCATCCAAATAACTTTTTATTTCATAAGTAGAGCTACTTAGAAGTTTACCTTTGTAATCATAAATTGAAGGAGCTTTGTATCTTGAAGCATAAGAGGCAATAACATCTACCATAAGTTGATAACAATAAGACTAGACACCATTGAATGCTATACCTAAATTATACCACCATCTAGCCATTGTCATATCCATATTATAAGCTACTTCTCTAGATTGTAAGGCGTTATGAATTGAAGGTTGAGCTTCAAGAGTTGTTTGTGGTGTAAAAAAATTAAACATTCATTTTCTTCTTTTCCTAACATCTGGTGTAACGTTCTCTTCTTATTAGATAGGAATATTACTTACTTCAACATCCCATTATCATCTTGTCCACCAACAAAAGAACTTTCACTACCAATTTTGTAGTTCAACCTTTGCCTTTTTTTCTTTTTCATGCTAATGCCCTTTATGTAAAGTCTTCATTTGCAATTTTACATAATGGTTCACTTTTTTACGAGGCTTCGCAACACTTTTAACCTTAGCTAAATGCTTTTTTAATATGGTGATTCCTCTACTTTTACATGCTTGTTACCATACAAACAAATGTTATAGTTCTTCATTCCGGGAATTAATCTCGCATGAGCATAAGCTAGATCATTGAATCTTCCTGAAGTGGCTAAATTATCAGGAGTACTTGAACTTTTTCCATTTATTTGTAAAAATAAATGAAGACATATATCAAAATTAACTTAATAACTTCATATTAAAATAAAGTTGTATAAAAAACATGAAGAAATAGACCAATAATAGTTTCTTAATAACTCATGTTTCTTTTTAAACCCAAATATCAAATATATACATTGATTGTTGCATTTTCACAACTATAACTCATTTTGTGTGACTATATAATTCAAACATAAGGTCACAAATATAAACGAATTTGTGTAAGTATATAATTAAAAAATAAACTCATAACTATGACCTATTTTGTTTGATTATATAATTCAATCATAAACTCACTAGTCACAACTATAACTTATTTTGTGTTATTACATAATTTGGCCATAAACTCAGGTCTATAATTCAATTTGTGTAATCATATAATTCAATTATAAAGTTACAAATATAACTCATTTTGTGTGACTATATAGTTTAAATATAAGCTCACAACTATAAACTATTTCATATAATTATGTGATTAAAACCTAAACTTTTAACTATAATTTATTTTGTGTGATTATTGATTAGTTGATTAAATAATTCAATCATAGACATAAACTCATAACTATAGCTCAATTTATATAATTATTAATCATATAATTCAACTATAAATTAACTAATCCATTTTGTTGATTACAATTTTCAACTTATAATTAAGACTAACTTTTCATTCAAAATTTAATTTACCTTAATTTTAGACAAGCACAACCTCAAATTCATAATCCAATTCCAAATTTTAGATAACAAATGAATAATCTCAAATTCATAATTCAATTTAAAATTTCGGTTTCCAATCATCATATAAACATAACCAATTCCAATTTCCAAACAATACTATGACAATTTTTATGAATGTCACAAGTTCAACCTTCCACAATCACAATTCACAAGCCACGTAGCACAAATCCATAAGACCATAACACAAGATTCTAGTGGATTATTGCTTGTAAAATGCAACCTTGGCTTTATCTTTATCATAAGCGCGAGCTCACAACACTAAAGTTTTATAACACATCACATTATAAGGCAATGGTGGAGGACCAAAGGTGGAGCCTGAAGGACAATATGTGACGGCCACAGGGATATGCGGTGCGATGCAACGATTGTGACTAATATGAGTAGCAATGGACGTCAGGAGACTTAGGACTGTGACAAGTCGGTACTTGCAATAGGCATTGAGACTCAGGACTGCAATGAGTTGCAAGAGACTAGTGGCAACAATGGCGATTGATGACAGCGACAATAAGGTGAAAGGATGGTGAGGTGACGGAGACTTCGTTGAGACGATTGGAGGAAGATAAGAGCGACGTGAAGCCAATCGGAGGGGAGTGGAGAGACAAGGGAGAGGGAGACTAACACTAAGGAGGGTAGTGAAGTGGAAGAACGCGAGTTTTAGTGTTTTTACGGTAACATTTTTGTTAAGTTTTATTTCTCAAGTTTTTTGTTTTTTGCAAAATTAATTCATATTTGGCTAATATTTCAAATAACTACTGGTACTAATCCAAAAGGTTAATATAGGTTGATACAATACCACTAACCAATACAGCATTGCTAAATTTCGGACTGTTTTTCAGTCCACATCCACACTCTCTCTCCTGCGCTGTCTGTAAACAAAACACTACGTTATTAGTTTGTTTGTCATTTTACTTCCTTTTTGTAGTTGTTTACGAATGAAAATGGTTTAATTAAGGGCATCGCTTCCAAGGCAAGTTAAAAATGAGAACACCTTTCATTATCCATTTTCTATGACTAACAGAAAATAACATAATTTACGTTTTGTTCTTTCTAGGTCTCTGACTAGTGACTGGGTATCATTGTGTTCTTCTTCCACACCCCCATTCTTTCCTTTTTTTTTTGAGAAAGACACCCGCACTTCCTTTTACCAGATCTGACCTCACCAATTCTTTGTATATAATATTTGCAGTTTGCTTGCTTCTCTCTCTTCGAGGAAGATTACCCCTTGCATGCTCACGCTTGCTTTCTGTTCCAGATGCTTTTTGATTCAAGTACTATTGATTTCTGCTCTTAAGTTCACTGCATTGTTGATTCATTTGCTCTACCCAGTTTTGTTTATTATTCTTTTTTTTTTCCTGATAGACTGAAGCTTTTGGATGATGGCGTCCAAACAAGGATCCAAGAAATCCAAAAGGTTGGGCTCCGCAAGCTCTAAAGCTGCTAATTCACCCTCCTCTTCCACCACATCGTCGTCCAAGCAGTTTCCCGAAACTTCAGTAGATGGCCAGAGTTCTCCTGCGTCCTCCGCACCAAGTAAACCGCAGTACTTTTACTCCGAGAGTGTGGCTTTGGATGGCGAGAGATCCAAAGAGAACGTAACCGTCACTGTTCGCTTTCGGCCTTTGAGGTCTGCTTCTTTGTTGTTTCTGATGTATTTTCTTCTCTTTTCTTTTTTTTTTTTTGGGTGTAGAAACAATTTTATTTTGTGATTGTGGTTTTGTTTTGAATGATTTAGTCCGAGGGAGATTCGTCAAGGAGAGGAAATTGCTTGGTATGCAGATGGGGAAACTATTGTTCGAAATGAACATAATCCTTCGATTGCCTATGCTTATGGTGAATTTCTCTCCGTTCTGTGTTAATTCGGTTGGATCATCACGAAATTTTTTCCATTACCGGACTGATGAGTTTTAACTTGACCCAACTTTGCTCGTTTAGCTAAAAATTTCTTCATTTTTTTGGGATTTTCATGATTAATTTAGAGGTTTCTTATGTTTTGCAAATTTTGTAACAAGGTCAGCTTATGAAGAAAGTTATAACTGTTTAAATTCTCTTATATGTACTAAAGAATACAACTTTGGAAGTAGCTTTGTGTCTCGATTTAATCCTGTAACGGTGTTTTGCTTATTTGTGAATGCTGTTTAGATCGGGTGTTTGGTCCAACAACTACAACACGCCATGTCTATGATGTTGCTGCTCAACATGTTGTCAGTGGTGCTATGGAAGGCATTAATGGTATTTTATGTGGAAATTACCTCTATTTAGGTATCTAGTTCTTCATACTGTGTTCGAAAATGTGCATCAAACATTGTTTTTCATGCAATTTGCAGGCACGATTTTTGCTTATGGTGTGACAAGTAGCGGGAAGACTCATACAATGCATGTGAGATTCATGCACCACTTTGCTCAGATATTTTTCGTTTTGAGCCGTTATAGCACATCTGCAATGCATATGTACTATGGACTTCACTACTAACCCATATTCTTTTACCTAATGTATTTTAGGATGTATATCTTCATGAATTGTATTTCTTATGTAATAGTCCAAGTCATCTGAAGTAATTGACATACTGTATGGGTTTAATTTGGTTATATTATCTCATCTAACTGACATCTGCACATATTGGCAAGCATGAATTTCTGAAAGTTGTTAACATTGTGTGCCAAGTGGTGTCATGTCTAATACTTTACATGCATTTTAGTTTATAAACATTGTATTGAAACAGAAATCAAACTTTTTCACTGGATCTGCAAGAAGAACTGATGATAATGTGGGCACTATGTAAATGACAGGGTGATCAGAGGTCTCCTGGTATTATACCATTGGCAGTGAAGGATGCTTTTAGTATTATTCAGGAGGTACTTTATCTAACATTACTTTCCTCATGTGCATTCTTTGCTAGGTCATCATTAGATCTACTAATTAATTTGATACAATCTCTGATCTAGACTCCAAACAGAGAGTTTCTTCTACGTGTCTCATATTTGGAGATATACAATGAGGTAAGTTTTTTACATTCCCTTTGTTGACTTGGTGATTCTTCTTTGCCTCTTTTTATTTGCCTTGTATTTGAATACTCATCATATGACATGCTTCAGCCACGTTTGGAGTTAATCTTTTCCAATTGTGCTATCTATTGAACTTCTGTTTCATTTCAGGTTGTTAATGACTTGTTGAATCCAGCTGGCCAAAATTTAAGAATTAGAGAAGACACTCAGGTAGTTAGAAATTTCCGGTCTCCTTCTTCCTTGACTAAAAAATAAGTAGTGCGGCCATGACATATCAATAAAGACAAGGGTGCAGTTGTTCAGGTGCTATGGTCCATTAATATCCACTGCAAACACATTGAGTAATAGCTTCAATCAACTAGACGAACTCTTGATCAAAAGTATAATGGCTATTATTGTCTGAAAAAGCACCAAAACTTTCAGCAGTGCATCATGGTGAATAACTGAGCTTAAATTCTCTTTTTCTGTGGGCTAGTAGTTTGGTAGCCTTACTCTTCAATTTTCCATTGTTATGCAAGTGGAATCATACTGGTTGTCATTCAATATCTTTACATATTAGAATGAAGGTATAAAATGACAAAATTATAAACTTTTGCTATTAACTGCTCTGAAGGTGCAAATGGTGATACCAAACTGTCCTAGGAATCCTCTCAGACTGCCATTATTTTAATCATGAAGCTGTTTCAATATAAAACTGGGCATGCATTTGTCAGATTTTGCTATTGAGTTATGCCTAATGTGAAGTTAGATTCTTGTTAAAATGGTTTGCTACTGATGAACTGATTATTTAGCTCAAGTTGTTCTGGAAATATACTTTTGAAACTCGAGTTGTTGAAAAGGATGGGGTTTATCTACACATTGCGTGGTACCATAATTTGAAGTTGTTGAAAACAAATACCTGAGCTACAACTGAAGCTTTAGAGCTATATCTATATCGGTTTGTGTGCATTACGCATCTTTAGGATTATGGTGAAGCCCATTGCAATTATTCTTTCATTTGTACAGGGTGATGACACTCAATCCTTTTAAACTGATGAGCTTCTTTTACTACTATAATTGAGGGTAAAGAGTTGCTGAAGCAAGTAGAAGTTCTAGAGGCCATTGCTCTATTATGACAATGATGATAGACTAGCTCTCTCTTGATGTTTCCGAGTTTCACAAATTTTAGCGATGTCTTCTGAGTATACAACACTGATGATGTTATGATGGCACAGAGCAAGATCTATGGGAATATGCATTAATGATGATCATTTAATTAGGTTGATTTGGCAACTATAAATGATATTAATCACTTGAAGTTGTCCCATGTTTTGGTGTGACGTATAGCATGCTTTATTGTCTCACATTTCTTGTTTAGGGAATGCCATTTTCATGAAGCAATACTTTGTCTAAAACGAAATAGCTGGTTTTCTTTGAGGTTGCAATCCAAGAAAGAGTTGGAATGCTTGACTTTAGATTTTAGGTTCATCATATCTAAAACCCTCTTTTCCCCAAAGTTTCAAAAGTATAGTTTCCTTTCTTTGAGGTGATTCTGTAGATTTGTTTGATGTTCACCTTCTTTTGGCACTTGTTTTTATATGATGATGAGAAACATAGCTCCTGGTGATGGCCTTTGGATAGTATACTTTCTTGGGGTGTCTAGCAAAGACTCGAATTTATGTTACATATCACGACGTGGACAAAGTGGTTGACAGTGGTTCCATTTCCATCATTGCAAGGTTTATTTATTGCTTGATAAGTTCTTGGAGAGTTCTTCAAGGCTACCAATTCATGCATTTGAATGACATCATCAAGTTTGTTTTGGAATAAGGAAAGGGAATAAGTGTTAAAAATATGTGATTCTAGACAATATTAATTAACTTGTTTGCAGCTAATGTTACGTATTCAAATTGTAAAGGACTTAAACAGAAAGCATGTTGACCAGATAGAAGGCATTCACAATTATGCAGTATACACTTCTGATTTTGACTGCTTGTCAATGTAAACTTTTTTCAACTATCATAAGCAACGATTCAGTTGCATCTCAGGGAGTGGAATTTTCTGTTACTCTATGTAAGGAAGATAGTTTCAGATAGATCATAAGGCGACTAATTTTGCTAATTAAGCTGGATACTTGCAGGGAACTTTTGTTGAGGGAATAAAGGAAGAAGTTGTGCTGTCCCCTGCTCACGCCCTTTCTCTTATAGCAGCGGGAGAAGGTAAATCTCATGTAATCACACAAAACATCCAAAACTAAGTCGCTTTAGTGAAAGGAATTTTGTTGTATAGAGATTCTCTTGTTACTGGAGCCCATAGTAGAACTAATTAAAGATTATGTTACCATTATGACTATGAGTTTGAGATTTTCGTTTGGAAGTGACTGGCATATATGCAAATAGATGTCTGCATTCATGCATTAAGACCTGGGTTTTTGTGTTTCTGATGATATCTGTTTCAATGAATTTGTATCTAGAGTTTTAGGAGCTTTTGTGTCTGTTTCTGTGATGTCTCAATCTGTGCTTCATGTGTACTAGAATGTTGTTAAGTTATTTTTGCTAGATTCTAAATCTGAACTGGTGTGAACTTGCTCTCTCCATTGTGCTTTTACTTATTTGTGATTAGTGCTGTATGTATGCCATCCTAATAGTACACTGCCATGTGATTTGCCTTTTCCTTTACTTCATTAATGCTTCCTTACAGCTTGAAGATTGTCCCTCATTGTGACTGCCCTTTTCTGTTTGATACAGAGCACAGGCATGTTGGATCCACAAACTTCAATTTACTCAGCAGCCGGAGTCATACAATATTTACACTGGTAACTTTGGGTTACATAGTTTAAGCATTCAACAATGTTGATTGATTGCTAAATTTTGCACTTTCATCAATATGAGTCTTTCTAAGCAGCCAAGTTTCAGTTTGTAAATTTTTTGACATTATCTTTCGCACGTTAGTTGAAGGAAAACCTTTGAATTGCTATAGTTATCACATTCTCTTATAAGTAACTTTAACTTTCCTAACTTTGTTTATCACAAGCTCTAAAAAATTTTTGTTTATGTCATCATCCACATTTACTCTGTTTTCTTTTCTTCTTTTTATTGTACATTTTAGTCCATTAACATCTAGTTGCTTAGCTTTGTATTTCCAGGCTTGTATTGATTTATTTGATATCCCTGGCATACATCTTGTGGATAAGCTTACTGATTGCATTCTTAACTACTCTTTCAATGCTGAAAAGCTTTTAACTGGCAAATTAGTGAAGTTGAATGGTTGTCTGCTTTAATTTGATAGTTTCTAGTGGAAAGGCGTGCCATCTATCTTATTACATGTTTTTGAGGGAGACAGTTGTTTGGAAATCATCATTTTCTATTGACATGTTCAATTTTCCTTTATCCATTTTGGTCTAAGTCTTTGCAATTACCTCACGCAGACAATAGAGAGTAGCCCTTGTGGTGAAAATAGCGAAGGAGAGGCTGTAAATCTGTCCCAACTGGTAATTTCTATGGCTTTTATCCAGACATTGATATTGGCCATCAAGTTTAAGTTAGGACATGGTTTTGTTACTCGAGTTTCCACCTCTCTGTTTCCTTGGTTTACTTTGGTAGCTATGTTATGGCTGCTTTAATGTGAATAATCTATTTTTAACTCCTCCATAATTTACTTATACCTGCAGCACCTCATCGATCTAGCAGGTTCTGAAAGCTCAAAGGCTGAAACGACTGGTTTGAGACGCAAGGAAGGCTCCTATATAAATAAGAGCCTGCTAACGCTTGGAACTGTAAGTACTATTAGGACTCTTTCCAGCCATCCATATTCAAGAGTATAATATTTGTGAAATCTGCCATCTCCAAATTATTCAACAAGCTGTTGTTTGGTATTTGGGTGGCATGTAAAAGTCTACATAATCTTATGACATTTGTAGAATAAACAATGAATCTCTTGTACACACATACACATATCGCATATATGTGTTCTTATTTTAAAAATCAGATTTCAAATTATTGGAATGAGTTTTTACTCAATAACTGTGATCATCTTCTTGTGCCTTAATAATTTACTATTTTAACAACTGAATTGGTTCTTATTTTTCTGATAGCACTACGGGTCCTGATAGCACTATGGGTCCTAAACCCATACTGACTTATTCTAGGAGGAAGAAGAGGGAGACGGGACCATACATGGGCCTCAAACCCATGTTGACATACTCTAGGAAAACCACTAAGGTGGGGAAGGGTGAGTCAGCTAACGGTTAGAGGAGAATTCGTTAGAGGAGAGAGAGGGTACTATGTAAGGGAGGGGGTAGTACAGAGGGGGAATATCTTTGCTCTTGTACTGTTCTCAGCTGATAGCTTGAGGGGCCATTGTTGGCTGATAGCTTGAGCTTGTAGAATTTCCTACAAGACTATAGCTAAGTATCAATAAAATCACTATATTTTCTTCCATTGCCTATCATTTTCCATGACAAATTCGGGAGTTTTTATGCGAGAATTCATTATTTCATTGTTTGAAATGCAGACATGAAATTCACATTGATGCTCTGGTTTTCATAGGTTATATCAAAATTGACAGATGGACGGGCAACACATATTCCTTATAGGGACTCTAAATTGACAAGGCTCCTTCAGTCCTCTCTAAGTGGTCATGGCCGTGTATCTGTAAGTATCTTGGCATACTATTGTATGAAAATATTGATGTAATCCTATAGTCATGCATGCTCCCATGTTTGAACAATTGTAACTGAGACTGCTTCTTAGCCCTTTTTTTTCATGATCGAAATGACAGCTCATTTGCACTGTAACTCCTTCGTCAAGTAGTTCAGAAGAGACACATAATACTCTGAAATTTGCCCACCGTGCAAAGCACATTGAAATTCAAGCAGCTCAGAACAAGGTATTTCTCTTTTCCTTTGCCATCTGCATCTCCAAAACAAATTTTGTTTTGAAATCTGAATATTTTCTGGCTTGCAGATTATTGATGAGAAATCACTTATCAAGAAGTATCAAAATGAGATACGCTGTCTGAAGGAAGAGTTAGAACAACTGAAAAGGGGTATCGTCATGGTTCCTCAGTTGAAGGAGATTGTGGAAGATGACATTGTCCTCCTAAAACAGAAAGTACACTAGAAAGTTTCTGCTTTGGATCAAATATCTAATTTCAGTTCCATACTTGATTGTTGGTGCAAGCCTTACTTTTGCATTCCACTTATTAGCTTAACTGAAAGCCACCATCTTCATTCGACTATCTTATGTCTTTGGAAAGAAAATTATCAGTCTTGCATATTGACTTTATCATAGAATGATAAATGGTATTAGAGTTCCTTTTCTCTACAAATGCAGCATAAGATTCAAGGTAATCTTTGGAGGATCACAAGTCTAGCTATCAGTTGGGTTGGGTAGACATGTATTTGTTGTTATTGGTTCACTTCATTTCTTAACATTGGGACCTGGCTCTTCAAGAGTTTGACCAATTCATTCTGAAAGAAAAGGAAATGACAAAATCATTAAAATATTGTGTTTGTCTATCAGCAAGCTCTTGATCATTTTACCTGTTCAACTAGTTGCTTATTTCAGTTGGTTATCCATGATATGCAGTTTCAATTATCAGCCCAAGAGTGAGAATATAATCATTTTATATGAAATACATAGAATCACTTCAATATAGCTAGGTATCAGCATAACCATGATAGAGCTTTAAGAAAAAAATTTAAGGTCGATAGTATAAGAACAGCATTACGAAAATGTCTTAGCTTTTATAAAATACTCTTTTACTGTCTAACCGTGGCCCCTATTATCAATGTTCAACTTCCCCCAGTAAATGTAGTCCTGATACCAGTGCTTTATTAACTAAGAATATGTCATAACTATATTCTGATTTTAATTGAGTTGTCTTTCTTTTGATACTTTCAAATGTTTTGAGGACCAGCAAAAGGGGTGTTTGAAGAAGCCATTACATGTTTCAGTTATAGACTCAAAGGTTCTCCACCTTAACTACATGCATTTTCGGGAATTTTGGCTTCGCCTGATTGCATTGCAACACGTAAAAATGGCATAAAGTGATTTGCAGTTTCAATTCCAATTGAATAAAATGAGATAATGTGCATGTCATTTCGTAACTAGTATTAGTCAATCAATTTCTTCTCCTTCATCTACTTTGAGTGCATGTATTGTTTATTATCATTTTTATTGAAGGGTAGTATCATGTGTCTGATTTTTTTGATTTCTTTATTGTGTCTTAACATGTAAAGCTAGAAGATGGTCAAGTCAAATTGCAATCAAGATTGGAACAAGAAGAAGAAGCGAAAGCAGCTCTTTTGAGCAGAATACAGCGGTTGACAAAATTAATTTTGGTCTCAACAAAAGCCTCACAGTCATCAAGGTTTCCTCACCGACCAGGTCCTAGGAGAAGACATTCCTTTGGGGAAGAAGAGGTACTATAGAAGTATTTAAGTTCCCTCGTATTACTTCTTCCTCAGCAGAATTTTCCTTGCTTGCTCCCAATTGGATGAACTGGTTGATTCCACACGTGCACAAGATTTTATCCTTTTGTCTTGTCTTAAATTAGTTTGAACTGATTGAAGATGATTATTTGTTGTACACAGCTTGCTTACCTACCATACAAAAGAAGGGATCTGATGTTAGATGATGAAAGCGTAGATCTTTATGTTTCTCTTGGAGGAAGTGCTGAACCTGTAGATGAAACACTTAAGGAGGAAAAAAAGACTAGGAAGCATGGATTGCTAAACTGGCTAAAACTGCGTGTATGTGTACTATTGATTTTTGAGTACCTTTGTTTGATGTTTATTGTATCTCCCAGCTTCATTCTAAATGCTTGTGGTTCAATATATTTTTCAATAAATTTCTGCCTCTCTATGGTTATTTTGTCGTAACAATATAACTGAATATCTTGTATGATAGTGCCTAGTATGTTCCATGTGTTCCTGAATAGTGCGGTTTTGGTAGAATCATTTATTTTAAGTTTTGTATATGCAAGTTGAAGATTGTAGGACTGGCAAGGGCCTTAAAGTATGGCTAAACTCGAACTGATGTTTCAGGGTGACAAATTCAGATCATCTGATTTGTTTTACATCTCAAAACCTGAGAAATCAGACTCACTTCATTCTGTTATTTTCATTCTGAAAGATTATTAGACCCTTCATTTTTGAACGTATATTTGTCAAAGTCCAAGATATCAGAACCTATTGTTCTGTTTCATTTGAAATTCATCTTATTGGATTGTCGTTGAATCAGTTAATGGTCTTCCTTTTGCAGTGGTATGCTGGTTTCTTTCCTCTTTACTTTTGTATTTCCCACCTCTTCTCTAAAGTGCTTGTATTGACTTTTCTTGATCAGAAACGAGATAATGGGTTGGGGACAAGCACTAGTGATAAATCAAGTGGAGTGAAATCTAATAGTACACCTTCAACACCGCAAGCAGAAAACAGTAATTTTCATGCAGAATCAAGACTTTCAAATCCTTTACTAATAGAAGGCTCTCCATCAGCCGTTTTGCTATCTGAGGTTAGGCAGGATGGAGAACTTCCTGAGGACAATTTCCTTGGACAAGAAACTCCTTCAGTAAGCTAATAGCTTTTCTACCAACTGTAAATGAAAATTTCTGTTTGGGTAAACATATATTCTGAATAGTCTATGGCCTGAATTCCTTTGCATTATTTTTGCTAGACGAGCATAAAAACAAGTGATCAGATTGATCTTCTGAGGGAGCAGCAGAAAATTTTGTCCGGGGAGGTGGCCCTTCATTCAAGTGCTTTGAAGAGATTGTCTGAGGAGGCTTCTCGAAATCCACAGAAGGAGCAGATTTATGTATGTTATTCTTGTTCCTTTTTCTTTCATTAGCCCCTTTTGGATGCACACAGAATTCAATTTCCATCTGTCATATACTTAAAGGATGAGATGAAGAAGTTGAATGAGGAAATAAAGATGAAAAATCATGAAATATCATTGCTGGAAAAACAAATTGCCGATTCTGTCCTGGCTTCCCACAACAAGATGGATAACTCAGAAATGTCACAAGTGAGTGAACTCTGCTTCTGTTTACTTGAACTGTTTGCTATTGTTGTATGTACGTCTATGAGCTGTTTGTTGTTTTATGCTGCAGACAATTGCTGATTTGACGGCACAGTTGAATGAGAAGTCATTTGAGCTTGAGGTGATCCGCCTCCCAGTTTGACTTCAGCTTATTAAGTTCCAATATGTTTCATGTTTGATACTGATTGCTTGTTTGATCTTGTGAATCTTTTTATATAAAAACAAATATGACTCATAAATTTCTCTAACAGCAATCTTTTATTTTACTAATGAGACATGACTGTATGGTTATTCACAAATAATGAGAATAATGGAACATGTATTTGATTTTTTCAAATTCAGTACAGAACTGAGGACTGGATTCCTATTTTCATATACTTCTTGGCGGATAGCATCCCATTTGTTTATGTAATGTATATGCTAATCATGGCTTGATATTTCTTATGCTATCCTATTTTCAGGTTAAAGCTGCAGATAACCGTATAATTCAAGAGCAGCTGAATCAAAAGGTACAAAAGCTAATCGACACTACTCTGTCTTTGCTGCACGCATCATTACTCTGTCTTTGCTGCACAATGGATGCTCAACATTGTCTTTCGAGTCATATTATCAAGAAAGAGTAGTAACTTCACCTTGCTGTTTTATCAGATTTGTGAATGTGAGGGCTTACAGGAGTCGATTGCCTCTTTGAAACAGCAACTTGCAGATGCCCTTGAAAACAAAAATCTTAGTTCTCTCTCTAGTTTCTCACTTTCTGAACTGAAAGGTTCTTACAGCCAACATCAAGTTGACAAGGACATTGTGGCCTTGAAGGAGAGAAAAGAAGATCTTCTCCTAAAAGCACAGGTTAATCTGATTATATGACTGCATGATCAAGTTTGTGATCCTGGTTTTTAAAACAGTTCAACTGTCCCTTATTATTTATTTTGAGGACTAACGTTTATCCATAATCATAAAGGGAAAACAAAAGGAATCATAATGATGCCATGGAACTAATTTTGCAAATAACACCATCCATTTGCGTGGCTATCCTCCACTGTTGGCAATCTATTTTATTTTCCAGAATATTTGGATATTCACTATCTTCACCGAGCAATATCTTCACCCTTAGAAAAAATTTGTTGAAGTTTAGATAATGAATTTTATTTTCTTCATGTTGGTGTCAGATGAAGAACCCATAGTGTTCCACTGTGGATGATCCTATGCAAAGCTTGTGAATTATCTTTATTCACCTTTGCTTCTTAGAGATCATGATGTTATCTGCTTTTCTCTGGTTTTTTGATATCATGCAATTTTAATCTTAAAGATCATTATAGTAATGGGACAATCTATATTGTGTTGAGGAGTTTCTTGATTAACTTGAGTATGTTCTCAAAACCCTTCTCTTTTACTTTTTGGGCTAACTGATGAACCTTGAGAATAACTATTACTGAGATAAGTGTGAATACTTATGCAACTAGGATTCGATATCTATTTGATGCATAAGAACCCCTTCAATTTTTTGAGGATGCATGGAGAATTGGAGTTCAGCTTGGTGGCATACTTCAAGTTAACATGATGTGATTACTCTTTTATCTTGTGACTACAGCTCTCCGTGTTTACATAACTAGCAAAAGGAATTAACTTCCAAGAATCATAGTCAACTACATGTCTGATGCGTACAACCATTTGGCAGAATTCTTTCTGCAACTGTCAAGCAAAGGCACAGATCACTACTGAATGATCCTGCATTGATTTTACATATTAATATGTTAAACCACATGCATCTCAGAAAGTGTTGGTGCAAAATAAGAAGCTCATTGTACACTGTTGATATCATCAGATGGGTAGATTATGGGCAATTTGCTTTGTACTTTACCTCTAATTCAAGGAGAAAAAATGGCTTAGATAGTTATCTAAAACGTTCTGGTTTCATCAGAATCTAAAACTTTCTGGTTTTAATTCTGAATGTAATAAATATTTTCAAGTTCTTGAGAGCGCAAATCATGTTATGACTTCAAAAGTTTCACTTTATCTAATTCCCTGCTTTTCTTCAATCAGGCTGCAGAGATTGTAGAATTAAAAGAGAAGGTTGCAACACTAACGGATTCAAAAGAACAGTTAGAAATGCGGAACCAAAAACTTGCTGACGAAAGTTCTTATGCAAAAGGTCTAGCGTCTGCAGCTGCTGTTGAGCTAAAGGCGTTATCAGAAGAAGTTGCCAAGCTGATGAATCATAATGAGAGATTAAATTCTGAGCTGGCAGCACTGAAAAACTCACCCTCTCAACGCAGAGCTAGTAGTACTTTGCGGAACGGGCGGAGAGAGAATAACATAAAACGCCAGGACCAGGTGGCGTTAGCTTCAGATCTCAAGAGAGAGTTGGCTTTGAGTCGAGAAAGGGAACTCCAATATGAATCTGCTCTTGCTGAGAAGGATCAGAAAGAAGCTGATCTTCAGAGGAAGGTTGAAGAATCCAAGCAAAGAGAAGCATATCTGGAAAATGAACTGGCTAATATGTGGGTACTTGTAGCGAAGTTGAAAAAATCCCACGGCCCTGATACAGATAAATCTGACCCAGCAAGAGAAAGTCCGAAAGTTGATAGTTAGTGTGAATTTATCCAAGATGGTCTATGGGTCAGTGGTGACAAATGGCCTTCTTTTTTCATGTATACCTTAAAATAGAGTAGTGTCTGTAAAAAGAGTCGTGCATTAATAGTTGGGGATGTTTGTGTATCTTGGAATGGCGTTGAAAGACAAGTGTAACAACCCACTCTTGATTGACGTGGGTCATCTTGTGAATGTTTGTTCAATTTAATTGACAACAATTCAAAAGTTTTCAATAATGAGCTGATATATGTCTGTAACAGGAAATCAATACACGTGTCGAAACATTAAGCACCGGCCAAGGGGGAACTAGTCTGCCGGATGTGAGAGCACCTGGCATCGAAGAGGTCATGTCTAGTCGCTTACTCCCTGTGTAGAATGGATGACACTTTCTAAGATCTTTTCACCACTAGCATGTGTTGATTAAATCTTTTGACCACTACCTTAGCAACAGCCCTAAATTAAAGGAAATAAGTTCTCTAGTAACTTTGAAGTAGCATAGCTGTTGAGTGTCTAGTCTTATTTTGAGACTATTGGTAATAGTAGATGACTTTATGGTTCATGAGAATAATGACCTAGTGAATACAAGATGGAAAAATATTTTTTGGAGAGATACATGGCCGTGTAGAGTAGTACTACACGTATGTGTCTTGACTTACACGGCCATATAGATTAACCGTGTAAACGTGTAAAGAAAGTGTAAAGACGTGAAGACATAAATGATTTTTTACATGCTTATCTACAAGCTCGTGTGAAGATACACGACTATTGTGGAGACTGTGTAATTTTATGTAATCGTGTATGTTTGCGACTGAAGTGGTGTTAGATGATATATAACCCAGTTGCAAACATACCGTATAAGTGATTGTGTATCCTTCAACACGACCTCAGTTGGAAACTTATACGAGTTGTGTAAGTGACTATGTACAGTGTTGGAAAACTTATTTCGTGATATAAAAGAGAAAAAAAACGTAGGTTTTAATAAAGTGTAGTAATGTGACCATGTGTCTTCTAACACTGTTTCAATTGCAAACATACACGGGCCTTTTAAGTGACTATGTACGGTGTTGAAAAACTTATTTTGTGATATAAAAGAAAAAGATGTAATTTTTGTAGAAAGTGTGGTCACAAAATCCAAAAGTGAGGAATAACAGAGAGAAGGCAAATAGTGTTATATTCTCATCCTTATTTGATTAGTTTTAGGATTGATTTGAGAGATTGTTGATTGTGACATCAACTTTCGTTTCAATCATGAAACTTTGTGAGACAACTTATTGTTGTGGGACGAGATATCCACTTTTTCTATAAATCCTTATTAAGTTTAGTGGATTTACTTGTCAGTTTGTCCTGTGATCTTTCCCTCCACGCTGGAGGGTTTTTCATGTAAATCTTAGTGTTTATTTCATCTTTAAGTTTCATATTCTCATATTGTTTGTTGATGTAAGTTGAAGAGTTCTGTCTTGTCGTTGATATTTGATTGATCTTTTAAGGAGTTGTTAATGTCTCCCTACAAGTGGTATAAGAGCAATTGTAATGGAAGGTGAAAATAGCTCTATGGTCAAGTTAACATCATCAAATTACTCGATTTGGAGGCCAATGATGGAGGACCTTATGTATTGTAAAGATCTCTTTTGATCCAATGATGTGGACAAAGATGTGAAGAATGATGTTCCTTCAAAACCTGAAAAGATGTCAGACAAAGAATAGGAAAGGATGAAGCGGAAAGCTTTGAGGATTATTAGACAATGAGTTACTATTAGCATATTCAACCACGTGTCTTAAGAATCAGATCCTTTTTAGCTATGGAAGAAGCTATAAGGTTTGTATGAAAAGAAGACAGCTTATAACAAGATCTCTCTGATTAAAAGACTTGTGAACTTGAAGTTGAACAATGGGAAATCAGCGTCAGGGCGTTTAAATGATTTCTAGGACATAATCAACAAACTTACTACAATGAAGATCATTATAGATGATGAGCTTTAAGCTTTGTTCCTATTAAGTTCATTACCAGATAGTTGGGAAACGCTAGTGGTAACAATTAGCAACTCAGCTCCTAAAGGTGTGTTCTATATGAATCTAATCAAAGAGAGTATGTTTAATGAAGAAATCAGTGTAAGGAGACTGGAGCTGACAACATGCAAACTTTTGTGATAGAAGGTAGAGGAAGGAATAAGAGTAGGGGTCCTAAAGGTCATGGCAGGTTTAAGAAGCTTTCAAAGTCTAGAAGTGACAAAGATGTGAAGACATGCCACTATTGTGATAAGCTAAGACACATTAAAAGGTTTTTCTATAAAAGGAAGAGGGATTAAAAAAAGCGAGATAATTAGAAAGATGGTGACGATTAAAATACAACAATAACAACTTCAAGCATGGATAATAAGGTGTCCCCAGTTTTTGCAACTAGTGAATGCTTCTATGCTAGCAATTTTGGTTCTGAATGGTTAATTGACACAGAAACATCTTATCATTATGTTCTAAATGTGGAGTACTTCTTAAACTACAAGTGTGGAGATTTTGGGAGTGTAAAGATGGGAAACTAAAGTTCTGCTACGATAGTCGGTATGGGTGATATTTGAGTTCAAACAAATGTCGAATCCTTACTGACCTTGAGAGATGCACGACACATCTCCTTTCTAAAGGATGAATTTGTTATCAACTATTGTGTTAGATGAAGAAGGATTTCAGCATACTTTCAGGGATAGAAAGTGGAAACTATCCAAACGTGCAACGATGGTTGCCCGAGGAGAGTTACAATACTTACTGTATAAGACACACTTAAAGGTTTGTGTTGGTGGAGAAGTATACACAGCTGAAAAGGAAACTTTACCAAATTTGTGGCATTGATGATTGGGATATGATAAGTGTAAATTACATCGTGTTTTAGGTCATAGTTTGATATGTATTTAGTCGTTAATTCAATTATTTAGTATGTGTTTATATTAGAATTGTGTGTGTTTGTTAATTATTTATGTTTTAAGTCTTTTAAGTGTTAGGACAAGCTTTTAAGCTTAAACGTTATGTTTTTGAGGTACCTTGATGTGTTAGCTAGTGTTTCAGGGTCAACATCAAAGAACGGAGGAGTTTCAGAGACATTCGGGAGGAAACAACAGCCTATGATCGTGGCATGCATTGGGTAGATGTGCAGACATTTAAGAACGTAAAATTTTAAGAGATTTTTTGGACCTTTCGGACCCTGAAAAAATCCTAAGGCTACTCAGAACACAAGAGATATTTAAATAACAACAAAAAGAGGCAAAAGGAGCTTTTGCATCAGCCACCTTGAGAAAACCTAGAGAGAATTCATCAAGAGATAAAGGAAGAGAAGAAGGAAGAGAGAAGAGGAGAAGAAGCTGACTCGATGTACTTACCAGATCAGGAGATTTCCCGACGTTGGTACCTCCCATCCTTCATTTAGATTGTCTTTCTTGTTTATTTTTAGTTTTATCGTTGCATAGAGTTGGATTGAATAGTTGATGATAGAATCTCGAATGTCGAGGATGTTCTAAACTCACCTTTGAAATTTTATTCTTGAATTAATGAAAATCTGATTATTTACATGTTTATTGGATTTATTGTGGTTTGATTATGCGATTGCATAATTCGGTAATAAACTAAGAGGGTGAATCGAATGAAAAATGATTAAATTGGACTAACGAGAGTTAAGTGATTTAATAGAACAAGAATTGAATCAAATCAAGAAATTGTACGAAAAGAGATCTTACATAGGTTTCCAATAGTTTATTAGAGAACTTCAGAACTAATTAGGGTTTTAGATAAGTTGTGGATTGAGAAATTGCGACTTCCATAATCTAATTAGGGTTTATGATTTAGGGTCAATGGTTATAACTTGAGAGAGAGTAATCAACCATAGGATAGTCTAGAGCCAACAATTCAATAATTCATAATCAGTTAGGTTAGCATTAAGATAGGTAAAATTCTCTTTCAATTGGTAATTTCTTTCAGTTGATTCTTGGGTGTGCTGCAATTGCTTAATAATTAGTATTTCATGTTTAATTCTTAATTTGATTGATTCAATTAAATTCTCACATTAGTTTCGTGCAATTTGAATTTTTGTTATTGTTTCTGGCCCTATATTTTAGGATGAGATTAGCTCTCTCCTCGTGGGATCGACACCTTTAGTACTACTCTAACGAACCGTGCATTTGCAGATTATCGGAGGTAAATCATTAAAACTTATTGTTCACTTAAGGTTACACGCTTTAAGTTTTACTAATTTTTAACCTTGGTAATTATCGCAAGCGCGCGGGTCGTTTGCGTAATACCTAAGATGTCGATCCCACGAGGAAGTGAACTAGTCCTAAAATCTAACGGCAGCTAAGTTCGCAAAACCTAATTTAACAACTACTGCAGAAATTTAAATCAATCGAGAAACAAATATGAGAAATTAAATCACCCCGAAGAACAAACAAAAGCGAACTCACACAAATAATCCAAATTTCAACCTAGAAACGACCAATTTAGAGAAAGGAGGAAACTATTTGAAATAAAAGAACATCTACCCAATTATGAAAATTCCAATTTAATGGGTCTAGACGATCCTACGGGGAATTAATCTATCTTGAGTTATAATTCTTAACCCTAATTAGTAATCCCTAATTCAAATTATCGAGATTGCGATCTCTTGATCTGCAATTTATCCAAAACCTAAATTAGTTCTAACGCTGTCTATTAACCTACCGGGAATCTATGCTCGATCTCTCGTTACACTACTCTACGAGTTTGATTCAATTCTCTACCTATCAATTTACCTAACTCTCGTTAACATAAATCAATGATTTTCACTGGGTGACATCAATGATTTTCACTGGCTCACCCTCTCAATTTATTACCCAGTTATGACGAATCGAATTGAATCACAATGAATCGAAATAAAACACAATCAAATCAATTTTATTAATCTCAAGAATAAATAAACCCGAAGGCGAGTTTAGACAGAAAAATCAACCCTCAACGACAAATAATTCTAATCAATGTCAAATTCCATAAATCAATGAAATCAAAATAAAAAATAGAAAATATTGTCGGAATGGATCTCGGAGTCGCGACTGTGGGAAACCACCTGTTCTGGGAAGTACGTCGATTCAAGCATGTCTCCGTGCCTCTCTTCCGTCGTCTCCTTCCTTAATTGATTGATCTCTAACTAGATTTTTCCTCGAATTTTTGGCAGAATCTCACTTTTGCTCAGTCTCTCAACTCTCTAATTTGCTAACGGCTGTCACATCATGTTCTATTTATTTTGTGGAGGCCCTAGGTCAAACTCGGGGTCGAAACGGTTCAAAAAATCACTTAAAATTTAAGTTTTCGTGTCAGTCCAACACAGGGCACGATCGTGGCTATGCCTGCCACAATCGTGGCTTGCACTTTTTCCCTTCTGTCACGATCATGGCCTGAAGTGCACGATTGTGGCCTGACTTGATGCTCTCTGTCACGATTGTGGCTCCTGATGCACGATTGTGGCCTGGCTGCCTCTGACTCTTCCTCTTCTGTCACAATCGTGGCCTATGTCTTTTAGCTTGAAACTCTTCAGATCTTCAAAGTTCTTCCCTGTTTACCCTGCAAAACTAGCACACACATCAAGGTACCTAAAAACTATACAATTTAAGCTCAAAGATTCAGACTAACCCAATAAAACACTTAAACACAAAAACTAATCTAATTAAACCCTAAATGCTTGTTCAACACTCAATTTAACACAAAATGTTTAACAAATTAAACCCTAAAACATCATACAAAACACAACTATCACTTACACACAACCAAATCACCCGATCAAGTTTTTTGCTCTGTTGCCGGGGAGGTGATTAGTTTAACTCTTGTAGTCTAAATCTTTTTCACCTTCTTTTTAATAAAAAACTAGGCATAAAGTAGACAACACATCAACTTGGATATCACCAGAGAATAATGGGGAATCTCAAGAGTTGAATGCTAAGAAGAGATAAAAAGAACGATCATGGAGGATGTATATAATAGGGAGCAAATGACTCTTGCGGATTTCAATGAGCCCTAATTTAGTTGGAGAGATCATTGTCCTCATATGAACTCGTACACTTCGGGGTGGCAGTGTTGGGAAACTAGGTCAAGATCTGATCCCGACTGCAGAGGAATAATTACGAAACATTTTTGCAATATTTGATTTCCCGAAAACCAAGATCTCTTTAATTCTATAAAATGATTAACACAAATCACAATAAAGCGAAAACTTAATTCGTATCTTATTTTAAAGCTTGATCTTTATCTTATCATATCACTCAAAACATTCTCGAAACCGATCTGTTTCAACCACCATAGCCGCGCATATGTCCGACCTCTAACGATATCCGCAGAAAGAGTTGAGAGAACTCTATAACTCTTATAGAGAGGGTTAAGCAAGATTTTGGCCCCCGAAATATTTTTGTTGAGTTAAGCGTGATATTTTATGGAATTTGGATTTTGGCCTTAGAATGAATGGAGTTGTTAAGCATGATTTAAACAAATTATGAGGTCAGAATAGATTTATTATTAAATTTAATTATCATGTTAATGTTAGTAGGATTTTTATTGAATGGTTTAGTTGTATTAAGTAATAAGAAGGTTGAAGGGCATTTTTGGAAGATCACTTAAGGTTAAAAGAGCATACGCTTATAAGGAAGGGTAAAATGGACTTTTTGGGCTCATTAAGGGTAAAAAGGGAAAAAGAAGTGTTGTCTTGTAATTGAAGAAGAAGAAAAACGAAATTGAAGAGAGGAAGAGAGAGTTGTCGTGGGAGAAGAAGAAAAGAAGAGAAAGTTAACTAGGTTTTCCAATTTTCTTAGTTTAAAGAGTGATTTTGAAGTTGTGCAAGAAGGGAAAAAGAAAGAGGAAGATTAGAGCTTCCATTTGAGCCAAGAAACTCAATAATTGGTGAAGATTCAAGGTAAGTTTATGTTTAAACTTTTGAATTTTTGGAAGAGTTTTGGTTCATGAAGCTTGAGAAATGCATGAGTTTAAGTATTCTAGGATCAATTTCAGTATATATAGATAATTTTTGAGTTCTCAATTGAAAGTCCTATTGAATTGAAAATTTTGACAATATTGAAGGAAATCAAGAGGAGAGGCAAGAGAAGCTAGAAGAGAGGCATCTTTGAGCAATTGTTAAGCAAGTAATTCAGGTGGGTTACATTTTTATAATTAAATAATAAGCCATTAATGTTTCTTCAAAATCAAGAAAGTAAATGTTTTTCAATTTTATTATAAAGATGCATTTATTGCTTTTTGAATGCTTTGAAAAAGTGCTATGTGTTTGGTATGTGAATATGGTGTGGATGATTTATGAAAAGAATGCGAAAATGAATTTTTTTGAAATAAATAGATTACTATGTTTACGAAATCACTTTTGGGAAAAGTTCCATTTTAGGCAACAAGTTTACAAGTTATGAAATACATGTTATGTGTGGTTTGGTCCGTTCTGTATGTCAAGTGCACTTTGACTAAAGGCTTTTCTCGCCTGCCTGCAAGTGGCATGGAGCTCCTTCAAGGACTCCCTCATGTTTACTACTACGCAAAAACCACTATGTGGGATTGTGTTAGTTCGTTCTGTTCACGACTACACAGGACCATTTCATGGGAATGTGTTAGCTCGTTCTGTTTATGGACCTCCCAAACCATTTTGATGTGCTTATGTGTTGACAAGTTTATTGAATGCATGATTTAGGTTGCTTATAAAGTATTTATTAAATTAAGAATTTGGACATATGTGTTTCATGATGCATTGTGAATTTTTTACAATGGTTTTGCTTGTTACTGTTTATAAAATTGTTACCCACGAGCTTTAAGTTCACCCCATTTTTCCATCCCATCTTTAGGCGATGAGCAAGAGATCGAGTGATCGAGCATAAGGGCATTACTCTGGATTATGCTTAGTTTGTATTTTCAGTTAGTTTTTGTAAAACCAGGCTTTAGTTGCATTTTGAGCTATTCTACTTTGTGTAAATCATGTATTTTTGGATTATGATGTATTGTGGCTTGAAAAGCCCATTAATGCTTTGTTCAAACTCTATTTTGATTTAGTAATGAGATTAAGATTAGAAAAAGTTTATGTCGATCATGTACATATTTATCTTCTGGTTTGAGTTTGTTAATTGTTAGTAGTGATGGATTTTGTGTTGTGATGAAAAGATGCATGTGTTCATTTTAGTGTTGGATGGTTCGGGTCTATCTGAAGGTTTCGCCACGGCGAAGCCTAAAAGTTGGCTGCGACGCACCTTTCCCGAGAGGCGCTCTAGCTTAATTCTGTGACTTTGTCGCGGCGAAGCCCAAAAGTTGATTGTGGCGAACTTTTCCATAAGGATCTTAGAAAAGTTTGCCGCGGCGAAGCCCAAAAGTTAGCCGCGGCGGCGAACTTTTCCTGATGAGTCCTTGTACATGATCCTTACCCGATCCTCCGGAAAGGTAGCTTTGTAATAAGTACCGAGACCCGGGCGCTAACATCTTATGGTATCAGAGAACGAGTTAGACTCCGGAAATAGGGCCTAACATCTTATGGTATTAGAGCGACTAGGTTTAGATCCGGGATGGGGACTAGGTTTAGGAATATCCTAGGCTTTAAAGGAGGAGTTGTTTTTTTTTTATATATGAAATGAACATGCATTGTTTTTACATGAACCTCATGCATTGTTTTGTATTGTTTTACATGATTTGAACTAATAATTTTCTTTATAAAATGTTTTCGAATCGAAGGAGTGAATATGACGCCTCGAAAAAGAACTCGAGGAGCTCTGACTCGATCTGGCTCTCACCGAAGAAGTACAAATGAATCGTATATCCCGCAAAACGCGGGGACACACTCTGCTCCTGATTCTGAGGCACTAGTGTGCAGCATGAAATGCCACCGCCTCCTCCTCCTATGTATAATTTGGATCCGCAGTTCTTTCAAGCCTTTGCTTAAGCTTTCACATATGCCATGGGCCAAGGATCACAAGTTCCGATGCCAGCTCCAGTGGAGAGGAGTGGGCAGTATGATAAGCTTCGCAAGTATGGAGCTGTATATTTTAATGGTACTACGAATTCGGAAGAGGCTGAAGCATGGTTGAAGAGGAACGAGAGAGTCTTACATCAGATGAAGTGCTCTGATAAAGAGAAATTGGATTATGCAGTGAGTTTGCTACAAGGGGATGAACTGCATTGGTGGGAATCATTGCCCTACAGTCAGGTTATGCCTCCGGTGTTATCATGGAGAGATTTTGTGGAAGTGTTCAGGAAGAAGTATCTTTCTAAGGTTTATGTAGAAGAGAAGGCTAGAGAGTTTCTGAATCTCACACAGAAGGACATGAGTGTGAGTGAGTATGAGCTGAAGTTCACTCAAATTTCCCGATATGCGGCCAATATAGTGGCAATGAGGAGGACAAATGCCGCAAATTTGAGGGAGGACTTCATTTAGGGATCAAGGAGAAGGTGCTGATTCATAACTTCTGTGACTACTAGCAGTTGGTAGATGCTGCACTTCAGGCCAAGAAATTGGAGAATATCAAGTATGAAGTGAATAAGAAGAGGAAGAATTGGGAGCAGTCTTCCAAGAAGGGAATGAGTGCTCCAATGCCTGAGAGGAGTACAAGGAGTTTCCACACTAAGAGTGAGGTAGAGAGTAGCACCTCTACTAAAGACAAGAAACCAAGGGCAGTTTCGACACAAACCTCAATTTTGGGAGGCAATAGTAAGGTGGAGAGGAGCAGGTACACAAACCCTCAATGTGAGCATTGTGGGAAGTTTCATAAAGGAGAGTGCTCCAAGTTACTTGGAGCCTGTTTTTGATACGGGGAGAAAGGACACCTGATTAGGGAATGTCCCCAGATGACAAGGCAAGAGGAGTCGCAGTTGCAAGCCCTAAGTAGAGCAGAAACAACGGGAACCAGGCCAGTCGCTGAGGTGGGCAGTTCTGGGGCTGCAAGAAAGGCTATCCCTCTAGGAAGGCCAAGGGTTCAGGCACAGGCCAGGTTATTTTCCATGACAAGAGAGGAGGCCGCAGCAACACCTGAAGTTGTCACAGGTATGGCTCAGTTATTTAATTCTGAAGTATATGTTTTAACTGATTCTGGCTCCATGCATTCATTTGTTTATGCAAGCATGACATTATGTGGTGTGAATTTGGTGCCTTTGGAAAATCCATTGATTGTTAGCACTCCTTTAGGTTATTGAGGGTGCTATATTGGCAGTAGACTTATTGCTGCTAGAGCTAAAGGGTCTAGATGTTATACTGGGTATGGATGCCATGGAGAAATATTGCGCAAAGTTAGACTGTAGTCTCAAAGAGGTGGAGTTTGACTTTGGCAATGGAGAGAAAGTGACCTTTAGAGGAGACAGAAAAATGTCGTTACCTAGAATGATTTCAGCTTTGTTAGCTGACAGGATGATGAAAAAGGGGTGTGAAGCCTTCTTGGCCCACGTCGTGGATACTGATCTGAATGAAAAGAAGTTAGAAGATTTTTCGATTGTGAGGGAGTTTCCCAACATGTTTCTAGAAGATTTACTTGGTTTGCCACCTGTGAGGGAAATTGAGTTTGCCATCGACTTGATTCCCAATACCGCACCTATTTCTATACCACCTTATAGAATGGCTTCAGCTGAATTGTAGGAGCTCAGGGAACAGTTGGAAGAGCTGTTAGAAAAGGGGTTTAGAAGGACCAGTTCATCCCCATGGGGAGCGCCTGTTCTATTTGTTAAGAAGAAGGATGGAATATGGCGTATGTGTATTGATTATCGGAGACTCAACAAGATGACCATTAAGAATAAGTATCCTCTGCCACGAATCGATGATCTGTTTGACCAATTGCAAGGAGCAAAGGTCTTCTCCAAAATTGACCTTAGGACAGGCTATCATCAGCTGAGAATCAGAGAGTATGATGTGAACAAGACAACTTTTTGGACCCGTTATGGGCATTATGAGTTCCTAGTCATGCCATTTGGATTGACTAATGCTCCGACTGCATTCTTTGATCTTATGAATAGGGTCTTCAAGGAGTATCTGGATCAGTTTGTCATAGTGTTTATCGATGACATTCTGGTTTATTCCAAAAATGAAGAGGAACATGAAAAAATCTCTGGATAGTGCTGCAAACAATGACGGAGAGGAAACTTTATGCCAAATTCAGCAAATGTGAATTTTGGCTTCACGAGGTGATCTTTCTTAGGCATGTGATCTCGAAGAATGGAGTACATGTTGATCCGAGGAAAATTGAAGCAGTGGTGAAGTGGCATGCACCAAAGACAGTTGCCAAAGTCAGGAGCTTTCTGGGTCTAGCAGGATATTATAGGAGAATTGTTGAAGGATTCTCCATGATAGCTGCTCTAATGACCAAATTATTAAGGAAAAATCAGAGGTTTATCTGGAGTGATGAATGTCAGAAAAGCTTTGAGGAGCTTAAGTATAGATTGACAAGCGCTCCAATCTGACTTTGCCTATGGTTGATGAGGGTTATACAGTTTATAGTGATGCTTCGAGGAAGGGTTTGGGTTGTGTGTTGATGCAGGGAGACAAAGCAATAGCTTATGCCTTGCAGCAATTGAAGTCGTATGAGTTGAATTATTCGACCCATAATCTAGAATTGGCAGCAATAATTTTTACCCTGAAGATTTGGAGACATTATTTGTATGGAGTTTAAATGAGGATTTTTATAGATCATAAAAGTCTCAAGTACTTATTGAGCTAGAAAGAGTTAAATTTGAGACAGAGAAGGTGGTTAGAGTTCCTTAAGGATTATGATTTGTTGATTGAATACCACCTAGGAAAGGAGAATGTGGTGGCGGATGCCTTGAGTAGGAAATCCTCCATAGCCTATGTTCAGACAATTTATTTGTTGATATTGACAGAGATGGCTAAGTTGAAGATAAGTTTGACATAGGAGGAGCCTGATTGTATTATCGCAAATTTCAGAGTGAGACCGATACTCAGGGAGAAGGTTAAGGAGTTGCAAGCACATGATTCAGAATTGAACAAAATCTAAGAAGAAATTCAGAATGGTAAGAAATTTAAAGTGGTAGTGAGGGATGATGGACTTATGGTTGTAGGCAATCGACTCTGTATTCCAAATGTCCAGGAGGTAAAGGATGAGATACTCAACGAGACACATAATGTGCCTTATGCTATACACCCAAGTAGTAACAGAATGTACAAAGATTTGAAAGAGCATTTCTGGTGGAAAGGCATGAAGAGGGATGTAGCAGAATATGCAAGAAAGTGTCTAGTGTGTCAGCATGTTAAGGCTGAACACCAAGCACCTTCAGGCAAGTTAAGGCTATTGTCCATTCCGGAGTGGAAGTGGCAAAGGGTGACTATGGATTTTTTGATGGGTTTGCCCAAGACCAGTAGGAAGCATGATGCTCTATGGGTTATTGTTGATCGCTTGACAAAGTCAACCCATTTTCTGGAAATTAAATAAACTGATTCTCTGCATGTACTGGCAAAGAGGTATATTGATGGGATAGTGAGACTACACGGGATTCCAGATTCTATAGTTTCTAACATAGATCCTCGATTTACTTCGAGATTCTAGGGAAGCTTACAGGAGGCTCTAAGAACCAAGTTGAATTTTAGCACTGCTTTTCATGCCCATACAGATGGTCAATCTGAGAGGGCCATTCAGGCCCTTGAGGGAATGCTCAGGGCATGTGTGATGGATTTCAAAGGAGCTTGTGATGAGCATTTGCCATTGGTTGAATTTGGTTACAATAATTCGTATCATTCGAGCATTCAGATGGCTCCTTATGAAGCACTGTATGGGAGGAGATGTAGAACTCCTATAAACTGGGATGAAGAAGGATAAAGGAGATTAGTGGGACCAGAGTTACTTCAAATGACAGTTGACAAAGTCAATTTAATTAAGCAGAGGCTTAAAGAAACACAAGATAGAATGAAAAGCTATACTGATGCACACCAGAAGGAAATGGAGTATGAAGTGGGTGAGAAAGTTTTCCTTAAGACAACTCTTTAGAAAGGAGTCATGAGGTTTGGCAAGAAGGGTAAGTTGAGTCCAAGATATATGGGTCCTTACGAGATTTTTGAGAGAATTAGACTGTTAGCCTATAAGTTGGCACTGCTACCGGAATTATCACAGATACATAATGTCTTCCATGTTTCCAAGTTGAGGAGTTATAGATCAGATTCCTCTAACATCATTCAGACCACTGAGGTCCAGTTGAGAGATGGTCTGACTTATGAGGAGACTCCAGTGGAGATTTTGGGTACTAAGGAAAAGGTTCTTAGGAACAAGATAGTTCAGCTAGTCAAAGTCCTGTAGAGAAACCATTTTGTGGAAGAGGCCACGTGGGAGCCCTTGAAAGCCATGAAGGAGAAGTATCCACACCTTTTTGATGACTCAGGTAAGAAATTCAAGGACAAAATTCTTTTCAGAGGGGGAGAAATGTTGGCCCCCGAAATATTTTAGTTGAGTTAAGTGTGATATTTTATGGAATTTGAATTTTGGCATTAGAATGAATGGAGTTGTTAAGTATGATTTAAACAAATTATGAGGTCATAATAGAATTGCTCAATGTAGAGTTGCTCAAAGTAGAGTTGCATTTTGAGCAATTCTACTTTGTGTAAATCATGTATTTTTTGATTATGATGTATTATGGCTTAAAATGTCCATTAAAGCTTTGTTCAAACTCTATTTTGATTTAGTAATGAGATTAAGATTTGAAAAAGTTTATGTCGATCATGTACATATTTATCTTCTGGGTTGAGTTTGTTAATTGTTAGTAGTGATGGATTTTGTGTTGTGATGAAAAGATGTGTGTGATCATTTTAGTGTTGGATGGTTCGGGTCTATCCAAAGGTTTCGCCGCAGCGTAGCCCAAAAGTTGGCCGCGGCGAACCTTTCCCGAGAGGCGCTCTCGCTTAATTCTGTGACTTCGCGACGGTGAAGCCTAAAAGTTGGCCGTTACGAACTTTTCCTGATGGGTCCTTGTACATGATCCTTACCCGATCCTTTGGTAAGGTAGCTTTGTAATAAGTACCGAGACCCAGGCGCCAACATCTTATGGTATCAGAGAACGAGTTAGACTCTGAAAACAGGGTCTAGCACAAGAAGTGCTAGCTCCATAGAGCTTAAGCCTGTTTATAATAAGCTTTGGACGTTTTAGTAATTTAATTGAAATTAAATTCTAATTTCAATTAAGCTTTAATTAGAATTACAAATGATTCTAATTAAATACTAATTATGCCCATATAAGATTCAATATCTTATTTTGATCCTTATTTATTAAATATCTCATATTTAATTATAAAGTTTCTCAAACTTTACAATTAAGTCCAACTTGATTAAATTAAC
>JAOQMS010000004.1:27808823-27828741 GCA_027563885.1 Erythroxylum longipes
CAAGAATTAGGAGTCAAAAAGTTTAGTAAAGGCCATGAAAGTGTTGCCAAATTAGATAATAAACTTGGGCTCAATCATAAAGCATGTTAAACTAGTTAGCACTCCACTAGCATCTCACTTCAAGTTATGTAAGCGTGCATGTCCCTCAACAAAAAAGGAGAAATATGGTATATCCTCTATTCCATACACATTTATAGTAGAGTCTTTGATGTATGCAATAATGTGCCTAAGGCTATATATTAGTCAAGTTGTTGTGATGGTGTCATATTCTTGTCAAATCTAGGGAAGGTCATTGGGAAGTAGTGAAATGGTTTTTGACATACTTGAGAGGCACATTGAAGTGGAGTTTGTGTTTTGGTAGTATTGAGATTGTGCTTTGGTAATGGTGAGCCAACTTTAGAAGGTTTTATGGATTTAGATATGGCTAGAAATCTTAATGGAAGAAAATCCACTTTAGAGTTTTTGTTCAATTTCTAGGGGCAACAATCTTATGGCAGTCCAAGCTACAAAAGTGTGTCACTTTATCTACGATTGAAGAAAAATATGTAGCTATAGTGGAAGCTTATAAGGAGATGCTTTAGTTGAAAAGGTTCCTTCAAGAGTTGGATGTGAAGAAATAAAACTATATAGTATTTTGTGATAGTCAAAGTGCTATTGAGATGAGTCAAAATACTATATATCATTCTCGTACAAAGAACATAAATCTTAGATATCATTAGTTAAGGTCCTTGATAGAAGAACAACAATTAATATTGAAGAATGTTCATACAAATTTGAATGGTGCTAATATACTGACAAAAGTAGTTTCCAAAAAAAGCATAAGCTTTGTAGATGATGGAGAATAACATGTGTTCCCCATATTTAGGATGGAGGGGGAGATTGTTGAGTTTCTAACCCTATTTTGAGACTTTTTGTGATTGTAGACAATTTTGTGGTTCGTGGGAATGACAAACAAGTGAAGACAAGAAGGAAAAATCTCTTTTGGAGAGAACACTACCGTGTAGAGCGCTACACACCCATGTTTTGACTTACACGATCATATGAATCAACCATGTAAGTCTCTATAAACATGTGAAGAAAGTGTGAAGTGGTGAAGACATACACAATCTTGTACATGCTCTTGTGAAGATACACGACTATGTGTGGAGACCATGTTACTCCCTGTAACTGTGTATGTTTGTGAATGAGGTAGTGTTGAAAGATACATAGTCACTTACACAGCTATTTAAGTGAACATGTAAAGTGTTAGAAAATCTAAATGATATAAAAGAGAAGAATACGTAGTTTTTTTTGTAGAGAGTGCGGCCATAATCATAATGTCTAAAAATTAGGAAAAACAGAGAGAGGGCTAATAGTGTTTTATTCTTATCCTTGTTTTATTAGTTTTAGGATTGGTTTAAGGGATTGTTGATTGTGATATCAATTTTGGTTTCAATCCTAAAAACTTGTGGGACAATTTGTTGTTGTGGAATGAGATATCTACTTTTCTGAAAATCCTTATTGAGTTTAGTGGATTTTCTTGTCGATTTGTCCTGTGGTTTTTTCCCTCTACGTTGGAGGATTTTCCATGTAGATCTTTTGTTTTGTTTCACTTTTAGTTTCTTATCCTTATATTATTTGCTACTATAAGTTGAAGAGTTCTTTTTTGTCGTTAATATTTACTTGATCTTTTAGAGAGATGTTGTTATTGTCTCCCTACAATAACCTCTTCTTGTCATGTTTTTAAGTTCTTACAAAGCCTCAGAACCTACTTCCCTTAAAACATAGGCATGCTTAAATAAATTTTTGGTATGACTTATCATATGGAGGTGGTATTAAGTCAAAATTTTTTTTGTTGCCTCTCTTAGCATTTGTCATTTACATTAAGCTATTGCCTATACCATTGCAAGAAGGAGAGAGAGAGTGTAATAATGGTGTCTCATAATTTTGTTTTATTTATAGCATATAGTGGGGCATCACCATTGTAATAAAGGAAATTGTTTGGCACTTATTTAGAATATATGATCTTGTAAAAAAATAGAGTTATAGGTCTATACCTTATCTTGTTTTCTCTCTTTTTTTTAGTAGTTGACACATGCATGTGCTATGCTTTAGATCAAACTAGTGGCTATAAGGTCCATGCATTTAGTTAAGGGAGTTGAGGGAGAATGAATTTTAGTTGGGTAAGAAAGAGCTAGCTTTGAAAGGAGCTAATGCTCCTCTGGAGAGGCCAGATAAGTACTTAGAGAGAAGCAGTCACAACTAGCTCTTTCGCCATAAGAGTTTGGGGGTGTCGGATCCTTACGATATGAAACTAAATCCTTAACAACTTATGTGGGAGAAAATTGATAGGATGATATAGTGAATGAAGAACCAAGAACTTGAACAATGTTGGATGTTATAGAAAATGAAAAAGAGATTTGATGTGTAAGAGTAATGGTTGAGTCAAATGGAGGAGTAGCTGTTGGCTTGCTTCCACCACATGGAATTTTTAGAGCCACCATCATTGATACTTATAAAAGAAAAATATGATGATGATATGATTGAAAAATGAGATATTATATCCAACATTTTTGTCCTTTTTATATATATATGTTAGTTTCTTTATATTGTATATTCCAAACTGTTTTAATATTTTGAAAATTTTTATTTCCTTTTATTCAGTATTTATTCAATTTACTTAGGTTAGTTTTATTTTTAGTATCGTTTGCATTTTATAATTTTTGTTTTTGTTAACATGTATTCAAGGTACGTTGTGATTCTCAATTTATCTCATATATTATACTAAGTAACATCCATACCGGGATTAGAGAAGTTTCTTAGTCATTAATTTGTTTCTTTCTCCATTTTTTATTTTTCTATTAATTTATTATATCAACTTTATTTTAGTATATTGAAGACAACGTACAACATACGTGTGAGAGAGGAATTATTTTGAGCCTAATTTTTTAGGAAACATTACAAGCTTTCAATCCAACTAAAATCCAATTTATTGAGTTATAATTATAGAAAATTGGAGAATAAAATTAAGGTAAATAAGTTGTTCCATTAGATGTAAGATTTACTTATAATTCATTTATATTAGGATAATAAACATGATCACTAATGAGTAGATTAGTTGACGCTTAATTGAACATTTTTTAGAAAAAGACTTAGATCAAATGATTTGTCAAGGATATGGTTTCAACATATCTTGAGCTTTAAGTTTGGCTTTATAAGTATTTGATTTCACCATAATGATTACAGAATTTTGAAAAAAAATATGAAAATAAAACTAAAAAAGTGAATAAGATTGAGCATTTAGTAACTCTTACCCTATTAATTTTGACCTAATTAATAGGTTGATGTTATAAATGGTACTGACAACCATTAAAATTATAACTTGATTAGGTAACTAGAGATAATTATGATAAGGTGTTTACCCTTCATTTAAAGGTTAAGATGAAATTTGAACAAAGCCAATTATGATCAAAATTTTTAAATATTAGTTGCATTTTTTTATTCCAAAAGTGGCTTGTTGAATACTTATTAGGCTAGACTCTTTACTTCTCTTGTGTTTACATATAATGATAAATTATTTTGTCATAAGTTTATCAGTTTAGTTGAGATTAAACTATAATTTAGTGTAGTTGTCTAATTATTTATATGATTGATGAATGAGGAAATTAAGAAAATAAATTTTTATTTACTTAGGTAGATTTGTTAATTTTCTTGTAATTGAAATATGCTCAGAATAATTTTTTTAGATTACTTCTTTTGAGGACAAGTAAAAAATTAAGTGTAGGGTACTTGATGTGAGTATAATATATTTATATTTCACTAAGTGTTTTGCTATGTTTCAATTTAAATTATCTTGATTAAATTGATTTTTGTTATGTTTTTAAGTAATATTCGAAGATGTTACTTTGGGATGAGCTTTATTAAGAATCAAAGAGTTTTTATGAGAAAAACCAAGAAGAAATCACAATTTTGACAAAAACACAGTTGGTACATACTCTTGTGCCAACCCATAAATTAAAAAAACAATGTAAAACATGATCTAGACATAAAAATATATTTTCTTAATTAAAAACATGATTATGTACACGAAAGTATATTTCCTTATGTAATTTCCTAGAAATCATAATTTATAAACAGTGCAAAAATGCAATTGGTGATAAGGACATGCAAATGCCTATATACTTGTGTGGAAGGAGACAATAATTAATATGGTTAAAGGCATAGGCATGTCTATGCTTATGTAATTCTCCAGATAGGAAGTAGTGAATAATATGACTTGGGACGTGACTGTGTCACATATCGTCTCTACCACTAAAATGTAAATTAAAGAATATTTTTGAAATTTTGAATTACAAGGAGAAGAAAAAGACGCTTAAGAGACATAAAAAGGTCTTTTTTAAGAGAAAAAATTTCAAATTCATCCTAATTTAGTGGATCATTGTGAAAAATTAGGATCATCTGGATTCTCTACCTAGTTTCAATTTCTTTGTTACATGGATTCTGTTTGTTGGGTTAAAATGAATTAGTCTTTTCATATATCTGGATATGAGAGAACCCTATTATTTATCTTTATATGGATTGATTATATTTTATTCATTAGTTAGAATTTTATATTTGTAAAATATATTTAATTATTCTAATTTCATTGAAGATATTGATTAGATTAAATCTTAATTCTTGCAGTGGATGTTTTGAAAGAACCTATATTTGAATGGATTGTGGCCTTGGTATTAGGAGTTGAAAGATGTATTGGATATAAACTTATATGGATTCTCTAGTTTTACAAATAAACCTTTTATGTAAATTTTCTTTCAAGTCTTAATCTAATAAAGATATTACTTAGTTGATTCAAGAATAGTTGGTTATAACTTGACTAAGAAAGCAATTCACTCTCTTAGAAAATTTCACTAGTTAAGAGCATTATTTTTTTAATAAATTGAATCATGTATACGAGGAGTATACTAGATCAATCTTATCTAAATGCTTACTTAATACATCTTTCTTTTATCTCTTGATTAGGTGTTTTGATTTATTTCTAGTTGTTTGGTTTATCTTTGGTACAGTTATCTTTTATTTTTAAATCTTTGTCAACATTCACTTCCTTTATTTAATTAGGTTAGTAATATTATGATCGTTTACTAGGTTTCCAATGCTTCCTTGTGGGATCAATACTTATTATTGTAGTACTACCAATCAATAGGTACACTTGCCTCAGGTTGTTAGTAATATTAAAAGGTAAAGAAAACTTAAGTAGTATAAACTGCTCACTAATGTTGTTCTTAGTAATTGCTTGATGAATGCTTGAATTTCCTTTATTTTTGAGTACCTTGTGAATGTTTATTCATATTTCCTTACAATCTGATGGTTTTTGACCTATTTCTAATTACACAGGTCTATGCAGATGATATAAAATTCAAAATTTCTTTTAAGTTGATAGTTGACCTAATATTCCTTGGTATATTCTTAAATTCATATATCATAAAAATATGAAATAAAAAAATGATGGCGTGTGAAATTCAGTTTAGTTAATTCAACTAATGCTTTAACATTATTAGTGAAAGACTTTCAATCTTAGGTTATGACAGTGGTGACAAACCTTAAAAGAAAATCCTAAGACACCCAGAACGTAATCACCTTTATGTTAAGTAAATGAATTTTCAGCCCAAATTCAAAAACTGTAAAACATAAGCTCCATTTAAACCTAAACAAAAAGCTACAATGAAAAGTGCTATGTATGACATATTCCTTTTAAAATGTAAAAACTATAAGAAAATTCATAAAGCTCTTAAGAAAATTAATGTTGATTCATTGTTGGATGGGATATAACTTTAGTACATCAAAAATGTAGTTATAAAACCTAAAAAAATATTATTTTAATTGAAAATATTTGTCAAAATTTAGAGGAAGTCATTCCTTGATTTGATTACCCCCTTATATTTCACTAGGAAGTCCGAAATTTATCTTAATAATATAATGCTAAAATTGTTACCTTGTTTTCTATATATAGGTAGTGTCATTTTCAAGAAATTGTTATAATTTTTGTCTAGTGAAAAATTGATTATTTCTTCATAACAAAAGAGAAAAATAAAAATAAAAAAGGAATAGTGAAAAAGGTGTGGAAGTTTCAGCAACAATGTTAATGAACAATAAATTGAAAAATCCAATGCTTGTAGGAAAAATGTCAAAAATAGAAACTTGGGAAAAGTTATAGCGTAAAACAAAATCTCCTTAGATTTAAAACTTATAAGCTATAACTTATAAACTGATGAAAACAGGTTATCATATAGAAATTTCATATGAAAAGAAAAGAGAGGAAGTTTGCTAGGTCAAAAATCAGTAAATGGTAGTATAAGCAAAAGTTAGGGCCCTTTTATAAGTAAAGAAAAAGATCTAGTTAGGTTGCAATTGATAAACAATGGATTAAGGAATTCAAAAAGAAAAATAAACATGGAAGGAATAACCTCTATCACAAATGAAGATGTCCTCTTTCATGTAAACAATTTTTTTAAAGACTCACTGCAAAATTATATTACAAAGTATTAAAATTTTTTCCTAATTTCATAGGATTTGTGATCATTTATCTATCATGATCCAATTTAAAGGTCAATTTGCAAGTAAAAAGCTTTTTCAAATATACATTAAAATAAAGAAGAAAAAGTTGAAAAATAAAGAAGAATCAATAAATGAAAATTTAAAATATACTTGATTTACATTTAAATTTCATAATCCAAAGTCATTATACCTCTTCACCATATTTAAATATGTACATTGTCCCCAATATACATAACAAGTAATATAAAAGAATAGAAAAGCTCTATGAAGAGAAAAGGTAAAGTAAACTGATACTTCCCTAGTTTATTATCTAGAGTTTTGAATTTTTTACGTGATTTCCATCCATTATCATCCTTAGAAAGTAAAATAAAATATTAAAAATATTAAAAAAGAAAATAAAAGAAAAACAATTTAGATATATGAAAAGAAAATGTGGTCTATTATATTCACAATAAATAAACGAAAGAAATAATCAATATAATATTATTTTAGTAGGGTTAATCCCTTTCTAATTACTAAGAAAAAATAAAATAGAAATACTTGAAAAATAAAAATTAAACACAAAGTAAAAAAAAATGCTCATGTGAAGCATTCTTCTTGTGATCCACCTTTATGTGGAGAATCATCAATGTAATGGGAGTGTTTAGGTCTTCAGTGTCTTGGACATTACCTCTATAGTAGTTGGAGTATCCAGTTATTGAGGAATCAATGACAATGTAGCGGATTCTGTCGGTGGAGATGGTACTGTAACTCTTAGATGTCTTGCAATGCGTACTAACACCTCCTTCATCCATCAATCTTGTGCTTCTAACTATACTACGTGTTCCACTAGATTTTGTTGTTCCTATCAAATGGTATGCTAAAATCCTAAAATCTGTCCTAGACATCTTTCCAATTGGGCGATCTTCAGTTGGTCTCGATATGGAGGTGTGGAAGGCCTTCTTGGGCTGCTCATACTATTTGAAGAGTCATTTTGATGCTCAAGCTCTAGGGCTATTGTTCTCATATATCAGGGTGATCCTTCATCTACAACTACAAGCTCCTTAGATCCCACTTGTTGGAAGCTAAACTTGTTTATTTAATTCAGTTTTGCTTATTAGAAGTTGAATAGTTTGTTTTGCTTTAATTAGATCGTGAAGTATATGTTGATGAGTTGTTTTATATATATATATATCCATTTTTTGTTTAATGGAATTTTAAGAGTTAATTTAATCAATTCAAGTCTCCTCAACTCCCCTCTCTTTCTCTGTTTGTTTTTTCTTCCTTTCTAACAAATTGGTATCAGAGCCTGGTTCAATCTGAGCCATGAACAATAATATGTTTCCTTTCTAATTTCCTAAACTCATTAAAGAAAACAATGATAACTGGTGTATTCAAATGAAAACATTGTTGGGCTCGCAAGATGCGTGGGATATTTTCGACAAAGGCTATGAGCAGCTAGAGGATGAAGCCTCTTTGAGTCAGACACATAAAGAAACATTGCAAAAGGAAAGGAAGAAAGATCAACAGGCTCTTACTCTTATTCATATGTGTTTGGATGAGAGTATGTTTGAAAAGGTTGCAGCTGCTGTTACTACAAAGCAAGCATGGGATATTCTTCATAATTCATTTCAAGGCATTGACAAAGTTGTGAAAGTTCACCTTCAAATTCTGAGACGTGAGTTTGAGTCCTTAAATATGAAAGAATCTAATTAATATCAGATTGTTTTACCAGATTGTTGGCAACTGTCAATTAGATGAAGAGGTATAGAGAAAAAATGGAGGATATTTATGTTATCAAAAAAATTCTTCATTCATAATTAATATCAGATTATTTTACAAGATTGTTGGCAACTGTTAATTAGATGAAGAGGTATAGAGAAAAAATGGAGGATATTTGTGTTATCAAAAAAATTCTTCATTCGCTGGATCCCAAATTTGATCTTATGGTGGTTGCAATATAAGAATCAAAGGATTTAGATTTGATAACTGTAGATCAACTAATGGAATCATTGTAAGCTCATGAAGACAGGATGAAGAAGAAATAAGAATCTATTACTGAAGTTCTTTAAACAAAACTAAACTTACATGAGAAAGGCAAATCTAGTTCAGTTCGAGGAAGAGGAAAAGGTGGAGATCGCGGTCAAGGTTGTGTTCAAAGGACATATAGCAATGGTTGAGGAAGAGGCACTTCTAATGATAATGAATCAGAATCATGACAACAAAATACAAGAGGACGTGGAAGAAGAAATTGGTAAATAAGAGGTGACAATAGAAAGTCAAGAGTTCGCTGTTACAATTGTCAAAAACCAATTCATTACACATCCGAAGGTAGAACCAATGCAACAAGAGAGGAGGTCAACTATGTTGATGTCGAAGATAAAGAGGAATCATCTCTGTTTCTAGCCTATATTGGAGATAAAAATCAGAATTCATGGTATTTAAATAATGGAGCAAGCAATCATATGACCGGTAACAAAAATTTATTTTATAGACTTGATGAATCTGAGAGGGGAAATATTTCTTTTGGTGATGAAAATAAAGTGCCAATAATGGGAAAAGGTGATACTCTTGTCAAATTAAAGAATGGAGATTCTAATTTTATTTCTCAAGTTTATTATGTTCCAAAGTTGAAATATAATATTTTGAGTTTAGGACAACTTTTAGAGAAGGGATATGAAATTAATATGAAGAATTGTGAGTTGATTACGAAGGGAAAAGGAGGTAAGTTGATAATGAAAGTTCCAATGTTAAAGAACATAATGTTTAAACTTTAACTCAATACTAATACTACTGCATGCTTAAAAACATCTACATCAAATCCTTCTTAGGTATGGCATTTATGGATGGGTCATTTGAATTTTGTAGATTTGAAGACATCATCTCAGCAGAAAATGGTGACTGGATTGCCTTACAAAAGTCTGTAGCATCAGATTTGTGAATGTTGCATATACGGGGGGAAGCAATTTAGGAAAAGCTTTCCTAAGGAGTCATTCACTAGAACCACAAAACTGCTGGAATTGGTGCATGCAGACATTTATGGGCCAATATCTACTTCTTCTTTTAGCAAGAATAAGTATTTTATGTTGATTATTGATGATTTCACGCTTAAAACTTGGGTTTATTTCTTGAAGGAGAAAGTAGAAGCTTTTGAAATGTTTAAAAAATTTAAAGCGCTGGTGGAGAATGAAAGCCACTTGAAAATTAAAGCTATGAGAATTGATCGAGGAGGGGAATTCACCTCCAATCAGTTTAACACCTTTTGTGAATGTCAAGGCATTTGACGTCTACTGACAATTCCAAGATCGCCTTAGCAAAATGGCGTGGTGGAGAGGAAAAACAGGACAATTTTAAACATGGCACGGAGCATGTTTCAGAGTTAGTTAATGCTGAAAGAATTCCAGGCAGTAGCAGTGACATGTACGATGTTTTTATCTAATCAAAGTCCTATAAATGGCTTATTGAAAGATAATCCGCAGGAGACATGGAATGATAATAAGCTAAGTGTGGCTCATTTGTGAGTTTTTGGCAGCATTGCTTACACTCATTTTCCTGATGAAACAAGAACCAAATTGGATGATAAAAGCAGAAAGCTCATTTTTGTTGGATATGATGTAAGTTAAAAAGGTTACAAGCTTTATGATCCGATCAATAAAAGAAAAGTGATCAGTCGAGATGTGGTATTTAATGAAGATAGCTTTTGGGACTGGAATGTTAAAAATGAAGATTATTGTTTCCTTCCTTTCTTTAATGATTCGAATTAAGATGAGGTTCAAAGAGACACAATGGTTTAGCCACAAACTCCTTCTACCATACGACCAACAGAACAACAACTTTTTTCTCCTGAAAGTTCTGCTGAAAGATCTCTGCAGATGAGGCAATTGGCTGATATTTATTGAAGAACAGAAAAAGTTAAAGCATATGAATGTACTTTATTATGTTTGTATGGAGATTCTGAATCAATAGTTTTTGAAGATGCAATAAAAGATTAGAAGTGGAGGACAACCATGGATGAAGAAATTTGAGCAATTAAAAAAATGACAGTTGGGAGCTAAAATCTCTTCCAAAGGAGAAGAAGGCCATTGGCATAAAGTGGATTTATAAAGTTAAAAAAAATTCACAAGTAGAAGGGGAATGATATAAAGCTCGGCTTTTTGTAAGAGGTTTTACTCAAAAGTAGGAATTGATTATGAAGAAGTTTTTTTTCCAGTTGCTCATTTGGAGACTATTAGATTGATTATTGCTTTGGAAGTATAAAACAAATGAAAAATTCATCAAATGGATGTGAAGTTAGTGTTTTTGAATGGGCATCTAGAAGAAGAAGTGTGCATAGAACAACCATTAGGTTACAAAGTTCAAGGCCATGAAGACAAGGTGCTGAAGTTGAAAAAGCTTTATATGGTCTTAAGCAGACCCTAAGGACCTAGTATACTCAAATTGATGAATATTTTCAACAAAACGGCTTTATGAAATGTCCTTATGAGCATGATTTATATGTAAAAAGGAGTGGAGATGGAGAAGTGATTTTTTTTTGTTTGTATGTTGATGATTTAATCTTTACAGGTACAAGTTTGAAGATGCTCAATGAATTTGGGAAGAAGATGGCACAGGAGTTTGAGATGATTGACTTAGCGCTAATTGAGGTGATGCAAGGAGATGATGGTGTTTTCATTCTCAAAAGGCTTATGCTGAAAGAATTTTGAAAGAATTTAAAATGGAGCAATGCAATTCTGGTACTACACTAGTAAGCGTGGATTAAAGCTCATGAAATTTGATGGTGGTGAGGCTGTAAATCCAACTTTATTTCGAAAACTTATTGGAATTTTAAGGTTCTTGACCTACACCAGACCTGTTATCTTGTATGGAGTTGGAATTATAAGTCGTTTTATGGAGGCTCCAAGTTGAATTCACAAGAAAGCTGTAAAGAGGATTTTGCAGTACATTAAAGGAACTGCATATTATAGGTTATTTTACACTGCAGAAAGTGACTTCAAACTTGTGGATATAGTGACAGTGACTGGATTGGAGATATTAATGATAGGAGGGGCACATCAAGTTTTGTATTTTTCATGGGAACTTCAACTTTCACGTGGAGTTCAAAGAAGCAGCAGATTGTAGCTTTATCCACCTGTGAAGCAGAATATGTGGCAGTTGCGTCTTGTGTTTCTCATGAAGTTTGATTAAGGAGGTTGCTTCAAATGCTTAGAGTTACTCAAGATGAGGTTATTGAGATCTTGATTGATAACAAATCAACAATTGCTGTGTGAAGAAATCCTGTTTTTCATAATAAGAGCAAGCATATTGATACGAGATATCATTTTATAAGAGAGAGTATCAACAAAGGAGAAGTGGTTCTCAAGCAAGTAAAGAGTGAAGATCAAATTGTAGATATTTTTACTAAAGCCCTAAAGTTTGAAATCTTCTGCAGATTAAGAGCATATCTTGGAGTAATAAAGGAACAAGTTTAAGGAGGGGTGTTGGAAGCTAAACTTGTTTATTTAATTTAGTTTTACTTATTAGAAGTTTAATAGTTGTTTTGCTTTTATTAGATCGTGAAGTATTTGTTGATGAGTTGTTATATATATTAGTTTTCTGTTTAATGGAATTTTAAGAGTTAATTTAATCAATTCAAGTCTCCTCAATTCCCCTCTTTGTTTGTTTTTTCTTCCTTTACAACACCACTAGAACATAGACCTATCCATATCGACCCAACCCCTTATGAAGTATCTCCATTGCTCTCAATGTCTTGAGAGTGATAGGCACCATTTACCACGCTAATGTCAACATCTCAAGAGTGATAGGCATTATATTTTATATTCTTTCATCCCAGGTAGATGCTCTAGTAGTCTCATTCCTTAGATTATTCTAGTAGTCATGTATGGCCACACACATATGGCTCCTACTCTGATTTTATAGGTCTAATGCTTAAAAGAATTAGGCTAAGGCGTATTCAAAGTGGATGGGGACCTTCTCTACCATGCTATGGAGATAAAATAATTTAACCTTCCTTACTACTCGAGTTCTATCTACTCTCCTACTAATTGTTTGACTAATTAGTGTGTTTATATATCTCATAATAAGAGATATCAGCTATATTGCCTTATACCTAGTCCAATTCCTTAGATTATTCTAGTCATGTATGGCCACACACATATGGCTCCTACTATGATTTTACAGTCTAATGCTTAAAAGAATTAGGCTAAGGCATACTCAAAGTGGATGGGGACCTTCTTTACCATGCTATGGAGATAAAATAAATCAACCTTCCCCACTACTTGAGTGCTATCTACTCTCCTACTAATTGTTTGACTAATCAGTGTGTGTATATATCTCATAATAAAAGATATCAGCTGTATTGCCTTATACCTAGTCCGATTGCACAACCACTTATGGTTGATGTTCTTTTATAGTATCTTATTAGCAAATCTTACTAAGAAGTACACTAGTCATAGAGTGTACTCCTTGGAAGTGCGAACTCCTCCAAGTATAAACCTATGCATAGTGAAAACTTGGTGTAGCTCATATTGTGCATCTCTCTAAGCACCCAAAACTATAGTATGTTATCAACATACTAAGTATAATGCCACTTGTATATTGTGAATGTGGTAAGGAACTTTAAGGTTAATTCTTTATATACGAGCTCCATGGTCACAAAGAAGCAATCCCATTCACTAACACTAATCAAATCTTAGACTCCTTGAGTAATTTTAAGTTGGTCTAGCATCACCCAATCAATTCTTTAAAGCTCATTATAAGGCTTTAACATTAGATTCTTGAATTGAGTGACATGAGCCAACACTGTGAATTGTAACATAGGATGTGTATTAGCGTACAGTGTGCAGTGCCTACTGTCAGGGTGGTTGTTGCGAACTACCTTTACCCATCTACTTCTTCCTTAGTACCTCCTTTTCTAGCCTTTGGTCTAGTGCATTAGCTCTCTTCATCATTATTCCCTAAACTATTTAAATAACAAAATTTTCCAAAATAAGTGAATAATATACATTCACCAAATCATGACAAAGAAACACCATACAATAATTCCATGTTTAATTTGATACAAATTAATAAAAATACAATAAAATCCAATAAACCACAAATTAATCCATAATTATCAAAATATAATGGCATTATCCCCAAAACATTAAAAAATTCACATAATACTCCTTAACATCAATTAATTAATTTTTTAGCTAATTTGTCTAAACACCATAACTGAATTAAATAAACCCTAATTAATTAAAATTGCCTAAACATTATATAGTTAAACAATACAGAATCCTATTAAAAATGCAGAATAGTAAAATATAAACAATTTCACAATTGTATTCATATAAAATTAATAGTCCTAAGGATTCAAATTCACAAAAATATATGCAAAATAGCCTTTAAATCCCAAGAAACTTTGATTTCAACTTGCAAAATGGTTTATGAATATCTATCTATCCCCCAAAACCCTTCCAATCAAATCAAAACAACTTATTAACCCTTAAAACACCCATTCCCGCACCCAATCCACCTAAACACCATTCCATAACTCAAGAAAAATTGAAATAAAGCATTAAGCATACTTTAAATTTATGAAATTTCAATAGAAATTAATTGGGATTTTTCGCACACTATAGAGATAGAGGAGCATAACCCAAATGAGAAAAGTGACAGAGAAAAATCAAAGCAGAATTATTAGTTGTGTTGGCAATTTAAAAATAATTTTGTTTAAAATAAGTGGCAACACAGTCGTGTTGTTACCTTATATTGAACAATTTAGGGTTTATTTTAAAATAACATAGTTGTGTTAGGCCATAACATAGGCATATAAGGTTTTTACATGGTTAAATATCTCAAATAGTGTAACATGGTTTAGAACATAGGCATATGTTTAGGCTTTTTAAAAGTAAAGAAAATGATAAATTAAAAAAAATGATAAATTACATGAGCATGTTGGGACTTAACATGACCATATTGACAATCAATTTTAAAAACTTAAAATCTGCATAACCATTAGCATGGGCTTGTTATTGGGAGTGTAGCGTTTTATAGTTTTTTGAGAAAACAAGGAAAAAGGAAATAAAAATTGAACAAGTCTCTCATATGGGCATGATGGTGGCCATATTTCTTACCATTTCTCTAACACTTACCTTGTTCTAGCAATATAGGCCTATTAATAGGTATGTAAGTGACTTATGATTTTCTAGTAATAGAGTTAGCAAAAAAGGCATGTTACTGTAACTTTCTGAAACTTCTTTGCTAGGTGAAACATGGTGACGTCTCTAATCAATATGAGCATGTAGCTCAACATGACCATCAATATGGGTGTGTAACTCTTTCTAAAAATTTAAAGTAGCTAAATTTTCCACTTGCTTTCTCACATATAAATCAAAAAGCATACCCAAAAAATAAAAGACAAAAATAACACTCATATTACCTTAAACCAAATGAAAATTTAGACTAAAACACAAAGTTAATATAAATAAAGGTTAAATTGTAGAAACTGAAACCTAAAAAACTAGAATAAAACTAGTTGAAATGAAATCACAAATTTAAAATGCTTAGGTTGCCTTATAAGCCTTTTAACTAGACTCCTCTGCAAGTCTTTAACTTAAACTAGATTTATAATCAATGACTTGCTTCCACCTATGTTATTAAGTAAAGGTTCATTAGCCTATAAATTAGTCATATAATAACAAAGATATACGATATCAAATTAATAAAACTAAGTATAAGATGACTATCAACAATTCCTTGACAGCCTATTCATTTGGTTCCTCCTTATCATCTTCCTCTATCACATTTTCCTTCTTTTCTTGAACAATAGGTTCCTCCGTTTCTTTAACCTCTAGCTTCTTTCCTCAATTAACATTATCACATTCATATGTTCCCCCAAAATTTGGCTAAGTGTATCTGGATAATACAATTGGCTATTTAGTTTTATGGAGGATACCCATGATTGAAGCAACTAATTTTATAAGTATATCCTCCAAATGTTGATACTCCTCTTGATACTATTGTTTCAAAAATTAAGATGTAGTGTAACCATTATACAAAAAGTTGTAAAAACTACTCTACTATAGATTATAAGCATTCCTATATATGGTTTCTTGAGGCTTATTCTCTATATAAATTGGATGCCCCTATATATAATCTAGTGTTTAATCTTTATAATTAAGGTGGTTACCTTAACTAATATCCCAATGCATTATGGACGTTAGTTAAGTTTCTAAATACATGTCACCATGCCATAAGCTTAATCAACATTGTCCTTCTAAATACTTGTCCAAGTTTCCAAAAATGTTATAAGTGATAACATACCATAATCCCCCTGAGAATATTATGGTCTCCATCCTTCCATTATGTGTAGCTGCTATAAAAATGAGTAAACAAATCCTAAAAATAATTCATAAACACATAATCAAGAAAGAGAGCTTTAAGGATAAATAACAAAATTAAACATAAAAAATAAAATAAAAATATGAAAGAAAAATAATGGCTACATTAATAGAAATTAAGCTTTCTTGATATCCTAATTCCTGACAACCGTCCCAAAAACTTCGTGAATTCTCCTATACAATGTATATAACTCAATTCTATTAATTTATAAACTATCTAAAGCAAGTACATCTATCATTCTATAATACAAGGCTTAAATTACTAAATGTCAACTTTTTTTAAAGAAAAGAAGAATTGAATTAAGCTATAAAAGGAACCTTATTTGTACCAAGGTTATAAGACAAAAATAGTTAGTAACTAGTAAGGACTACTAATAAGGGCTTAAATGAAAAGAATTCTAAACATTCTAAATGGAGAGAATTCATCTTGAAATCTAAACTTATTGATGCTAATTTGAAGTCTGATGAGATGTATAAGTTGATTGCGAAATTGTTCCTTAGTGAGGCTCTTATCTTAAAAGATTTGATTTTTTCTTTCATCCTAATTTGCAGTGACTATAGAAGATAGAACCAAACCAAAGCACTTTTGTGTTATTTTGCTAGGACAACTATTGATTGAGTACCACATCTTAATGCTACTTAATTTGTTTAGATAATCATTGATAAGTGTAAATTACATCGTGTTTTAGGGCACAGTTTGATATGTGTTTAGTTTTTAATTTAATCATTTAGTATGTGTTTAGGTTGTAATTGTGTTAGTCTATTAATTATTTATGTTTTAAGTGTTTTAGGCATTAGTACAAGTCTTTGAGCTTAAATATTATGCTTTTGAGGTACCTTGATATGTTTCCTAGTATTTCAGGGTAAACATCAAAGAATGAAGGAGTTTAGGAGACATTTGTGCTGAAATAACAGCCTATGATTGTGGCATGTCAGGCCACGATCATCACACAAGCACCAGAGTTGGCCCACGATTGTGATAGAAGCCTAAAGAATGACCTACGATCATGGCCTACGTTGGGTAGATGCGCAGAAACTCAAGAACATCAAATTTCGAGAGATTATTTGGACCTTTCAGACCTCAAAATACCCTAGGATTACCCAAAACACAAGAGGATATTTAAAGAACAACAAAAGAGGCAGAAAGGGACCTTTTGCATCAACCACCTTGAGAAACCATATAGAGAAATCATCGAGAGATAGAGGAAAAGAAGAAGGAAGAGAGAAAAGGAGAAGAAGCTAACTCGAAGTACTTCTCAAATCAGGAGTTTTTCCTATATTGTTGGCTCACGTCATTTATTTTAGATTGCATTTCTTGTTATTTTCAATTTTATCATTATATAGAATTTGATTCCACAGTTGATTATAGGATCTAGAATGTCAAGGATGTTCTAAACTTACCTTTAAAATTTTATTCTTGAATTAATGAGAATCTGATTGTTTATGTTTTTATTGGATATTTTTGTGGTTTGATAATGTGATTGCATAATTTGATAATAAACTGAGAGGGTGAATCAAATGAAAAAAGATTAAATTGGACTAACAAGAGTTAGGTGATTTAATAGAAACAAGAATTAAATCAGATTGAGAATTTGTTTTAGTGAGAACTTGCATAAGTTTTCGATAGTTTATTAGAGAACTTCAGAACTAATTAGGGTTTTGGATAGGTTGTGAATTAAGAGATTGCAACTTCCATAATCTGATTAGGGTTTATGATTTAGGGTTAATGGTTATAACTCGAGAGAGAGTAATCAATCCAATAATTTGATAATTCATATTCAGCTAGGTTAGCATTAAGGATAGGTAAAATTCCCTTTCTCTCAATTGGTAATTTCTTTCGGTTGATTCTTGTATGTGTGCAATTGCTATTAAATCAAGGAGATTTCACTTCTTCTATTGGTTTTGATGAAAGTCAAATAATAATAATAATAGAAGAGTGTGTGAACTGTTTTGATGAGTTTGTTAAGTGCGCAGATAAATGTAAGTGGCACAAATCATCAAGTCAAGATGATATTCAGGCGAAGTCATCAGATGAAGCAAAGTCATCAAATGAAGCGAAGACATCAGATGAAGCAAAGACATCAGATAAATTATACAAAACAAATCAACATGTTATAATTAAAGAACAACTTACAACGTCAGTTAGTTAGTTAGTTGCAGTTGGTTACAAGACTCAACTAACAACTGATCTCTGAAGATTCTACAAGTAGTTTTCAAGAAGACCATTGGAGATTTAGACTATAAATATCACTTATATTTATAAAAAATAACAATAACAAACACAATATACACAAGACACAACCTTATAACTCTGAACCTTCAACTCTCAATTCTTTACTTACGATACTGTAAAAAATAGCTTGAGTGAAAAGAAGAAAGAAGAGAGATCAAGTCGACCTGTAACGTAAGTTTAGAAAACTCAAAATCTTTTTAGTGAAAGGGAAGGTCACAGCCTAAAGAGGATAAGATAGCAGATAAAGAATACTTTATGAAAGAGACCTGAAGAGGCTCTAGAAGTATGAAATAATACTTGTAAAAGTTGAAAGAGATAGTGAAATCTCAGTAATAGTCTAAGGACTGGACGTAACCCTAGGTTAAGGGTGAACTAGTATAAATCGTGGTGTCATATTCTCTAATCCTTATCTCTTTCATTTCATGTTGTTAGAAGAATAGATACTATTTATGCTATTGCATTACTCAAACGAATTAAGTGCATCGTTTTGTAAATTGTCTGAATCTTTCAAGAAAATCAAGAAGTTTATAAAGATTTCAATCTTAGATGATTTATCACAATTCAACTCCCCTTCTTGTGTATTTTTACATATTACGTTATTTTTATAATAACAAGTGATTTACTTCAGTTGGTATAAGAGCAAAGTCTCCAAGGAACACTATTACAAAGTGAGGACAAAGATCCATGGCTGAATCACTTGTTTTTATAGCTGAAGGTGTCTCAGTCACAAGACCTACTGCATTTAATGGTGAAGATTATCATTATTGGAAGGACAGAATGCGGCTCTTCATAGAATCCATACACATTGATCTTTGGGATATCATTGAAAGTGGTTCGTATATTCCAACAGACTACGAAGGGAAAAGCATTTCTCGTGATGAATGGTCAGTTGATCAGAAAGCTCATGTTAAATTAAATTCAAAGGCCAAGTTCTTTTTAAGTTGTGCGTTAAGCAGAAGTGAATATGATAAGGTTCATGGATGCAAATCTGCAAAGGAAATGTGTGACACATTAACCATTGCATATGAATACACAAACTAGGTGAAAGAATGCAAGATTGGTATTCTTGTTCATCAGTATGAGCTGTTCAAGATGAAAGATGATGAGTCTATTAATCAAATGTTTGGGCGATTTCAAACAATCATTATTTGACTTAAAGCTTTGGGGATAATCTACGACAGTCAAGATCATGTTAGAAAGATCCTCAGAAGTCTTCCAAAAAGATGGAGACCTAAAGTAACAGCAATACAAGAGGCCAAGGATTTAAGCAGGCTTAAGCTAGATGAATTTCTTGGTTTACTGAAAATTCATGAAGTAGAGCTTGATGCAGAAGATAAACCCAGAAGGGACAAATCTATTGCATTGAAGGCTGGTTAGAAGAATCAGAAAATATAAAAAATAGAAGCTCTTCTTCAAAAAGAATGATGATGCCAGTGAATCTGATCAAGATTCAAGTTAAGATGAAGATGAACTATCTTTCATTTTAAGAAAGATTAGAAGGATGTGGAAAAAGAAAACTAAAGGAAATATGGATTTCTCTTTAAAAAGGATTAGTAAAGACGATTTGAAGAATAAGAAAATCTCTATCATCTACTATGAGTGCAATAAACCGGGACATTATAAGTCTGAATGCCCCTTGCTCAAAAGAAAACAAAAGAAGAATTAAGGAAACAAAAAAGGCATGATAGCAACATAGGAAGATCTGGATTCGTCTGAATCTGAATCCAACTTAGATTCATCAGAACAAGCAAACATATGCTTGGTAGCTAAAGGTGAAAGTGATGATGAGGTA
>JAOQMS010000004.1:27828841-27854211 GCA_027563885.1 Erythroxylum longipes
GATGGCTATATGAAAAGACTATTAACCTAAATGTGACATACCAATTTCGGTTTTTGATGATGAAAGAAGGAAGATAGACCGTCAAATGTACCTCTTTCTTCTTTAATCCAATGAATGCTAATAGGTTACATGCTATCACTAAAAGACCACCGTTAAACCATTTAATGATAAGGTTATTACTCCGTTTAATGATGATAAAACATGTTAAAAAACATCTTAAATGTAGCAAACTAATGTTAAATGTGCAGCTGCACATTTTCCCATGAAAACCAAAATTCCATCTCCATTTATCTTTTTTGACTTTGTTTTAATTTAATTAATCAAACTAATGAAATTAAACCAAAGCCTAGCCCATTTCTAAATGTTCATTTGGGCTTCTAATTAACCATTAATTAGTACGAGCCCAACATTCAATCATGGGCTTTAAAACCTCCATTTATATTTCTTACTTAGCTTGATAACCTTCTTTGAAGCTAAATGGGGAATCTTATTAGACTTAGATAATTCAAGCTCCAAGAAGCCCATAATTAATTTAATCTCATTAGAATTAATTCTAGCTTATTAACTAAATGTCATTCCACTAAAGACAATTAATTGAACTCTTGAATTACTAAATATTATGAGAACGTATGTTTTAATATGTCCAATTGCAAACTTTAATATGAACCATATTATAGCCATCCGCACAATAAAGGGTAAAATTACTGTTTTGCCCTTATGTTGGTTTTTCCTTCTAGATCTCCTGTTTAGTCTATATGGTGATTAACACACAAGATCTCATCTTGGTGTCAAGACTTGATGGGTAGCTATTCGATCAAACTACTGGTGCCAGTTTAATCACCAATCTCCATAAAACATGTAGAAGTGATGATATCACTATAAACTCTTTATTTGAGTGAATGTTCCCTGATACATGTTTCAATTAATAATTCCAACATACAGACACTAGATTAATACTTTGTAAAAATCCATTCCAATCATATCAAGAATTATAATGAAACACATATGGGTTCACCACTCATCAAAATTGTGGTATATAATAAACTTATGCTTAAGTTGTATGTTTTAAGATTAAAGTAGCGGTCCAATTTATTCTTTATAAACATACTTAATTCCAGATTCATTTAATAGTTCCATAATCGATAGTCAACTACTATCATGATATGAAACTCATCATTGCCTTGAAGTAAACTCTTTTACTTACACGGAGATAAATCGCAATACTACAGTCTAAATCATAATCAAGCGATCAACTTGATTATTCAACTGTGAATCCATTATTTTAGATTCTTTTAATATACATGTTTCCTATACATCTCTATGTATATGTATATTACTTACAAAAGAATCTCGACACCTTATGACTAGATATATAATGCTGATAAAAAAACAAACTCTTTTGTTTTATTAATAATAAATATTTTCATTACAAAAGTAACTAGAAGAAAATTAAGTTATAAGTAAATACACTTGCTTTCCAGGGCACTATATTTACGTAACTCCAACTTATGCAAACCATATTATAGAGGGACATATTACAAGAAAGGGAAGTCATCTCTTTCCTTTCTTCCAGTTTTTCTTAAATGTATGTGAAATGGTCAAGCTAATGACCTTAACTTAGCATTTTTTCCTTTCTTTTTTTTTCTTTGTTTACTTGTTTGCTTGATTTATTTGGTTGTGATTGTGTTTGATTTGACTTTGTTTGGTGTTTATTTAGATTTTTGTTTGAGTTTTAGCTTGTTTTCTCTTCGAATTTCTTATTGGTTGGTGATTTTGACGTGTTTGCAGGTTGTTTGAATGTTGATAATGCATGCTAAGCTTGGAAGAGGGTTAACAAGTTGGAAAAGTTGGAGTAACCCACAACTGTGGTAATTGGGTAGTTTCCCATGATCGTGGGAAGGCCATACGAAATCCTTTGGGAGCCTTAACCCACGATCGTAGGAAACAGGGATTCCCATGATCGTGGGATACCCCATCCAAAAAAATTTAAATTCCCCCTTCTTTCTTCTTTCTTCATTCTTAAATTTTCACATTCTCTCTCTCTTAAAAACAAGAAACCCACTCTTCCAATCTCTCAAATCCTTCATCTTTCACTCCAATCTTTGTATTTTCTTCACTTCTTCCATCAATTTTTAATTCCTTTACACTTATTTCACATTAATCACTCAAGAATCCAACGATTTGGTAAGATTTTCTCTCTTTCTCTCTCAAAAATGTGCTCACATCTCGCTTGCTTTTTTTTGCAGATTTCTCTCTCATAATGGCTCCAAAAAACCTTGTCGCCCAAAAACCAATCGATAAACTGTGCCTTCACGTCTCCGAAGAAGGTAAACCAGATATGTCGACTACTTTTTGTGCTTCATTCCCTATTTTTCGAAAGACGAAGGTATGCAATTTTGGGACTTTAAGGATAGAGAATTAATGCCTCATAGATACTTTCATTTTGAACTGTTAGAAACACTAGGATTAAGGAGAAACATTAAGAGATTGGCTGCGAATATTTGTTGGGGTCGGTTAATTTGTTGTGATGTGTCGATATATCCTATGATAACTGTAGAATTTTTCACTACTGTGCATTACAATCCTAAAATGGATACATTCTAGTTTAGGATAGGTGTCGATGTTTATAAACTTGATTATACCATCATTCGTGTGCTTTTTGATTTATCGAACACTAAATTTTTAGATGATCACGATGACTTTTATGTGGATGATTATTGGAACATTCTAATGGGTGAAACCTATTTTGACTCTAAGAATGCATGAAATACTTTAATTGGTAGCACATAGTACTTACTTCTTCATAAGTTTATGTGCCTAATGGTTTTTAACAAAACTGAAAGCAATAAGTGCTCGCTAAGGAACTTTTCTTCCTTTGGTACATGGATCGTAAAATCAAAATAAATAACTCTTATTAGATTTTTCAATCTATTGTGAGTTTTGTTAATAAGAAAAGCTCTTATTTTGGCATGTCATATATTTTTACTACTTTCTCTTTATATTATAATCTTGATGTGGATAGCATGCATACGGCTAGATATGATATGCTTGACATCTCTTATTTGAGACGCTCTGAAATTTTGGAATCTCATTATATGGAGCTCCAAAATCCTCAAACACGCACTGTAGTAAAGAACAGAAAGGGTAAGGATGCATCTACTTCTCGACCATCCACATCTCAAGCACCCCTAGAGCCCCAAGAAGAATCAGTGGAAGAGGAAACAATCCCAGTAACACAGGTCGACATATTCCAGCAAATCCTGACCAAATGGCCTCTAGCCATTAACAAATGACGCTGCAAATTAATGAGCTCGGCACCCAGATGAGACAAGTGCGTAAGAAGCAGTGGTATATAAAGAAGAAATTCCTCAATTTCATCTAGAGGAGTAACATTGAAGTCCCTTCTCTAACGCCTTCACCACTAAAATCTCCATGAACTTTCTTACCCTAAACTTTTTACGTTGTTTTATTTACTTTGTTAGTTGTTTTGTATTTTTGTTTGGTTTGATGTCATTTTACCTTATTTTGTGGTTTACTTGTCACATTGAGGACAATGTGTTCTCTAAGTGTGGGGAGTTGACATTTGCTTTGTCAATTGCATTGTTTTAGTTTTTTTTTAGTTATTGTTTGCATTTTGTTAAATAGGATGCATGTTTTAGGCATATTAGGTTGTTTTATGTTAAACAATGGAACCACACTTGTATCATTTTGATTTATTTTGCTATGAGATTTTATCATGCTAGTTGGAGTAAGATTGAATGCATGCTTGAACTTGGATTAGGCCACTTGAGTAGAGAGTGAACCATGTTGAGTGATGAAAAGTAGTTGGTTATATAAGCTTGCTCAAAATTTGAAACTTGACCAATGAGGTAGTGTAGAGATGCATAATGAATTCTAATTGGATCCAATGTGAGGATTGAGCCTATATGACTCCATCTATAGTCATTTTATTTCTTTGTTTTTGTGATTCTTCCTTAGGTTATTACCTTCAGAACTTGCTTTGAATTAGTTTAAGTCTATTGGATACATGCTTAATCGAGACTATTAAGGCCCTTTTTTCTATTAATCTTTAGTTTAAATGACCTACCTTTTATTATCCCTTGCTACCCCCGTTGAGCCTTAACCATTTTGTTTCTTAAAAACACCCCACATTTTAAAACCTAAAACCCCATTAACCTACCCATTCACAAGCTTAGTAGAGTATTAAGTGATACATTAGTTGGGAATTTTTTGCTACAAATTTTTTTTCCGAGGTGAGTTGAGTGATACTTCTGCACTTGAATCACATTGTATTTAGTTGCTATTTTGTTCATTGTTTCTTCCATTTAAGAAAAAAACAAAGAGAAAAAGAAAAAAACAAAGAGAAAAAGAAAAGAAAAGAAAAAGGAAGAACATTTTAGTAGCATCAATAAGTGCATAGTAGTTTATTTACATTTGTGTATCTCTTAAATATGATTTTTTATCCCTTTGTTTACTTATTACTTTACGAATGCTTGTGTTAAACTGTTTGCCTTTTCTACCTACCTTAACCCTTACCACATTACAACCCTAAGTAAGTCCTTTTGATTTATTTATGCATGTAATCATTGTAGAGGAAAATTGGTGTATTAGCAAGCCTATGGTAGTTTAGTTTCCTATAGGGAGTTTGAGCAAAACACTAACCATCAAACACTTGAGAGAAATGAGTGAAACCTTGAGGAAGATTCATTTTGCATCTATACTTATCTTTGAGTGATGATGCCATAAGTTGAGTATGCTTATGTACGCTAATAAAAAGTAGTCATAATATATGTAGTAACTTGACATTTGAGTTGGCCAAAATTTGAGGGATTGCATGCTTTGATCTTTGTGAAAATGAAGTGATGGAATTGATTGGTTGTGTTTGATTTTGTTTAAGAACAATAAAGGATTTAAGTGTGGGGAAGTTGATAGTTATGCATTAGTGTGTGTTTTTCTAAGTAGTTGGCATGTGTTTCTTGCATAGTAGATTATTATTATTGTGTTTTAGGATTTATTTTGTATGCTTTTGTTTAGTTTGATCTTCATTATTGTTCTTTTATGTTTGATGATGATGTAAGGTAAGAATTGATCATTTTTATGCAGGAATGAAAGGTGGTCACCTTTGTGATTGTGCTAGGGACAAAAAAAGGAGAAGAGAAGTGGAGGATTTATAACACAAGAACCCACAATCGTGGGTTTCATGCTAATTCCCATGATCGTCGGATGCCTAACCCGAAAATGCACATGGGATTCACTTAGCTTTTAGGTTTTCATGACTATATAAGGTTATAAACCCCTACAGACGTAAAGAGGATTAGTGGAGACTTGCCTTCTTGAGTAAAAACATAGGTTTAGAGTCTTGAGAGAGGTAGATAATCAAGGTTTTTAATTCACAATTGGGATAAGAACACAACAATTCTGGATTTTCCATAATTGAGCAAAGAAGAGGAGGAGTTTAATTCATTTAGATTTCTTTCATATTTTCTTCTAGCATTTATATGATGGATTATTTGATTGTTGGGGATGTTAATGACATCATGAGAGGCTAATTTATTTGTAGAGATTACTTTTAAACTTCTTGTTGAACTCCTATTTTGTTGATTTGAATTAATGATGTTTTTGATGAATAATGTTCTTATACTTTGCAATAGATTGAGAGATTGAGTTGGGTAATTTGTGTAGGGTTGTATAAAGAATTGGCACTCTATAGAACTACAATGATCAAGTTAATTGATTAGTTTGAGAGAGATCTTGGATAATTAGTTCATCACCCATAGGATAACTTATTAACTAGTTGAATTGGTGGATTGATTTTGTAGATAGAGAGATTGCTTAATCATCTCCATTTAATTTGGCTAGGGATAATTAATTACTCCTTGAGATAGGGTATTTAATACATTAGGACATTTTAGGTGAGGCACAATTCAATTAACAAAATATGAGGGAGATAAGATAGGAAAAAAGTGATCTCTAATTGTTAAAGTCTTAAATTCCAAGTTTCTGCATTTTTGTGTTATAATTTGTGCATTTTCAGTTGTTTAATTTATTTTAATTTTCCAGTTTATATCCATTTAAAAATTTGGTTCTTAAACAAAGATTAATCTGAATTAAGTGGTGCTTAAGCATAATCCTTGTGGGATTGATATCTGCTTTTTACTATAAGTCACGACCCATATACTTGTTGTTTGAGCGTAAAACTAGTAGTCTGTTTTTCATTCAACAGTAACTTGTAAAATAAAGAATGCCTATATCATTTCCCTGTTAATGCATGTGATAAAAATTTGGTCTTGAATAGAAAATCAAAGCAAAGTCAGGATGTATATATAATGAAGGTCACACATAAACAAAAGGCAATGAGACTAATATGGATGTGTCAATTTATGAAGGCTCAAATTCCTACTAGCTTGTCTCTACCACTAGTCATTACTCTTCTAAAGATAATGCATATTGACCAATCACATGAGTAAAGGTAAATGCTTAAATTTCCATGAAATTTTCTAGTCAATTCACTCTCTAATTATGACTATATAGTCCTGGAAGCAATAGAAAAGGAGAAATTGTTTGTTTGATTCTCTCTCTCTTTTTGTTTTAACACTTAAAACATGTAAGAAACAAACAAACTTAAAAACACATATGCATATAAGAAACAAATGCGAAAATGTAAAGGAAAAGAATAAACTTCCCTTAAGTTACCTCCTAAGCAGCGTCTTTGTTTATTATTGCTGCTCGACTCCATACTTTCCTCCTCACATGATAAAATTATGATCTTTGGGTGTCACATGCACTTTCTCCACTTGAGGTTCTTCAGGATAGGGCCTCAGTTGATGATCATTCACATATATTGGCTTCCCTAACTTCAAATTCTCAATCTCTAACGAGTTCATACACTCTTTGAATATCTCTTCACCCTTATCCTTCTTGTCTAATTTCTCCAACCTGCTAAGAAAAGATAAATAGTTAGCCTTAACAATAATTATGGACTCAGTACTCACCTTTGAGCTAAATGATGTATCCTTGTCTCCTTTGAGTTCCTTCTCTACTTCTTCTTTATAAGCAATTTCTTGAGTAGTCATCTCAAGATTCTTAAGCTCCTTTCCAATCAGTAAGATCTCCGCACTAATGTTCCTTAAGTGCACCTTGAGTTAAGATGGCTGCTTCTCTTAGCTTTATGGTTCTAAGTGGTTGATAGTTCCCATCTTCTGATCCGTTAGATGTATAAAGGTTGGGAATCGAAACATTGCAGCATCTTGCTGGAACTATATCACTTCTTGCTAGAATTGCTTTACATCCTGTTAAATTTGCAAAGTATTAGCAATCATAACATTAACTAATTCTTCTAGAGATATAATTGAGTTTTGCTGCCTCTCCAAATTTTGGATACAAGACCTTCTATCTTGTGAAAATTGCCTTACATCTGCTAAAATTGTAAGTATTAGCAGTAAAAAAAAAAACTAATTCTTCCAGAGATGAACCTAAGTCTTAATAAGAAGCTTTTAGTTTAAGAGAGAATTGTTGTGCGTCATACAAACTATCAAAGAAGTAATTTTGCTAGTTAACCCATACATAACTAAAGTTCATTTGATAATTCCAAACTTGGTTATAGGATATGAGTTATGGGAAAAACTACTTCCTTCCATATATATATTAACACAAAAATTAATCAAAAAGGGAAAATATCAAGAATTAACTGAAAAGAGACAAATTATAAAAGAATGTGTTCACAACACCAATTGAAATCAAAAACAAAAACTAAAGCATCAAACTTCCCAGTAACAATGCCAAAATTGGTAAGGCATCGTAACACTACATAAAATAACTATACCTAAAACTATTTCTAGTGATGAGTCTAGTTCAATCCCATAGAGTATGTGTGTAAAGCCTTTGAAATGAAAAGAATTGGTGTTTAGGTTATGGAGAGGGTGTTTGGTTTGATTTTAGATAAGAAAATAAAATGAGACTAAACGAACAAAAGAAAATTAAATCAAACAACATAAAAATGAGAAAAGTGATCAATACGTTAAGGACCTAATCATCGGTTCAATCTCAGCCTACACACAATTAAACATAATTTATTGAATTATTATTCTTATACCTCTCCTACAACTATTAATTGTAGGTTAACAAGAAGTTCTGTTAACCCCAGTTTACCTTAAGTCGTGCTCAATTAAAACAAACTCTTTAACTGAACCTAGCTATCGAAAAACCTAGGATAAACTCTCTAGATTTAATTGGACAACTACATTACTTGTTAGGAAAATAGATTAATTAAGTTAACAATTACAAAAGCTCAAGTTATTTAATCTAGTTTACGTTATCCCTAATGATTGGACACCATTAGTGCCACAAATGAATCCAAACTCAACGATAACGTATGGCATTCAAGATTCTAGCAATGGGTTGATACATAAACAATCTAACAACGAGAATAATGATCATTCATATATGAAAAACCAAATTTATAAATATAGGATAACATAATCAATCCCTAAAGAGAGAAAGAACAACAAACACAATGAGAGATATGTTTAACAGTGTTCTTTGGAGTTGATATCACCTCTAAACTAGTGTTAGAAGCCTAACCCTCCATAAGTCTCCAAAGGATAAGAGGTTTGCCCCTTCTCCTCTTAAAAAACTGAGACTTCACTCCTCAAAACAATTTATCCTTGTTTCTACTATCAATATGTTCTATTTATAATGAAAACTAGGGTTTGGGTACAACTGTCCAAAAGTCACTGGTGTGACTTGATGACTCATGGTAGTGAATGGCCTAGTTCAGGCTCAGAACTGTGACCCTCCCTTGTATAGGCATCCATGTGAGTCATGGTCGTGACAACTTGAGTCACACCCATACAAGTAAGTCACGACCGTGCAACATTGAGTCATGCCCTGCTGTGACTTGATAGTCATGGTCGTGAGCATGCACTACACCAATTACAATTCATGTTTTTTCATTTTCTTGTCTTCTCTTTGCTCTAATTCTTCTTCTTCTTGTTCCATGAATACAAGTGAGTGTGAATCTCAAGAAGACGACTCAAAGATTGTGTTTTCGACTCACTTTAGCTATTTCGCTTCCGAATTGTACCTAAAACCAAATATGAACTAAAGTGAATGTCTTAGGCATTTCATAGCACTAATCACTGAGTTTTATGGAAAAAAATGTATAATCAATTAAGTACATATAAAAAATTGTTTAATATAAAGGGGGATTTTGATTTTCATTTCCTTGTATCAATTGTTACTTCTATGGATAAGTGATCCAAGCATAAAAAGATATGAAAAAAAAATCATTCTATTGGAGAATTTGTAAGCCTTTAGGGATTAACAAAGCCCTATTTAATGTTTTCTTATAGAGTCAACTCCCGTCTTGCTTGTTACTCCATGTAAAATAAGCACCTTTAAGCCTTAAATCTAATAAGTTTACAACATTGAGGTAGTTCGACATCACTCCATTTCTTAGCTTGTTAGTTATCTTGTCATCTTTTACCCTTTGAGCAAGTATGATGCTATTGAAATCACCTAAGTGCAATCTAAAGAGCACTTATTGAGGTGCTCAAAGATTAGAGATTATTCCATAAATAATTCTTAAAAACCTCATGATTATCCCTATAGATAAAGTAATTCCACGATAGCGTGGATCGAATTTGATGTCACCATTAGGTGAATGAATTAATCTTTAATAGTGGTTTGATGAACCTTGATCATATGTGGATTACATGCTACTATGATGTTCATCATAATGAGCTTAGTGGTTTAAATTGACTTCCCAGCTCTTATCAAACAACTAAGGGGGTGTTTGATTTGAGCACGAGATTAGCTATGGATATGGGCATAATAGTAGAAGGGGATGGAGATGGGTATGAAAAATTAAAAAATGATGTTTGGTTTGTAATTTGGGAGATCGTAAGGAATTGAGAGGCGATAAGGTAGGATGGGAGATCGTAAGGAATTGAGAGGCGATAAGGATGTAAAAAGGATGGTAGGGCAAAGGCTGGGGATAAAAGAGTAAAAAATAAACATGATAAAAACTTAGATTGGAATGAAAACTCGATACCCACCCCCTTGGTGGGTTTAGTAGATTCTCAAATTTAATGGGATAAATCCATTCCCTTGAAATTGAAAACCCCAAAACAAACACTATTTTTTACAATTATTCCATTCTTTCGTTCCCAAACCCTTAAACCAAATGCCCCCTAAATGCATTTGTGAAGCTGATTGTCGTCTTTTATTTTTGCTTCCTATAGTCTTATCAAAGGAGGTCTCTATTGACCAAGTTTTATATATAATATAACTCTCAATACCCGTAAGTATATAACTTGTAACTTGTAGTATCGAAAGGTATTGATTTCACGAGGAACTAGTTAAAACGAGTTGAACTTAACTTTGTCTAAGGTAATAAAATATGATATGAGTGAAAAAATAACAAAAATTAAAGCAATTAAATAAAATCAAGCAAAAAACGAATCATAGGTGAGATGTCAATTTAATATAAGGTTTATCAAGGATGAATACATTGGATTTATTCTTTCATTATTTTATTCTCTTAACAATTATTGATCCAATTATATGTCGATCCTAGATTTTCTAAGGGCCTGATTACTCTCTCTCAAGAACTAACCAATTAGCCCTAATTGAATAAGAAAATTCCAGATTTTGTAACCTCTTGATTCATAAAACTTTCCAAATGTTTCAATTAATTTCGAAGCTATCTAGTGGATAATCAATTTCTCACACAAGATCTCTCTTCGAATGATTGTTGATTTGTTAATCGCGTGACTTATTAAACTACTAACTCTCGTTGCACAATTTAATTAGATTACTTTTAACTAACTCTCTCGATTTTTTGTCAAAGTATATACATGCACAATTAACACAACACTAAAATGTTATATTGAATCAACAAAGATCAAAGTCACAAAATAACTACAAAATAAACCCTAATATGAAAATTAGAACATCATGAATGTAATAGACATATGGAATTTCAGTTTATGGATCAAGTATGATGAAAATAACAAAAGGGAACAAAAACTCTATTCGGACTTTGATATGGAAAGCTGGAAATCTTGACTTCATCGATCTTCCTTGTTTGATCCACTTTTGCAAGATGGCAGCCACAATTTTGAGACTTCATAAGGTTTGTAAATTGTCTTAGATGGTCTTGGGGTGTAACTAGGGTTTTTAACCTTTAATCGGTTCCAAAAATGCCCCAAAACCTAAAACAGATGGGAAAAGTCGCGCTTAGGAAGCCTCCATCATGATCATGACTCAATGAATTTGCTCTCTATCACTATTGTGCATGTGAAGTCATGATCATGACTCTAGGTAAATCACTTCTATCACGACCGTGACATGGGAGTTACGATCGTGACCACGTTCAAATCTATTGTTTTTCACCTGTCTGATTTCCAACACTAACAAACACATCAAACATCTTAAGAAACATATAAATAAGAATGAAAACATGCTCTAAACCATACAAACATTTATAATATAAATAAATACTCACATTAACATAATTCTAAGTCTATTCATGCAACAATCATCTAATAAACACACTAAAATATCTATCAAAACATAGTATAAATTGCACCTATCGGTCTCTTTTATAGTAGATAGTCTTTAATAATTTGTTATAACATTCTAATAATTTGTTATAACATTCCATGCTTTGATCATAAAAGTGAATTAAGGGCTGGAGCCCTTTATTCCTTTTTTGGGCCTCTTTTTTTAACCATTATAATTATAATTGGATCACTTTCCATTTCATCTTACCCCATTGAGATAAATTGACTTGCTTCATTTTTCTACTGAGAAGGATTGACTTGCTTCATTTATCCTTTCTTTTAAGGGCTCCATACGTTCTACCATGCAGGATCTATTCTCCTCTAAGTGTCTTAGCTATAATTGGTTCCTGATCTACTAGCTGAACCAAGATGTTCCCAGGGTCATCTAAAGACCTATCTTCTCGTTGCATTGGGGTATTAAGAACTTTAACAGTCTCATTCATCGTCACTTAGAGCAACAAAATTTCTAGTAGATGTTCCTTTTGTGGAAGTTCCTTCTCTAATATGAGAATCATACTTCTATTTTCTATCAGTAATGGTGGGCTTCCCATTTCTCTCGGGGAATGGGGAGACTTCCATTGGTATGAAAGTCTTATTTCTAACTCCATCAGTCCACTCTCCTCATTTAACCTCTTTAGTTTCGAGAGTTTCAGGTAACTTTTGAACCATTCCCACCTCCTTGCAGATTGTCACGAAACATATTCTTCTTAACCTTATTATATTTTCATTTAAGCAGATTGGCTTCTCCATGGAGCTTGCCAGGTAACTCGAGCTTATTGTAGGTCAGTATTCAAGGAGTATATTGTGAAAATTAAGTCATATTGGTACGCTTTCCATTTAGTTCTTATCTAATGTCATTCTAAGCCTCCATTTTTGAACTGGTAATGGATTGCCTTGGACTTGAACCGTCTCTAAGATCTTTTACATACGAGCCTCTGCTTTAATGAAGAAATCCTCCTCAGTCGATGAGTATTTTGTCAAGACTAAGCTTAATCCAATTAGCTTTCGCCCATCTATGCACACGAGGGAAATGGTCTTTCGCTACTGGTTTAAGGCTTGAGGCAGGGCCTCTTGCTTAAGGGGCCAAATAGTTCTCATAATCCAAACTGTTCTCAGGAACTGAAGGAAGCGAAACAGAACTTCGATTTTTACTTTGGTATGAGTGGGGATTGCGGGAGGAGGTTTTAGATTGCAATGCCATGAATCTAGTGTGAGGTTGAGACTAGCTTCCAGGTACTAGGGGGGTAAAGGAGTTGGAATGAGTACACGAATTTAGGGAAAAGAAAAAGAAAACATGAATTATCTACTGCAAAAGAAAAAGAAAACATGAAGCAAACTAGGGAAAGGGATCCTTTCATTGTGCTTTCACCATACTTTTTCCCCAACTCCTTGCAACAAAGAACATTTTTCGCCCCACCATTATCAACATACACGAAATGTAAGATTTAACTCCCAGAATTCACTAGTGAGCAACTCATATCGAAGTTAAAATACCCATTCTACTCAGAAATATAACAAACTGGGCCAGTCACGACTTATGTTAACCGACAGGTTTTCGGTCATTTTATTGAACCAGGTGAACTGGTATATCCCCTTCAGTTTTTAATCACTACCAAAAGCAAAATTCCATCTGACCTTAAATTATCAATTAATTATTTTTTTGGAGCCTAATCAATAAGCAAGTCGTGAGCCGAATAAATCAGCCAACAGCTCTATTCCATACTACTCCATGTATACTACCAACAACGCAAGAATAGTTGCTAGGTACATTTTGAATTAATTTGTGCTTGTTTCATGGCCTTATTCGAAAACCAAGTTCATGATTCAACAGGCACCACACAAGGGAGGATTGATACGATAAAAACATTAGGTAATTTATCTGCCCATTTGATTCTCTACGTGTAGATCTTCCGAGGTCAATCTAAGGAGGAAAAATCCTCCCAGAATTTGGCTTACATCGTTTCTCATGTAAGCGTCCAATTCACAAATTCTCTTAACCGTTCTACTTTCTTTAGCAAGTCAAGATTATAGAACCAGAAAATATTGATGACAAAAGTACCCATTTCCTGAAAAATAATCAAATCTATAACTCTACTACTGAGTCAATCTTCTAGAGCCACCTAATGGCAATCCAAATGCTTTCGTCCTTTAAACTACATGTAATCGAATGCAAAATTCTCTGTAATTGTAATCAATAGATACTAGCACCACGCAGACAAAAGAGAAGTCCAACTCATAATTGCTAGCACACAGCAGCTAATTGATGGCATTCACCTACAGGAGGCTGGAGAAGTTAGTGGTAGAGAGACTGCATGAAGATAAAACTGTTGAGAACATTACTTGGAATCATGGTCGAAGTGAGCATACAGCTTCTGGTTTTTACAAAAACTAACCCATAACTCATGCTTGAAAACCTACTAGACAAGCTACTATGTTTCAAGAACCCTCTATCAATTCAACCAATCCCGAGAGCAACAGCTTTAGGAATTTAATTAATGATTGCCTTCAATATATTCAACTAATGGGGTCCAAATGGAATGATATGCTCCTTAAAATAGTAAACATTGTTAAACAAGACAACTCGAGAACACAAAAACTACTTTTGTGGTGTTATTTATTTATTTATTTTGGGTAAAACGGCGTTATTTATTTGGTGGATATGGGTGCCACGGGGTTATACTGCGGACTGCAGACTCGTCATTATATCACTTGACCCAGCAGAAAAAGTCAAGAGATTCGTCTGAAATCTAAACAAATCATTCCAAATGTCACCCAAATTATAATTCTAAATGTCAAGAAACATACATGTTCTCAATTTTCCAAATCCATTGTTCAATCATTAATTGAAAAAATTAGTCTGTTTTTCCTTTGGCAATCAGGAGATCATAAGCTCGTCAAAATTTAAGAAATGATCAAATTCAGGGTAGAGCTCTCAAACCGAATCAGTTAGTTTTAGGATCGGGCATGGGGAACAAGCCAGCACCGGCGGCTCCACGCGGCGGCGAGAAACCTAGAAACTTCTGGAGATTCGTACGGATGCTAATCGAGCAAAGGAAATACAAGAACGCCATGGAACAATCCGTGGAGTCGTCGCCTTGCAATCCTCTGTGACTCATCTTCATCACGATCCCGATCGGCTTGAAAGGCAACTTGGCCACAACTTTGCCTTCGAAGAGCGAGTTTAGCAGTCCAAACACGATAAAGAGAACCAGAGCCACGACGGCACCGGATTTGAACTTGAAGAGAGAAAGGTCGCGGCTTGTCTCCTTGAGAGACGTCTCCACCCGATCAATTTTCTTGGTCTTGGACTTCTTGCTGGTGATCTTTGTGGTCTCAGTCTTCATGGTCTCGAGCTTCTTCGAGGCCTTGTCGATTGAGGACTTTAGGGATTTGTACGAACTTGTACGGTAGATTAGGATCCATGAAATGGCCTCGCAGACCACGGCAGTGCAGACCGAGATACCGAGTACCGTTAGGCTATCGGAATACTTGAAGGATGAAAGGAACTGGTGACTTGCCATCGAAGACAGTGTTTCGGTAGGAGAGCAAACGAGGGGAAATTTGGAGGCCGAAAAGAAAAATGTGCCGATGAGGCTTTGTTGGCTGTGCCTGGAATGACTAAATTGTATAATTAATTAATTAAGTTGTATAATTAATTAATTATTCCAAATAACCCAAGTGACAAGTGAAAATTTGACTGCTGGACATTTAGGATTTGGTATTATAATCTTTCGCTAGGTCTTTTGGGAGCTCAGTCTTATCGAAGTCATCAAGTAATGCTTGGGTTTGCCCAATATTGTAAGTTCAAATCTCAAAAAAATAATATGAGAATGGAACTATACTGAAGTGTGAGTAACCCTCACACTAAGTGCTTAGTGGGCTCCAATTGTTGATGAAGGTTGGAGCGTTGAGTATATTTAAGATTTGGTATTACAATCCTTCACAAGTCCTTTTAGGAGGCTTACTGAATATTTAAGATTTAGTATTACAACCCTTTACAAGACTTTTTGGGGGACTCAGTAGTATTAGAGCCATCAGGTAACGCTTGGGTTTGCCTAAAAACGTGAGTTCGAATCTCAGAAAAACAACATGGGAATGGAGCCATAGTGAGATGTGAGTAACCCTCACACTGAGTGCCCAATGGGCCCCAACTACTGACGCAGGTTAGACCAGGAGATATATTTAGGATTTGGTATTACAACCGTTCACAAAGCCTTTTGGGAGGCTTAGCGGTAATATTGTATCTCAGTACAGATTTAGTAAGTAGGAAGAGAACCATAAGATATGAAAATACTTTCTAACGACTGTGTTCCTTTATCTTCAAGTTTGTCTATGTCTAGTTTACCTTCTTGTGTAAAGCAAGTTGTCTAATAAAATAGAAAACCTAGTAGAAATTACTCATGTTCCTGTAGAAAACTGTGTTTGTGAGTCTTCTTTATCTTTGTCGAGTCCGTACAGTATATATTCTCGTAATCGTTCTTGGATAAGGAGTATACGTATTATCTTATCTACCTCTCATCCTAAAGTGAAAGAAATCATTCAGAGTTCCAAATTGGAATTGTGTGATCTCAGATCTACAACAGTAGAACAATACATGAGGCTTGAAATGCTAAAGGAGTTGATCTCTCTTTAGAGAGAACACAATCATACACATTTCATGTAGGGGTTATACGCCTTGTTCTCATACTTCATGGATGAAAGGTAATACCTAATACACCTAGGATATCTCTTCTAGAAACTGCCTACACAACGTACCAAAATGTCTTAATTGATACTTTGCTGACTACTCTCAACAATGGAAGTGTCATACTGACAATAACTCCTGATTTCAACATTAGATTGGATGATCCCACTTTATCTGAACGACTGCAAGTTCAGATCCAGATCACTGGAGCATATTAATATCCTATAGTCATCATAACTGCTCTACATCACCAGATGATCTATAGTCTGTAGAATTATGCTTTGGACCTCAATTTTCCAAATTATACTTCGGATCCTCTTTACATGGTTGTTGATCGTTTTAATGATCAAACTACTATTCTCCAGATCTCGAAGCAACTCCTAGCAATGGAGCTTGAAAAATTGATGCTAACTGAATGGATCACTAACTACCAAAAGGTGTTTCACTCGCCTCATTGACACTCTTTTCATACAACAGCTCCTCCGATTCTGAAGATGTTAAAGGATGGAACTGTTAAGTCCATCTATGCAAAGCCCAATGAAGATCCAACTGGTCCATCTACTTCTAGGGCTGTTCTTATGATCCAACCCATATTTTCACATGCGGAAGGTAAATCTAGTCCTCCAATTCATTATTTCAAATCTAATAGAGATCTATTTATATTAGTCATCATTGTGGACATTTTGTATGGAATGTTGACCCATCTATGTGCGAACCTGATTGTAAAGTTTGTCTTAATCCTGAATCAGATAGTGACGATGATGATGATCGTTATAGATGACGAAGGAGGAAGAAAAAGTCTAAAAATCGTTGTATTCCTTCGACACAATATCATCCATACAAGGATGATTCAGATCCAGATAATTCTAGTAACTTTATTGGTCTAACTATTGAAAGATCTAGACCTACATCTCTTCATGAGATGCTGAAATCCTCTAGCTGTTACACAAAGCCAGCAGTTCTTGTTATGACTCCTACTCCTATTCCGTGCATGATGGCGCTACCATCATATGAAGAAGACTTTCCTTCACTACACAAGAGTACTGATGAATCAATGAGAGTTATCTCTAGCCTGTATATCCGAGCCTCAGGAATAACTTCACAAGGAACACTTATCTCTAATCCCTTAGATGAAGTTCTGAACTGGCAAACACATAATGCAGCAGCATAAAACAAAGTTCTTAGAAGAATTGATTCTAAGATAGATGGAATCAGTCAACAAACTCATGTTACTCATCACAAAGTTGATGTCGTCTCTAAGCAGCTCCAACAAATGTATCAATCTTACAAAGCTCAGATCAAACAACTTAATGCTGAACTTCGGCAATACATTGATATACATTATGTTGGACCTGATTTCGACATCAAATGTAGAGAAATCGAGAAGATACAAGGAATTGTGGGACAAATAGAAGCTAATAAGCACTATGCACAATCTAAAGCTGAATATGGTTAGTCCTCCTCAATATTTCCAAATACATAGCCAGTGTATGCTTCTCTTATATATCAAAAGTATCTAGAAGGAACTGACTATTCAATGCTATTCAAGTTCAATTATCCTTTGATTAGGAAGTACATACATCCTCAGGCAACTTAAGTTCAAGCAAAGCCGAAAAAGACGAAATCTAACCCTAAGCTTGAAAAGATTCTTATACACAAAAACTAAACTAGTTAACCAGTAGGGTAAACCATTACAGATCCACACTCCTCCTGCTTCTCCACCGAAGTTGCAACCTTCCACCTTTACTGGGAAGGATAAAGCACCTCTCATATAGTTCATAGCAACTCTTATGCTTACACAAGCTGCAGAAAATTCCTAGTCTCAAACAGATAAGTCTAAAACTTGGTGCAGAAACTCCTCATATGAAGTCTCTGAACTAACCTCTGAAGTCTCTGCAACAATTTCTAAATTATCATTTGAACAGATCTCTGAACTGTCCTCTGATTCTTCAGTCCAGCTAACTGATCTATCAGACTTAACACAAGTTATGATGAATATGCCTAAACCAACTGAAGTTGAACCTGAAATTAATAAAGCGGAATCCACAAGTACTGAACCTTTCAGACCTGAACCAGCATCATAAGCTCAACCAGCTGCATAGACTACTTCACTGACCAAGCCTACTTCAGGACCTTGGTTTACTTTTGATGATCTTCCACCAAATAAATGGAGAGATGGACTATATGAATTCGGTGCATGGATAGATCTTCAACTGTCCAAACCTAATAATCCTTTATCGGATATTTTCTCTAAATTTACTTTTCATTTTATTGGTACTTTGTGAGAATGGTGTCAAAGTATAGGCGGATATCAATGACTTCAGTACCTCCAAGTCACTAGATCCGGAGCTCTTCTTGGAATAATTCATAAGTAATTTACTTGTGACTTTCAACTAATTGATAAATAGATCCGTCATGAGTATTTTGCAATAAAATATTGTTCACTCGACAAGTGTGATATCTAGAAGCATTACAAGCGTATGATGGAAAGGTACTATCTTTTGAATGGACGAAATGATGTTAATCTTTGATATACTTTTATTTCATCCCTTCTAGATCAATTGCAACCAGATTTACAAAGGACTATAATTTTTTTGCAACGAGATATGACTAATATATCTCTTGGAGAAATCTACCAGCTTACTCTAGCTTCTCTTGATAAGTTGTGTGATCAACATACCTTATTCAAGAAGATCGTTAAAGGTGGTCCAACTCTCAAACTGGCTTTCAAGAAGCCTTATCTTAAGATTAAGTGCAAAGATTAGAAGAAATGTGATTGTAGCAACAAGAAGAAAGATTATTACAGATAAGCCTATCATAGAAGAAAGTTCCGCAGATAAATGAAAGGCTACAATCCTTGAAGAAAAACGTATGTGAGAAAAGATGGAACAAAAAGAAAGTCTATTCGATTCTTCAAGAAAAGATCCCATCCTTCTCAGAAAACTGAACGATGTTTTCTCTATAGACAAATAGGTCATTTTGCATGCATATATCCTCACAAAAGCAAGAAAGATATCAAGTTATTGAAGCAAATGCAATCCGTTTTGCCTATTCATCCTTCTAATAACTTTGAAGACGTTATTGAGGAATAATCAACTGAAGATGATTCTCTATACAAAGTTTGTTGTCTCTGTTATGACCTCTGAAGAAGAATCATCAGATGATTCTCTATACATGCTACAACAGCAGACCTGTACGAAATTGTATCATACTCTAGTTCAAAGACCATACGTCTAAATCTAACTCTTTTTACAAGATAAATATGATAGACCTATCAAAGCTATTGGGTTTATGGATACTAGATCCAGTCGTACGATCATGAAGCCCAACATATTATCCTCTGAGTCATGGAAATCACATGATGAATACTTTACAGTTGCAAATGGTAATTCATTTAAAATCAGGATTATTACAATGAGAAAGATTGGAATTCGATTCTTTCCACAATGTATAATTTGGACTAAAGTACCTAGAAGCAATATACGTGGCCCAGATATTCTCATTGACGTGAATGTATACAATAAAGCCTCAGCTTTATAGATCCTACCCACAGGCCTCAGGTATCGATTATTTTTTAGTCCATACTGTTGGCCCCCAGATATTTTTTCTTTAGTTAAGCATGATTTAAATAATTATAAGGCTTGGATAAGTGAATTTTTGGGAGTTAATTAATTAATTAATTTATTTATTTATGTCTATGTTAGTAGAATTCATTTCTTGGGTTAGTTGAATTAAAGGTAGTAAAAATTCATAAAAGGGTATTTTGGCTGGTTTACTTAAGGTTATAAGCACTAAGACATTAAAGGAAGGGCAAGGTGGACTTTTCTCATTCATTAAGGGTAAAATGGGAAAGGAAAGTGTTGTTTTGTGCTTGAGAAGAATAAAAACGTGGAATAGGTGAAGGAAGAAGTGATATACGAAAATCAAAGTGAGAAAGAGAGGTTTCGGTGAAGTTGAGAAAAGAATAGAGTTTTGGGCTAGGTTACATCTTTTCTTAGTCTTAAAGAGTGAGTTTGAGGTTGCTCAAGAAGGGAAAAAGAAAGAGGAAGGGAAGAGCTTTCATTAGAGCCAAGAAAATCATTGTTTGGTGAAGATTCAAGGTAAGTTGATGTTTAATCTTTTGGATTTTTGGATGAGTTTTGGTTCAAAGAGCTTAGGAAATGCATGGGTATAAGTATTCTAGGATTAATTTTAAAAGAAAAACAGTGTTCAATATATATTTCATGTACAGAAGCTACATATATATACACGTTTACAATGGGGAACTTCCTCTAATCTTGGAGAGAATCAGCCTATAATATTGGAGGAAGTTAATGCTGATAAATACAATTCAAATGATGAAATCCTTAACTTATTTAGATTGATCCTTATCAATTTGCTGACTGGAATCCTTATCATCTCCCCGCAAGGTGGACTGTCTTCTAGAGAGGCCAATCTTGTCACGCAAGCGATTGAACGCCGTCCGAGACAGTGGTTTTGTAAGAGCATCTGCCAACTGATCCTTGGAAGAAACAGGACTCGCACGTAAAGCACCCGATTGAACCCGCTCCCGAATGAAGTGATAATCAATGTCGACATGTTTCATCTGTGAATGAAAGATAGGATTGGAACATAGTTGTGTTGCACCGATATTATCGCAATAAATAACCAAGGCAGATGGGACAGTAATACCAAGGTCTGTCAAAAGATTACACAACCAACTGAGTTCTGCGGCTGTTGATGCAATCGATCGATATTCTGCTTCGGTGGAAGAGCGCACCACAGTGCACTGCTTTCTTAAGCTCCAAGAAACAAGTGTGCCACCGAAGTAAATAAGGTAAGCTCCAGTGGATGTAAAGTCACCGGGATTGCCCCCCCAGTCAGCGTCGGAGAAGCCATGTAGAGTCAAGGACCGTGAAGGATGGATTAGCAGGCCAAGGTCGAGTGTACCACGTACATAGCGTAGAAGCCGCTTCACAGCATTCCAATTGACATCAGAGGGTTTGTGCATGAATTGTGACAGTCTATTGATAGCATAAGAAATATCAGGACGGGTCAATGTTAAGTATTGCAATCCTCCAAGAATAGACCTGTAAGTCGAGGCATCCTGAAGCTGAGCACCAGCTGAGAGTGTGAGTGTTTTGTCCACTGCCATTGGAGTTGAGATGGGCTTGGATTCAAGCATGTTGTATTTTTTGAGTAGGTCAATCATATACTTCCGTTGTGATAGAAGGAGACCATGCGGACTGTGGATAACCTCGAAGCCAAGAAAATATGAGAGAAGGCCAAGGTCTTTGAGGGAGAAGTGGCTGGCTAGGGCATGGACAAATTGATGAAGAGTAGCCGTATCTGGTCCTGTAAGAATAATGTCATCGACATACAAGAGAATAAAGATAACACTATTGTCATGATGATATACAAAGAGAGACGTGTCCGCATGAGACTTATGAAAGCCATAGTGAAGAAGGAAGCCCCGAAATTCAGAGTACCATGCCCTTGGCGCCTGTTTAAGACTATAGAGTGCTTTGTGCAACTTAAAAACATAGGTCGGATGGTCCTAATCAACAAAACCCAGTGGATGGGTCATGTACACATCTTCCATAAGTCTACCTTGAAGAAAGGCGTTATGCACATCAAGCTGCCGGAGCTTCCAACCATGACTGACGGCAATAGTGAGAACTAGCCGAATAGTAATGGCTTTAATGACAGGGCTGAAAGTATCGAAGAAGTCAACTCCAGGGTGTTGATGGAAGCCCTTAGCAACTAAACGCGCCTTGTACCTGTCAACAGAGCCATCAGAGCGTCGTTTAGTACGAAAAACCCATTTACAATCTACTAAATTGGAAGCCTCATTAGATAGAACGAGAGACCAGGTGCCATTTCGAATTAGGACGTCAAATTCTTCGGACATGGCAAAACGGCATTTAGGGTCACGAAGAGCTTGAGTATGTGTGGTGGGTTCAAGATCAGAGGAAGACGTTAATTGAGAGCATAGGAGGTATTTTGGGTTAGGGTTTCGGATATTGTCCTTGCCTCTTGTAACCATATGGTGAGTATTGGCTGGAGGAGGTGTAGGATCGGAGGAAGGACTGATTGAGGAGGGGAGGCGTGCGAATGGAGGAGGTGTTATGATCAGTGAGGGAAGAAGTATGATCAAGTGAGGATGGTGTGGGAGTAGATGGAGTGGGGGAATGATCGTTAGGAAGAGGGGAGGAGCTAGAGTTAGTTGGACTGGTAGAATGGTAAGGAAGATAGCTAATGGGAGGAAGCCAGGAGGGTATGTTGTTAGATGAGAGCCGATCAAGAGCAGGAGATTGTGTAGCAAATGGAAAGGAATTTTCAGCAAAGATTACATGTCTAGAGAAGAACATGCGAGAGGTGGAGATATCTAGGCAATAATAGGTGCTTTGGGTGGTAGAGTATCCCATAAACACACAAGGTCGAGAGTGAGGAGTTAATTTGTGGGTGGCATACGGGCAGAGCCAGGGGTAACACAAACACCCAAATACCCGAAGGTTTGAGTAATTAGGTGTTGTTTGAAATAAACGGAGGTATGGCGAGTCCATAGAGAGAGTTGGGGTGGGCATTCTATTGATTAAGTAGACGGCGGTGGTGAAGGCATGATTCCAGTATATAAGAGGCATGGAGGAATGAGAGAGGAGAGCAAGTCTAGTTTCGACAATATGACGATGCCTCCTTTCAGACATGCCATTATGCTCAGGAGTGTGAGGCGGCGTAGTATAGTGTGTGATGCCTGAAGAGGAAAGAATATCAGTGAGTCCAAGAAATTCACCGCCATTGTCGGAATAAAATATTTTGATGGACAAATTAAAGAAACGCTCAACTAGAGATTTAAATCGGGAGAATACGTCACGAACATGTGATTTTTGTTTGAGTGGATAATACCAAATATATCTAGTAAAATGGTCAACAAAGATGAGATAATACTTGAAACCATCATAAGAGTAAATTGGAGATGTCCATACATCTGAAAAAAATTATTTCCAAAGGTTTATTGGATTTTAAACTAGAAATCATGAAAGGTAGTTTGTGGCTTTTGCTGCATTGACAAGCATTGCACACGGCTTTAGGAGGGACGAACGAACTAGAAAGCTGAAGGTAGAGAGCACATGATGGGCTATATCCGGCGTCGGATGTCCAAGACAGCTATGCCAGTCGAGAGAAGAGACCGAACTAGTGGTAGACAGTGCTGTGGCAAGGGAGGATGAATAAGACAGGGTCGAAGCTGAAGAAAAGGCAGAGGGCCATGGATAGAGTCCGTTGTTAGAACGACCCTTCAGGAGTGGATGTCCCTTTTCCCGATCCTTCACAATAAAAAAATCATGTGAGAATTCAACATTAGCATCATTGGATTCACAAAACTTTGAAACAGAGATGAGATTTTTATGAATTTTTAGAACATGAAGAACGTTATTGACAAGGAAGGTACGAGAGGGAGTAGGGAGTATAGTGGAACCCATATTCGAAATGGTTAACCCGGAGCTGTCTCCAATGAGGAACTCTTCGTTGGTAGGGTGGGGGGCATGAAGGGAGAGATTCTGCAAGTCCACCGTGGCATGGTGTGTAGCATTGCAGTCCATGGTCCATGAAGAATCTACCGAAGGAGGTTAAGCCACATAGTTAGCTGATGGTTACCATGGAGTATTGGGACGAGATGCTGGAGGATGGTGAGCAGAAGGACGAAATTGAGTAGCATGTTGCTGATTAAAAAATCACCCGTATTGAGGGCATGTTGTGACTCGATGCCCTTGATTGCCACATCCTTAGCAGTGTCCTAGATAAGGACGTGGAGCAGGACGAGGGCCAGACGAACGTAGACAGTGGCGATAAGAAGGAGTGCCAGATGCTGAATTTGCAGTGAATAGAGGAGAAGGGCACCACTGCTTACTTTTGGAAGGACCAGTGACCGCATATGTTGTAGTTGGAAGAGAAGCAACAGAGAGGAGCTGGTGAGCACGAATAGCAACTTCCTTATTGAGCAGTTTTTCATGGAGGACAGCGAATGAAATCGGATCGTCACGAGCGTGAACAACCTCAACGATGGTGTGATATTCGGGATTTAACCCATCAAGGATCTTATCAGTTAAATCCTCTTCGAAAATGGGAGCACCAAGAAGGGCCAATTCATCTACCTTGGTGCGAATGAAATTAAGATACTCGGTTATGGATTTATTGCCTTGTTTTGGCTTTTTGATAGTAGCCTTTAGTTGTTTGATGTGGCCTCGTGATGCCGAGGCATATGTCTGAGCAAGAGTGTCCCATATTTCTTTGGAAGTCATCGCCCGATTGACTGTGGAAGTGACAGTATGATGCAACGTTGTAATAAGTGTTGAGAAAATAAGTTAATCTTGCCAGACCCAGAGTCGTAACTGGGGTTGGCAACAGTTTGTCCATCAACGAGAATGGACTGGGGTGGAGCAGGAAGTGATCCGTCAATGTAGCCTATCAAATTAATACCACGAAGTAGAGACTGCAGTTGAAGTTTCCATGTGAGGTGATTGTTCATGTGCAACTTCATTGTTGATTGAGCTGCAACATTCAAGACAATGATGGGAGTAGCAGGGTCTGCTGGGTTGGGAAGGAGAGGAGCGGACAAAAGAGACTGACTGGAGTTAGAAGATTGGACTGGGGGTGACATTGTTAGGAATAGAAGCAAGGAAGCGTTTGAAAAAATAGGACCGAGGGCTCTGATACCATAAAAGAAAAACAGTGTTTAATATATATTTCATGTACATAAGCTACATATATATGCACGTTTACAATGGGGAACTTCCTATAATCTTGGAGAGAATCAGCCTATAATATTGGAGGAAGTTAATGCTAATAATAACAATTCAAATGATGAAATCCTTAACTTATTTAGATTGATCCTTATCAATTTGCTGATTGGAATCCTTATCAAATTTCATACATAGGTTTCTTTGGGTTTTCCAATTGGAATGCATTTTTTAATGGAATTTTTGTCAATGTTGAAGGGAGGCAAGAAAGGCAAGAGGAGCTAGAGGAGGGACATCCTTGACCAAGTTTTCAAGGAAGGAAATTAAAGTGGGTGACATTTTTATAGTTGAGTCAATAAGCTATTAAAGTTTCTTTCAAATAAATGGAATTAAATGATTTCCAAC
>JAOQMS010000004.1:27854311-27871885 GCA_027563885.1 Erythroxylum longipes
AACATTAACATAATGATTAACTCCACAACATAAATCCATAAAGATCTCATAATTAATTTAAATCATGCTTATTCATCGAGAAATAAAATTTGGGGGCCAACACTTCATGATGCTAAATTATAGCATTTCTGGTCTTTATCTGCTTTGTATGATTGTTTAATTTCATTATCACCTCTTCATGTCTATCATCACCGCTCTGATCTTGCCAATGCTAACTCACTTTTGTGGACATTTTTAGAATGGTTTCCACCACTCTCTAAATGGCGTATTGACATATCTCAAATTCGAACACATCATCATCTATGGGACACTGCATTTTGTACACACGGAATCACATTCAACACTGGCAAACTACCCTTGATTGGTCTACAGAATCTACATAACTAATGGAATAATTACATTCTTTCTTAGATCAACTCAACTAGTTCCTAAACTCAGCTCTCAACTAGTTCCTGAACTCATCTCCTTCAAATATATGTACATCTCTTGGTCCATACTTTGGGGAGTCTTCTCTACTTGCACCAATTATTCCCCCATCAATTGACCAATGGACATCAGTGAATCTCTCTAATATTATTAATATTTGAGCTAGTGAAGTTCCCTATCCAGCGTATCGCCACACTACAGTTTCAAGTAGACCATTTAGTCTTGTTCAAGAGCCTATTTAAGAGTCCATTTCTAGCCTAGGACTTGCTCAATGGACTACAACTAACATCGGCCATATTCTTGAACAGATTGAAACTGACATGGCCTTAACGAATGATGATCATGATCTCACTTTATCACTTTAAAGTAGGACCCGTCTTCTTTTTAAAAGTTTGTCTTTTACTTTTGAGTCTTTTGATAAAGGAAAATCTTTGTGGCTCATAAACTACTATGCAAGATTTCTTCTTATAAAGTTACTGTTTTCTTTTAGAAAAGTATTTTACTTTTTTAAAGTAGCTTTGTAAAAGTGTAATGATTGTACTTTTCTTTTCTAAAGTTGTAAAGAGTGTCTCTAGGAAGATTTACGTTTATGACCTTTTCTTCACTTATAAAAACAAGGCTTCTCCTTCATTGTAAGTAGGTCGTATTACGATTGAATTAGAGTTTGACAATATGAATATGAGTTTGAGTGTTATACATTCTCTCTAAGTTCTCTCTCTCCTAAAAGCTTAAGTCTTGAGTGCATGTTATCTTCTATCTTAGTACAGAGACAAGTATGCTCTACACTCGCCTCTTATGAGGATCTTGTGTATCAGAAAGTCTAAGATAGCCCATGACTGTGCTTAAAACAATTCTGCTGAGAAATTAGAGTTTAATAGGGAAAGAGTGTAGGTACTGTTGAGGCTATTGTTTCAAAAGGGGAAAGAGAGTTATGAAAGTGTAAGGTTCCTACGAGGAAGGCTTGAGAGTTGTGTGCCCGTGGAGAGAAAGGGCTTTGTGTCTTACTATCATACCTATAACGCTTATTGATAGTAATAAGTTTCCCGTGTTGATCCACAATAGTCTACTAGACACTTCAGTACCTTTTTTTCTGACTTTGGTTAGTCGATGGTCTTCTTAAACGTGTTGTTTTAGCCCGTTGGTTGTCGTACTTTCCTTGTGTGCCGTTTGGGGTCCCCGGTGTGGTTAAATGTGTGGATGAAATGATATAGAAAAAAATAGGAACAAGTTAAGTGGAACAAAAGATCTGTTCTTTTGATTGGTATGATATCATTGACAAGTTTATTTATATTCCTTTTTTTAAACTCTTATTTTATATTTCAAAAATAAATACTTAAATTTAATAATTTTATTTAATTGGGTTTTAATGAAAAATTTACTCAATAAATGGTTCCTTTTTTAGTTTTATTAATTAGTATCTTTATCCATTAACATACACGAGTGATGAGTTGGCACTATAACAAAAAGGATACAAATTATTTCATGTAAGGTAAAGAGAGAACTTTTGTCTTAGCTAAAATACCAAGAATAAGATGCATAAGAAATCTACGCTTACGCATTTTAGGAAAAAAAGTTTAATTCACAACTTGGAGCTTGTGCCCACAATATCTTGAATTAGATCATGCATTTTAAATTCAAAGTTGTTCACCTCAATGTCAACCAGAGGTCCACAATTGCTAAGCAAAGATTTATTATCCATGCTAAAACCTATTTATACTTTATGGATAGCATTTTCCATAAGCATATCATTGAGAGCTTCGGGCACAACCTAGCCAAGACAAAATTATTTTCTATAGATTCACATGAAATGAGTCAAGGATGCATAAATGACCAGATATTTGCAAAAGCATCGGCATACATAAGATGGAAGTCAACAAAAGCAAATCCAAAACTAGAAAATCATGACGTTCCTCTTTAAAACAATTGGGAACATAATCTAGTAGATAATTATTAAGGTTTGCAAAAATTAAGCTTCCTTGTTTGTACGCTAAAATTGACAATCCTAAAAAAGCTTTAGGCACCAAAGAATTTGAAAAAAAAAGTTGAAGATGGAAAAGCACAAGTGCCTTTTTTTAATGAAATTCAAGTAAAATTTTGGGGTTTGGTCAATTTGAGATTCAAGTAAAATGATTTTCTTAATCTTTGAATCCTTTTTGAACATTATTAATGTTGGTTTATACTCTACAACAAGTAAGTTGATTTTAATTTTTTATATAATTATTTAAAGGCAATAGTTATCTTATGCATTAGAGATTCTATACACATTTATTATTTTTTAATTTCATATTAGGATTTGATCTTGACTTATTTTGTGATGATCATTTTTTATTTCGATACAATCTTATGGTGTTTTGATATTTGTGGTTGCTTATACTTCGACAATAAATCGAGAGAGTGAATCGAAAGTAATCTAATTAGGTTGGGTAACGAGAGTTAGCAGCCTAATAAGTCACACAAATATCAAATTGATATTCATAAGAAGAGAGATCTTGTGTGAAAACTTAATTATTCGATAGATCACTTAAGAACTAGTTGAAAACTTTAGGCTCTTTTGTGAATCGAGAGATTGCAAAATTTGAAATTTTGAAATCAATTGGAGTTGATCACTTTGGGTTAAATGATTAGGTCTTGAGAGAGAATAATCAAACCCTTTGGAAATCTAGAATTGACACCTAATTAAATCAGTGGTGGTTAAGGGAACAAAATAATTATAGAACTAATCCTAGGCTTTCATACTTGTTCATCCTTGTTTTATTATGGCAGCTCAATTATTAAGTGGTTAAGTGCTCAATTTTATTTGATTGTTTTAATTTCTGGTATTTTATTTTCATTCAAATCATATTTCACAACCTCAGACAAAGTTAGGTCCCCTTAATTTTAGCTATTTCCTCGTGGGATTGAAATCTTTAATACCAAAATTTACGATCTGTATACTTGCGGATATTAATGGTTTTATATTAGGTAAAATGTTCGTAAGGTTACACACGCTAAGTTTTAAAATTTATTAACCTTGGTAAATTTCACAAGCGCACGGGTCGTTCGCGTAGTACCTATTAATCTCATGAGGAGGTAAGCTAGTCTTAAAATCTAAGGTTGTACTAAACTACAATAATTCAAAATAAATAACTAATGCAGAAAATAAACCAACCAAATAATTAATTTCAAGAATTGAATTGAAGAAATCTAGACAAGAAAAAAAGTCATATAAACCAATCCCAAAACTAACCTAGAAACTATCGAGTCAGAGAAAGGGGGTTTTAATCCGAAATTAATGAAAATCTAATCAATTGTGCAATTATCAAATTAATGGGTCTAGACACTCCTAGGATGAATTACTTTCTCTCGAGTTATAATTCTTAACCCTAATTGATAATCCTTAATTTAAGTTATGGAATTGTGATCTCTCGATTTACATTCGAACCAAAACCTAAATTAGTTCTAAATTGTCTAATAACTAACCAGGAACCTATGCTTGATCTCTTGTTACACAATTCTACCAGTTTGATTCAATTCTTTACCTATCAAATCACCTAATTTTCATTAGCCCAATTTGATTATTTTCCCTCGGCTTACCCTCTCAGTCTATTGTCAAGTTATTATGAGTAGAATTAAATCACAATTAAATCAATAAAAAACATAATCAATCAAACTTTATTAATCTTAAAAATCAAAATCCTAAAAGTAAGTGTAAACAACTCAACATTCAATACAACCTATTCTCAACACCTATTTCAATTCTATACATAAATAAAATTGAAATAATTGGAAAATACGTCAGGAAAAGAATTACGGAGGAAACGACAGTGGGAAAACGCTTGTTTCAGGAAGTAAGTCGCGTTAAGCTTCTTCTCCGTGTTTCTCATCCTTTGTCTCCTTCCTCAATCTCTCGATTTCTCTCTAGTTTTTTTTTTGGAATTGAATGATGTGAAGGCTCTCGTTTTCAGACTTGCCAAGACTTCTCATCTGTCTCATAATGATGTATTTATACTTTGGACGCTTTAGGTTAAAGTCAGCGTCGAAATGGTCCGAAAAATCTTGCAACATTTGAGTTTTTGCTTCAACCCGATGCAGGCCACGATCATGGCCCAGCGCCTAAAGCTTTCTGTCATGATCGTGGCCCAATGTTCATGATCATGGCCTGAATGTAAGCTCTCTGTCACGACCGTGCCCTAAAGTGAATGATCGTGGCCTATGTTTTTGGCCCAAAACTCTTCGCAACTTCTCTGTTCTTCGCTTTTTACCCTAAAACACTAACAAACACATCACGGTACCTCAAAAATACAACAATTAAGCTCAAGGACGCATACTAACCTATGAAAAACACTTAAAAAACACACAAACTAACATAATTAAAACCTAAATACACACTCAACACTCAAATTCATACTAAATACATAACAATTTAAACCCTAAAACACAATGCAAATGATAACTATCAACATCCCTACAATTAAATGTTTGCTTGTCCTCAAGCAAACAAAACAACAAACATAACAAACACAACAAACACGAAGCACAAAATGCAAAAATGAGACAATGACTGCAACTTCACGAAATAAATTTAATCTTGAACACAATCCGATAAGTTATATCTAATCATTATCCTACAAAATCTATGTCTAAGGGCTTTGAACTAAATATACAAGTTAATCGGGATCTATGTTCTAATTCAATTACCCTTTTCAATTGTACACACACATTAATAATTATTTGGTCCTTCAGCCTTTGTAATTGCTCCTAAGTACATTTTCATGAAAATTCAAGTTTATTACACGTCTGGTAGGTTTTTATTAAGAACACACTTTTTTAAATATTTAAACACAAACTTAGTCTTTTACTCAAAGGCAAACATTAGTGATGAATGTCGATTCAGTAACTCAATAAACATTGGTAATGAATGTCGATTCGGTAACTTAACTAAGTCATTTATTAACAACTTGGTTGAAATGTCATTATAGCCTTTTGATGCGAAGGCATATATTTGTGATGCGTGTCGGTCCAATTACTCAGCTATTATCACGTTTTCAACTGGCTACTAGCTCTATTCATAACCCGAAGGTTAGTGAAATAGTAATTTATAAACAAAACATGTTTTGATGCCTACCTTGTTGTTTTTAGCTATTCGTTTTCATGAAAAATACTAGTTAAGCTACTTAAGTTAAAGGGTCTCAAATTATGAATGAAAGTGACAACTTCCAGGGTGCTAAATTAACACGAAGTCCTAATTAAGCTGTATATTTATCCAAAGACCCTAATTCACTAATTTACGAGATAATGATCATTCACAACCTACTAGACTATGTTCAAAATTAAAAAAATTTCACTTATCTAAGCCATTGACACATTCAAACAATTCACACAATGTAACTTAATAACTTTCATACAGTATGAAAAATCACGTTCAAAAGAAAAAAACATAGAATCCCTCCCTACCCTTGAACAACACATTGTCCTCAATGTGAGAAGGAGGCATACACAAGCATGTAAAACAAAAAAATAGACAGAATTTAAAGAAAACAGAAACAAATACAAACAACATAAAAATACAATAGAATTGAAGGCAAATTTAGAAAAAAAATGAATAGAAAGAAAAGATTGGGTTAAGTATAAATCCTATGGAGATGGAGGTGGTGACGGTGTTGCCCTGAGAGTTCACACGAGTCATTGAAAGTTTATTAAAAATAAATCTAACTACAACTATATTTTAAACAGTTTCTAAAACTGCTAATTTATAGTCCTTAGCTTGACCAATGCGCCCAGGAAACGTCGCTAATTATTTGGAGACAAGGAAATTACTTCCTTATCTTTGGGAATTGATCCAAAATAACGCTTGCACCGATGCCCCTTGACCTTAAAAGTCTCCTTGTTAGCATTTTCCAATTTGAGAGCTCCATGATTAAAGACTTGAATGACCGTAAATGGTCCACTCCATCTAGATTTCAACTTCCCTGGAAATAGCCTTAATCTTGAATTGTATAGCAGAACAGTGTCTCCTACTTTGAATTCCTTTTGCTTGAGACAGGCATCGTGACATTTCTTCACCTTTTCCTTGTAGAGTTTGGCATTTGTGTAAGCATTAAAACAAAACTCCTCAAGTTTGTTTAGTTGTAGAAGTCTCTTTTTGCCAACTTGTTTCCAATCAAATTTAATGCTTTAATCTCCCAGTATGCCTGATGTTCTAATTCAATCGAAAAGTGACATGCTTTCCTGTAAACGAGCTTGTATAGAGTTGTTCCGATGGGTGTTTTAAAAGCTGTCCTATAGGTCCATAAGGAATCATCTAGCTTTGTTGCCTAATCCTTTCGAGAGTTATTCATTGTCTTCTCTAAAATTTGTTTTAGTTCTTAGTTAATAACTTCCACTGGGCTGCTAATTTATGGGTGGTAAGGTGTAGCAACTCAGTGGTGCACGTCATATCTTTTTAGGAGGGTATCGAAAGATCTGTTGCAAAAATGTGCATCTCCATCATTTATTATTGTACATGGTACTCCAAACTGGTTAAATATCTGTTTAATGAATTTCTGCACTACCTTCCTATCATTGGTTGGGGATGCTACCGCTTCAGCCCAACATGAAACAGAATCAACTCCTACTAGAATATACATGTTCCCCATTAAACACAGGAACAGACCCATAAAGTCAATGCCCCATACATCAAAGACTTCTACTTCTTGAATGTTGGATAAAGGCATTTCATCCTCTTGAAAATGTTACCTATTCTCTGGTATCAATCACATTGTGCCACATAGGTCTGTGCATCCTTAAACAACTGTGGCCAATAAAATCCACTCTCAAGTATTCGGGCTACCATTTTTTTGGCTCCATAATGCCCAGCATATTGTCCTTTATAACATTGCTTTAGGATGTCTAACATTTCTTAATCTAGAATACAACGTTACATTAAACCATCTGCACATGCTTTATATAGGGCTGGCTCATCCCATATATATCGGTTACAATCATGTAAGAACTTCTTCCTTTTTTGGTAAGAGAGATCCGATAGAAGTTTACCACTAGAAAAATAATTGGAGATATTTGCAAACCATGGTGTAGTCAAGCTCTCAAGTAGCATCAGAGTCTCATTATGGAAATTTTCATTAATGTCATTACTTTGGTCACATTCCCCTCCCTCAAGTCTAGATAAGTGGTTTACGACCACATTTTATGCTCCTTTTTTATCTCTCACCTCTATATCATATTCTTGTAGAAGTAACACCCATAGAATGAGCTTAGGTTTAGCATCTTTCTTGTTGAAAAGGTATTTTAATGCTGCATGGTCAGTGAATACAATTAACTTTAAACCCAAAAGATATTGTCGAAACTTATCACATGTGTACACTACTGCGAGCAGTTGCTTCTTTGTGGTGGTATGATTCAATTGTGGCCTTACAAGATTCTTGCTGGCATAGTAGATCGAATTTAGCTTCTTATCTTTCCTTTGGCCTAAAACGTAGCCTATAGCCTGGTCACTTGTGTCACGCATAACTTCAAACGGAAGTGTCCAGTCTGGTGGTAATAAAATTGGTGCTGATACTAATGCCTCCTTTAAAGTGTTGAACGCAGACATACACTTATCATCAAACATGAAGGGCACTTCCTTGACTAAAAGGTTTGTCAAAGGTCTTGCAATTTAAGAAAAATATTTGATGAATCGACAGTAAAATCCTGCATGGCCTAAAAAACCTCACACACCTTTTACATTACTTGGTGGTGGGAGTTTCTCTATTACATCTATCTTTGCTCTGTCGACTTCGAATCTTTGATGTGAGATTTTATGCCCTAGCACTATCCCTTCTTTTACGATAAAGTGACATTTCTCCCAATTTAACATCAAATATGATTCTTCACATCTTTGAAGCACTTTATCCAAATTAGTTAAACACATGTCAAAAGACTGAAAAATCATCCATGAACACCTTCATTATGTCTTCTATCTAGTTAGCAAAGATCAACATCATGCATTTCTGAAATGTGGCTGTAGCGTTGCAAAGCCGAAGGGCATCCGTCTATAGGCGAAGGTGTTGTAGAGGCAAGCGAATATTGTTTTTTCCTGATCATCAGGGTAGATGAAAATCTGATTATAGCTTGATTCTCCATCTAAGAAGCAACAGTATGAATGGCCAGCCACCCTTTCTATCATCTAGTCTATAAATGGGAAAGGAAAGTGATCTTTCTTAGTCACCAAGTCAAGTTTGTGATAATCTATACATACTCTCCATCCTGTGAATGTTCTTGTTAATCATTCCTCGCTTTTTAGGTACGCATTATACTGGGCTTACCCATTCACTATCAGAAATGGGATAAATCATCCTTGCGTCTAAGAGTTTTATGATCTCTTTCTTAACCACCTCTTTCATGTTGGGATTTAATCTCTATTGATGCTCCCTCACCAGTCTACACCCTTCCTCTAAGTTTATTTGATGCATGCAGACATTCAGGCTTATTCCTTGAATGTTAGCAATCTGCCATCTGATGGCCTTTATCTACTTCTTAACAACTTCCACTACCTTACTATCTTGTTTTTCATTTAATTGGTTAGAAATTATTATTGGTAGCGTTTAACCTCTACCAAGAAAGGTATACTTGAGGTGTGTAGGTAAAGGCTTAAGCTCTAATGTCAGAGGTTTCTCTGAAAATGGTGGTGTGGGTGCTCCAGTCTAAACTAATTTGTCTTGCTGCATGTGACTATCGACCTCCTCCATCTCATTGTCTCCTTTAGATTCAGAATTTTGATCTTCACTGTCAATCTCTGCTCCCAAAGACTTCATTTCTACTATGAAACTCTCAACGAGTTCGTGCAAATTTGAATCTATAATTTCGGCTTTCATGCATACATTACTTGTTGTTGGGTTCTTTAAGGCCTTATTCATATTGAATTCGACCTAATCTTCACCTATACGAAGTGCTAATTTTCTTTTGTGAACGTCAATTATGGCTTTCCTTATGTTCATAAAGGGTTCTTAAGATTAGTGGGCAGTTCTTATCTTCTTTAAAGTCCAGAACCACAAAATCTACTAGAATAATGAACTTATCCACTCGTATCAACATGTCTTCCACTATTCCAAATGACCTTTTAATGGATTGATCAGCTAATTGAATTAACATTGATATTGGCTTAACTTCTCCCAATCCTAACTTCCTAAATATTGACAGCGGCATAAGGTTGATGTTGGCTAGTAAATCACACAAACACTTTGTAAATTCAAATTCACCAACTACACAGGATATTGTGAAACTCCCTAGATCTTTCAATTTAGAAGGCATTTGACTAGTAACTATTAAGCTGCAAGTGCCAGTTAAAGCTACCATCTGATTATCTTCCCAAGTGCGGTTCTTTGATGGTATGTCCTCTAGAAATTTTGCATATTTAAGTAGATGCTCTAACGCCTCAACAAAAGAAAGATTAATCTACAGCGTCCTTAACTTCTCAGCGAACTTTGTAAATTGTTCATCCAACTTCTTCTTTTATAGTCGTTGAAGGAAAGGAACCTTGGGTTGATAAGGTGGAGGTGTAATATAAAAAGGTACTCACTCATGTCCATTTCTTTCTCCTTTTCTAGATTTTTATCAATTGACTGGATGGCCTCCTCTACTACCTTTGTGGGTGGTTCAAGTTCCTTCCCTCTTTAACGTGTAATAACTTTTAGTTGCTCCCTTAATTTTGTTCCTAAAATTCTAGGAGTATTTCCCAAATTCCAAATAGAAAATGCATTGAACAATTGATTCACTTGGGCTTCTAAATTATGAATTTAGGAAGTATGGTTTTTAGTGACTTGCTCAAATTTCTCTTCCAGCTTCTTTTGTTTATTATCTAAAGTTCCAAACTTATCTAAAATTCTATCCAACTTCGATTCCATCGAACTTGCTTTATCTTCTACCTGGGGTTGTAAGTGTTAGAGTAGGGATTTTTCCACCTCCTCGTCTAAATTGCGCCCCCATATAGTTCAATTGCTCCTGATTATCCTTTCTCATCAAATAGCAGTCCACAGTATCACGGTCTGTTTGACCATAGAGCTCACATTTCACTTGTACAGCCTTCACCTAGGCTGATGACGATGCCTTCATGTTGCTTAGTTGTCAAGTTAAATTGTCAATATTCACTTACATCTCCGTCATTTGATCAACCGCGATGATTCCCTTTCATTCTCAAAAAGTATTAGGCTGCCTACCTCTCTCGCTCGTCCATTAACAGTTGTTGTTTCCATCTCCTCAATCAACTCCTTGGCTTCATCGACTGTCTTCTGCATCAAAGATCCTCCTGACACTGCATCGATAATGCCTCTAGTAGGTGGGTTCATTCCATTGTAGAATGTCTGCAAACGGAACTCCTTCGGTAGGTTATGGTGTGGGCACTTACTTTGCATATCCTTGTATCTCTCCCACACTTCATAAATTGATTCCCCATCACATTGTTGGAAATTGGTTATTTCCTTTATTATATTCGTGGTCTTTGTCAGCGGGAAGTACTTGTCTAAAAAGGCATGCAAAAGTTGCTCCCACGTCGTGATGTTGGCGGAGCTCAGTGAATGATACCAAGCCTTCGCTCTATCTCTAAGTGTGAAAGGGAACAGCCTAATCCTAACAGTGTCCTTTAACATTTGGCGATACCGGAAAGTATAATAGATCTCGAGGAAGTTCATGATGTGCACGTTAGGATCCTCATTCGCCAATCTGTAAAATTGGACGTTTTGTTGAACATGCTCAGGAGGGCTAGCTTAATCTCGAATGAGGCCACTTGAACAGGCGACCTAACCACTCCTTAGTTTGATAGGTTGAACCCTGGCCTTATAAAGTCCATAAGGGTCCTCTACTACCATCCTTAATTAGCTTTTTAATCCATGTTTCTCTAAAATTCCTCGACCTTTTATGATTTTCCTAACTCTTCGTCTTCCTCTCGCCGAGCTTTCCTAAGGGTTCGTTCTAATTATGTGATATCTAAATCCATTGTCTCCACTACATGACTTGAACCTCTCATGACTCTTATGTTCATATAAGAGCACGCTTCCTAAAATGAATGAAAGAAACGAAAACAAAAATTAAAAACTACTCTAACGCCTTAAACTAAATTGCCTCTTCAAAAAGTTATTTGGAAGGTTACACATGCTATATTTATAACCTTGGTAAATTTTGTAAGTGCACGAGTCGTTCACGTAGTACCTAAGGTATCGATCCCACAAGGAGGTTAAGCTAGTCCTAAAATCTAAAGTTGTACTAAACTATAATAATTCAAAATAAATAACTAATGCAGAAAATAAACTAATCAAATAATTACTTTCTGGAATTGAATTGTAGAAATCTAAACAAGAAAACAAGTCAAACAAACCAATCCCAAAACCAACCTAGAAACTATCGAGTGAGAGAAAGGGGGTTTTAATCCGAAATTAATGAAAACTTAATCAGTTGTGCAATTATCAAATTAATGGGCCTAGATAATCCTAGGGGGAATTACTCTCTCTCGAGTTATAATTCTTAACCCTAATTGATAATCCCTAATTTAAATTATGAAATTGTGATCTCTCGATTCACAATTGACCCAAAACCTAAATTAGTTCTAAATTGTCTAATAACCTACTAGAAACCTATGCTCAATCTCTCGTTACACGATTCTACTGGTTTGATTCAATTCTTTACCTATCAGATCACCTAAGTCTTGTTAGCCCAATTTGATTATTTTCAATCAGCTCACCCTCTCAGTCTATTGCCAAGTTATTAAGAGTAGAATTAAATCACAATTAAATCAATAAAAAACACAACTAATCAAACTTTATTAATCTCAAAAATCAAAATCCCAAAGGTGAGTATAAACAACAACTCAACATTTAACACAACCTATTCTCAACACTTATTTCAATTCTATACATAAATAAAATTGAAATAACAGGAAAATATGTCAGGAACGGAATTATAGAGGCAGCGATAGTAGGAAACCACCTGTTTTGAGAAGTACGTCATGTCAAGCTTCTTCTCCGTGTTTCTTTTCCTTTATCTCCTTCCTCAATCTCTCAATTTCCCTTTATATTTTTTTAAATTGGCTGACGTGAAGGCTCTCCTTTACAGACTCTCCAAGAATTCTCATCTATATCATAATGATGTATTTATACTGTGGACGCTCTAGGTTAAAGTCGGGCTACGAAATGGTCAAATAAATCTTACAAAATTTGAGTTTTTGCTTTAACCAGAAGCAGGCCACGATCATGGCCCTTCCTGTCACGATCGTGGCCAGCTCTTAAATCTTTCTGTCACAATCGTGGCCCAATGTGCACGATCATGGCCCAATGTGAACTATCACGGCCTGATTGTAAGCTCTCTGTCACGACTATGCCCCAAAATGCATGTTCATGGCCTGACTGCTTTGGCTCGTCCCTCTCTGTCACAATCGTGGCCTGACTGCTCTGGCTCGTCCCTCTCTGTCACAATCGTGGCCTATGTTTTTAGCTCGAAACTCTTCGCAACTTCTCCGTTCTTTACCTTTTACCCTGAAACACTAACAAACACATCACGATACCTTAAAAATATAACAATTAAGCTCAAAGACACATACTAACCAATAAAAATAATTTAAACACACAAAATAATACAATTAAAACCTAAATACACACTCAAAACTCAAATTCATACTAAATACATTACAATTTAGACCTTAAAACACAATGCAAATGACAATTATCATAAAACTTGCTCAACAAGTTTTTGGCACCATTTAGGACATTTTGAATTCCTTTGTTGTAAGGAACTTTTTTCCTTTCTTGTGTTCTCATGACTGCATAAACACAAGAGTTACTCAAAGTTCAAACAAGATTGTAGAAACTCTAGCACTTGATATCACTCGACTAGAAAGATTAATTCAAAGAGTGAGACCCCAAGAAGAGGACGAAGAAACAATGGTAGCAGAATTCAATGAAGGAGACTAGCAACGAACCCTTATGGATTTCACAAGACTAGGGTTCAACGCTACACATCAAAGCATCACTCGTATCATTCAAGATCAAGCTAACTTTGTTGAACATTCTGCAAACCAATGTAAAGTTTTATGGGTTAACTAATGAGGTTCCTAACATCTATTTGGTATATTTTCTAGAAATATGTGATACTTTAAGATATCATAGAATGTCAAAATATGCTGTTAGGATGAGGCTTTTTCCCTTCATACTAAAGGATAGAGCCAAGACATGGTATCACTCCTTAAACCCAGCAAACATCACAATATGGGAGCAGCTTGTGCGTGTATTTTTAGACAAATACTTCCCTCTGACAAAGATGGCAAGGTTGATAAAGGAAATTACAAATTTCCAATAAAGCAATGGGGAGCCGCTTTATGAAGTGTGGGAACATTGTAAGGATTTGCAGAGGAGATGTCCTCCCCATAACTTATCCAAAGAATTCTTATTGTAAACCTTTTACAATGGAATTAATCCACTGACAAGGGGCACCATTGATGTAACATCTGCAGGATTTCTAATGAAAAAATAGTTAAGGAAGCCGAGGAATTGTCAAAAGAGATGGTGAGCAATAGTTTTCTTAGACGTTAGACAGAAGTAGACAACAAACAACCTTCCATGATCATAAGGGAGCCATTGCTGTTGATTTGATAGAAGAAATGCAAGTAAAAATTGATTCTTTAACCAGACAACTCAATAACATAAGAGCATCTTCATCAGATCCAGTTAAAGTAATTCAGTATAAGTTTGAATTATATGGACAAGACAACCACGATACTATTGATTGCTTTTTGATGCAAAATAGTGAAACAAAACAACTTAACTATATGGAAGCACAATTTGGTTGAGAAGGAGGAAATAATCCTTATTCTAGCACTTATAATCCTAGGTAAAAGAAGCACCTGAATTTTTCTTGGTCGACCAATCCAGGAGGTCAATTTTGAAATCAAAGGCCATCTGGATTTCAACAATAGAAATCCAATTCTACTGACTTTAAACCAGACAACATCTTATACAAGCTCGTGAATATGGACAAATTTTATAAGAGGCTTGAAGGTATAGTTGAGCAAGTATCTAAAAACTATGCCTTTAGCCTCTTCTGTTCATAATTTAGAGGTCTAAATGAGTCAATTGGCAAACACATTGTCAACAAGAAGTGTGGGGAGTCTCTCTAACACCACTAAAGTGAACCTAATGGAGCAACTTAAAGCAATCACACTTATTAGTGGGGAAAAACTAGAGCAACTAGCAGAGAAAAGATCTGAAACCCACTTAAAAGAAGACTAAGAAAAGAAGAAAGATATAGACATGAGTGAGCACCCTCCTTATATTGCCCCTTCATTATATCCACCTAAGATTCCATTCACCCAATGATTAATAAAGAAAAAATTGGATGCACATTTTGAAAAGTATATGGAGAAGTTGAAAACTTTGTAAATTAATCTATATTTTGTGGAGGCATTAAAGCATATGCGCAAGTACATAAAGTTTCTTAAGGACATATTAACAACGAAGTGGAACTGGGAAGAGAATCAAATGGTCACTCTAACCGAAAGCTATAGCTCTATTATCACCGGTCACATGCCTTTAAAGTTGAAAGCTTATGGAAGCTTTACAATACCTTGTGTGTTTTTTAAGTTAGAATTTGCAAAGTGTTTATGTGACATAGTCATAAACATATATATTATGGCTTTGTCGACCTTTAGAAAATTGGGGATCCATAAGATGAAACCAACTTTGATGCTTATTCAATTGGCAAATCGATCCATAAAGAAACCGTTTGGCATAGTGGAGGATGTTATCATAAAGGTGGACAAGTTTATTATTCCTGTAGATTTCGTGAGATTATATTTCGAAAAGGATAAGAGCTGTTCACTAATTCTTAGATAACCCTTCATGAACAGTAGAAAAGCATTGATATATGTTTATGAAGGTCAATTTTTTCTTTGGATTGGTGATGAGCAAGTGGAGTTTAGCATGAACAAAGACTTGAAACATATGAAAGAAAGCATCTTTTGCATGAAAATAGACATAATGGATGAGTATATCAAAGCGCAAGAGAAAGGTTGCTTTGAAGAAGTAAGCTATGAGGAATATGTGATAAAGGATATAAAGTTTGAGGAATGTTTAGAAGTCTCTATTTAGGAAGTTGAAGGCGAAGAGTGGACAATGGTGATTGCAAAAGAAGACAAGCAATTCACCTTCCTACAACACAAATTGTTTGATTTCACTGAAGATTAAAGAGATTTTATCATTCCTTATGATATTGACAATTTTTTGTCGAGAAGGGCATTACTAAAGTTACTTGGATTTCCTAATTTGATTGATCATGCCCTTTTTAGTATCTTGCCACATGTAGCTTATGTACAAGTTACTAAACCGTAAGTGATCGAAAAGGGTGGTAGCAAGCCACTCATAATTGACCAGGGTTGAGTTTTGAAGGATGCAAGGTCAAGCTAATGGCCATAACTTAGTATGCTCGATAATTAGATTCCAAATATTATATAGGTAGGTTTGTTTTAAATTCTAGAAATTGTTGGATCGAAAACAGGTTCATGCTTAGTTTGGCTAAACAGTAGATTTCAAAAACCTTTTTAGAAATAAAAAATACAGCGGAAGTGTAAACACTAAATAAACATGCTTTTAATCCATACATGATACGACATAAAGAAAATAAATAAAATAGGAACAAGATCGTATTATTACCGACTCTTTGCTACAACTTCGACTCCTTACTACTGTGTCCTCAACCAATTTGATCTGCCACTAGTTCTCCCTGGATAGCTTGGTTAACAAGATCCTTTGATGGGAAAAAGGGAAGAAAAATGTTGGAGAGCAAACCTTTTGCTATGGCTGATTGTTTGGAGAGCTTGGAGAGACCACTAAACACACACCTTCATCTTGAAAAGAATGTAAAAAGAGTTATCCGTCCAACTACCATTGTTGTAGCTCTTTTTGAATTCTCTTTAATGAGCTGTGTCTGTTTACATATTTAAAGCCATCCATCAAAACCATTTAATGATGATGAGCATTACTGAATGTTTTAGCAGTGAGTGGAGAGAGCAAAACAATGCACCCCCTCATTCTTTAATAATTAAAGGGTTGCATCTCTTTGTCCACAACACTCTCATTCTTTAACAAAAAACATAACCGAATCCTACGTCTTTGTAGAATTTGGTTTTGCCTTTTTAATATATTTTCAATTGAATTAATCTAATTAATTAAATCAAAATCCAACCCATATTAAATGTTCCTTTGGGCTTATAATTAAAATTTAATTAATGTAAGCCCAACATTTAATTATAGGCTTAAGACCTAATTTAATTAACTCTTAATTAAATTATTCTGGTCTTATTGGCCTAAATCCAAATTGTCCATTTCTCTCTAAACTGTCTCATTTTCTTTTCGATAACCTCCGTTTATTTTTGTTTACTTTCCTTGATAACCTTCCCAGATGCCAAGTGGGGAATCTAATTTGACTTAAATAATTTAGGCTCTAATAAGCCCGAAATTAAAATTAATTTAATCTCATTAGAATTAATTCCAACTTATTAACCAAATGTCATTCCACTAAAGCCAATTGGTTGAACTCTTGAATGACTTAAAATTATAATAAAACGTGTTTCAACTTATTAATTCGATGTCCAATCACAAACTCTATTATGAACTATATTATAGCCATCCACATAATAAAGGGTAAAATTACCGTTTTGCCCTTATTTTGTTTTTTTCTTCTAAATCTCCCATTTCACTGTACATGCTGGTAAACACACAAGATCTAATCTTGGTGTTAAGACTTGATGGGTAGCTAGTCTATCATCTACTGGCGCCAGTTTAATCACCAATATCCGTAAGATATCTAAAAGTGATGATATCGCTATAAACTCTTTAATTTAGTGAATATTCCCTGATGCATGTTTCAATTAATAATTCCAACATGTGGACACTGGATTGATACCCTATAACAATCCATTCTAATCATATTAAGAATTATAACAAAACACACATGAGTTCACCAATCATCAAGATTGTGGTTCGTAATAATCGAATGCTAAAGTGTATGTTTTAAGATTAAAGTAACGACCTACTTTATTCTTTAAAAACATACGCGATTCTAGATTCATTTAATAGTTCCATTACCGATAGTCAACTACTATCATGATTTGAAACTCATCATTCCCTTGAAGTAAACTCCTTTACTTACACGGAG